>JAUOBV010000002.1:7809029-7828135 GCA_032360425.1 Rubia occidens
TGAATTCAATGATCGTTGGATTGATTCAAGCATCCATTGAGCCCAAAGTCAGGTCAATAGTGACGTTCATTGCGGATGCTCACCAGTTGTGGACGGAGTTAAAGCAATGCTTTTCGGTGGGAAACAAAGTACGTATTCATCAATTAAAGGCTTAACTTGCTTCATGTAGGAAAGAAGGGAAGTCTGTTCTTGATTACTGTGGAAGGCTGTGTAAACTGTTGGAAGAGTTGTTGGTCTGTAGTCTGATTCCCTCATGTACATGTAGTTTTTCTAATGAACTCTCGAAAGAGAGAGAAGAAGAGAAAGTGCACCAATTCAGTATGGGGCTTGAAGATTCGCGGTTTGGTGGAATTTGTACAACAATTATTGGATTTGAAACCATGTGACCCTCGGTGAAGTGTACTCGCGCGTCGTCCGAGATGAGCAGTTTCTCTCATTGGTGCAAGCTCGTGAACAACAGCTGGTGAAATTTGGGTTCGTGGCACGATCTGATCAGCAGCAGAAATCCATTTTGAAGCCTCGTGATCGTTCGATGACAAGCTCTCAATGTGGACGACTGAGGCCTGAAAAACATGATTGTTGGTAGATTGTTGGATTTCCCACGTGGTGGAATGATCGTGGTGGATGAATAGGAAGAGGTCGAGGTGGTCGCAAAAACCCTGGTCGCGGGAGAGGCACGGTCACTGCAGCTATTCCACCAGCAACAACTCTACCACAACTCCTGAGTTCACTCCAGATTAGTGGAAAGTTTTGTCGCAGTTAATCATCGAAAAATCAGGCTCTGTGAGTAACGATAAGTTTTCTGGTAAGAAACATCTTGGCAGAGTTATTCTTGATACTGGAGCATCACATCATATGATAGGAGACTTATCTCTGTTAACTGATGTTGTCGACATTTCATCGTGTTCGGTTGGATTTGCTGATAATAGCAAAAAAATTGCTTCTAAAATGGGTGTCTTTCCACTTTTTTATGCTACAAGATTGAAGAATGTTTTATTTGTGCCATCTTTGAACTGTAATTTAGTATCGGCTGCGATGCTTCTGCTTGAGATGAACTGCTATGCCACGTTCATTGATACATTGTGTGTTTTACATGACCATTTTTTGAGGACTCTGATTGGAGCCGGTAAAGAGCGTGATGGGGTTTATTATTTTCTAGAAGGGGTTTTTGGAGGAGCAAGCACCCTTCTTTTTTCATAATTTCTGCATTTCCTTTGTCTTTCAATTCCTCATCTGCTAGCTCTCGAACTTGGACCTTTGTTATCGAGCTAAGAAAACTCAAGAAGTTTTTGGTGATAGTTTGAATAAAACAAATGATTGGTTTGATCTTATTCACTGCGTTGTTTGGGGTCTCTATCGAGTTCCTTCGTCTTGTGGCGCTGTTTATTTTCTAACTAGTGTTGTATGGAATTATATTTTGATTGAAAAATCAGAAGTTCGGCACACTTTGATGGATTTCATTACTTATGCGGAAAAGAAATTAGGTAAAACTGTTAAACAGTTCGTAGTGATAATGGTATTGAGTTCATGTGTCTTGCTTTGTACTTTTGACACCATGGTATCGTTCATCAAACTTCATGTGTTGGAATTCCACAACAAAATGGCCAAGTAGAGAGAAAACATAGGCACATCCTGAATGTATCGCAAGCTTTGTTGTTTCAAGCAAACCTTTTGAACAAATTTTGGGGTGAGGTTGTGCTAACGGTTGCATTTTTTATCAATCACAAACCAGATTACGGTTGTGCTAACGGTTGCTTTGGGAAGAGTTCAATTTGAATATTTACAATCCAAGTTGGGCGTTCATAATCTACACACTCCAACTTGAGGGAGAGTATTGGGATAAGATCGTATCTTGGTTAGTTAAGATCGTATCTTTAGAGATCACAACTTAGAGTTGTAGTTAAACACAAGTTTTTGTATAGCTTTATGTATAAATGTGTTGCCTAGTCATGGCCAATACAATCAATCATTACCGTAAAATTGACATTGCTGCTATTCGAAACGGTAGGGAAAAGAATCCAGCGACCAGCATTTCTTAAGGGCTTCATTAGATTGGGGAGAGGATTCGTTTTTCGGCAGCCGACGATATTAGGACCAACATCTTTTTACCGTGTTTAGACCTATAGTTGTAGTCGGAATTTGGTTTGTTGTCCTTGGACTTGTTGTGGTTGTGCCTATATAACTCAATTAATTATATTACATCATATTAAAGAGTCCGTGAAAGATGGTCTTTCTATAAGTCATCGAAAGACAAAGATTTAAAGTGAAAATTCGAATTAATTAAGATATAGTTTTTGACTTCCATTAATCGGGTCATAAACTTTATAATTACTACACATTGCAAAATAATTTTTAAATATTACAAATAAAATCTTTTACCTTTTTATTATTGTAATTAAACCCATCTTTCATAAGCCTATGAAAAGAGGGTATTTCCTAAAACTTTGTCTTTGTTGAATTAGTTACACAATAAATAATCTTTTAAACATCACTTATCAATTAAAAGCGCAAATAAAGTTATGTACAACGTGTTCCAGGCCCAAACTTTAGGTCTGGGTTTATTGGGAAAATATAAGAAAAACAATTGGGATGAAATTTTTTAAAATATGCTAATAAATCTAGGAACCAATTGTGCAATTATCAAATATTATATATTACAAAAAAAATTAGAATTTATTTTCATTTTTTCTGCAACTGATCGGAAACCTCTTCGCCGATCGGATACCGTCACCGGCCAACGGTTTTCGCTGGAATTTCACCAGAATTTCACCGATCCCCGCCAATCTTCTCTGTCCGCCTGATTCTCCATCGTCGTTGTCGATTCTTTGTCTCAAAACCACTGGATCAAACTGTGGTTTCCGGCTTTGACTTTGATTCCGGTAATCTCCACACGCTAGGTTGCAAAGTTACGACGAGGAGGAGCGATCTACGGCGAGAAGCAATTGACGGTGGCAGCGAGGAGTTAGGGTTTTTTTATGACCATGCTAGTTTGCAGACGGTGAGGCAAAGTGAGGCGAGGCGAGGCGTGGCAAGACGAAGGAGTGGCCAGGCAAAGTGACAGCGAGGCATTGCTGCGGTTTTCCTTCAGGCGCATAAGATCTACCCGATTCAGTGAAGAAAAAAATCGTTCGTGCAAACACGCGTAGACGACGACAACGGATGGCGGCGGCGCTGACAGACTAAGGTTTTGCGTATGAGATGTGAGATTTTAATGTTTTATTTTTTCCAATGAAATTTACTGAGATTTAATATTATTTGATTGAGTATATGATTAGTGAGTGTTCTCTGGTCTAGTGGTTAGTACTTTGAACTTTGAGGTTAGTTGCCCAGGTTCGAATCCCACAGGGACCTCTATTTTGAAGAATTTATATTCTTGAGGTATATCTTGAGGTTTAATATTATTTAACGGAGTGCATGTTTAGTATTGAGTCTCTAGTGTAGTGATTATTACTCTAAACTTTAAGGTTAGTGACCTGAGTTCAAATCCTACCAGGTTTTTGTTTTTAAAGAATTTTTATTCTTGAGGTATTGTACCTTTTTTATTAATGTTTGTAGCTTTTTTCTCTCTCTCATATTGATGTTTTCATTATTCGGGTGATGTTTAGTTCATATGAGTTGATATTTTATAGTTTTTTGGGTGATATGGATTAATATTTGTAGTTTTTTAAATTTTCGCATGTTGATTTTTTTCATTTTCTGGATGAGGTTTAGGTGATAAGAGTTGTTGTTTGTAGTGTCTTTTTCTCATGTTGATTTTCATTTTCGTGATGAGGTTTAGGTGTTAGGAGTTGATGTTTGCAGTTTTGGGTGATATAGGTTGATATTTGTAGTTTTTTTAAAAAATAATTGTTAGTGTTTTAAGATTTTAAGAGTGAATAATTTATACTCTTGAGTTACCGTAGATTTTTTTATTGATGTTTTTAGTTTTTTTCTCTCATGTTGATGTTTTTTATTTTTTGGTGAGTTTTAGTTGATATGAGTCGATGTTTTGTACTCTGTCCCAACTGAAAATGCACTGCAATCATTAGCACACTGTTTAATAAATATGTTTGGTTGTTAGTATGTTTACCTACATATTATAACGGCAAATAAAAAAATTGATATTCAGAAACTACTTGTTACAACGAATTGAACAATATCATATACGATAATATTGGTTTTCGTATATCTATTCAAATATGCAATCAAACTTTGATTGAGAATAGTGTTAAAAAAAGCAAGAGTGCAATTTCAGCTGAGACAGAGGGAGTAATTTTTTTCGGGTTATATGGGTTGCTATTTTTACTTTCTTTTCCTCTCAAGTTAATGTTTTTCATTTTCTATGTGAGTTTTAGAGGATATGAGTTGATGTTTGTACCTTTTTTGGTGATATAGGTTGATGTTTTGTAGCACATTTTTTCTTATGTTGACGTTTTTCATTTATCGGGTGAAGTTTGGGCGATAGAAACTGATGTTTTTAGCTTTTGGCTGATATAGGTTGATGTTTGTAGTTTTTTTAAAAAAATATTGATAATTTAAACATTGTTGATGTTTTTATGATTTTCAGTTTATGATTATCAGTTGATGTTTTGTTAGTTGAAGTCGATTTTTTTCTTCAATTTTTTGTTGATATTTATTTGATTTTTTAATATATTTTTTGTTCAATTTTTTAGTCGATATTTTATGATTTTCTGTTGATGTTTTGCAGTTTTAGTTGATGTTTATGATTTTCAGTTCGATGATTATATTATTTTTTGCATTTATAAAAATATTTTGTAATTTTTTTTTGCAGATCGCAGCTAGCGGGAAAATGATGTGAAAAAATGGACAAAAAAATCCCTGAAAAAATATTAGAGATAAGTTCTTGTAAAATTATTAGATATATGTCGCTGTAAAATTATAAGAGATAAGTCCATAAAGCTATAATAGAGTTAGAGTTGCATAAAAACCCCTGCCTAACAGGAGACCATCTCAAAATTATAATGATTAACCATCCAAAAAAATACTATAACTTGAATAAAAATTTAAATAGTTAAAAATCAATTAAAAATAATATAATATACATCAAAATAAAAAATATCCAATTAAAATACAAAAATAGACATCAAATAAAAATGCTTAAACATAAATAAAAAAAATACATCAAGTTAAAATGGTTAAACATCAAATCTAAACATACATGAATTTTAACATCAAAGTGCACACTAAACGTGACACTAATATTGAGAAAAATATAATAAAACGTTAGTATTAAAATATTAAAAATTAGGTCACACTATTGAAGCATTAAGTCACTCATTAAATTAAAATATGACATTCATAAGGAAAAAATGTTAGTATTAACTTTTTAAATGACACACACAAAATCTAACACATCAACCAAAATGAAAGATAAGTTTGGGATGAAAAATAAAAAGCTCTAAATAAAACTTTAAAAACATATAATTTTATCGATGTGTGCACCAAAACATGACACTGACATTGGAAAAATAAAGTAATCAATATTAAAAATTAAAAAATTATTCACATTGATAAAACATCAAGAATACATAAAATAAAGATCTAATAGAAAATAAGAAACATCAATATTAACTTTTAAAATGACAAGTTGAGAAATAACACATAAATCAAAACGAAAGCATAAATTAAAAACCTAAAAACTAAGACGTAAAATATTACAAACTAGTGTAAAAAAAAGTGTGAGAAACTTTAACATGTAAACACAAGATTTACATTAAAGAGAAAAACTACTGTGAGACTTCAAATTGAGAGATAGGGGACCAGGATGCAAAAATTATTAGGAGGTGGCAAAAAATGGGGACTTAAATGCAATTTTCAACATTAAGAAGAGAATTTGCTGGTTAGTCAATTGGATCGAAATTGGGTCATAACACCATTTTCGGGTCATTCAAATTGAAAGGAAAAATCCCCAGTTTTCTTCGCTCTCCGGATATCCTTCTCAATGTCCTCTCCAATAACGTATTTGAGCCTGCAAATTTCTGTAACGTCGTCTCCACTGAATATTTCCATGTACTCGGCTAGATTTGAAGTCCACATCCTTTGAAACCGTCGATTTCCTCGAGCACTCCTTGAAGATCTGGTGCCGGGAGTTGTTTCAGTACTTTGTCGGTCGACGCCTCCAGCATCTCCACCACCGCTTCCTCCCTGCATAGCAAATTTAGCAATTATATCCAGCTCGTCGAAGTTTGAACAAGCATCCAAGAAGGGGTCACAGTCATACAAGTCAAGCTGCCAAATTTTCCACTCCAGAATTTGGGTCGTACCATCACGGCAGGGGCAAAGACCACGCCTCCAAATACGGCCAAAGAAGTGGATGAACCCGAGACCATGTATGAGGATGGAGACGAGTTTCATGGCTCAGATCGGCGGTCACATCGAGATTCATCCCAGAGAAATTGCCACAGTCGAAAACATTCTTCCCGACGACATCATCGATCCCATCATAGTTCGGAGTCAGGGACAGAGTCGGATTCAGGTTGTGAAGTCAAGGGGTTGAAGTATGAGATCCCTAGGTTTGACGGTCAACATAATCCACAACGATAACTTGATTGGGAGAGATAGATTGAGAATATGTTTGATCTAAACAATTATCGGGAGAAGGAGAAGGTCAAAGTAGCGCAGTATTCGTTCACACACTATGCTGCAGAGTGGTGGAAAAACATTAAGGAAAAGAGGTACCATGCCAGAAAGAAGCCAATAGCCACATGGGAGAGGCTTAAGACTGAATTGCGTTCAGTTCACGTTCCACCAACATTTTTTATGGAGCAACATTCGCATCTGGCGAATATGAGGCAAGGATCACGCACCATTCGTAATTATCAGAAGCATGGAACTTGCTATTAATACTCAAGACGTGTGTGTATCTAGTTCATCGTGCTATTTAGTGCCTTTACGTGCAAGAAACCGCTCGCGAGCTGCTTGGATCCTGCTATCTCGATCATCTGCAAGCTGAGCAGTGTAAGGCTCACTAGCACCTGTATTTGTCAAGCCTGCTTTGTCTTCTTTGGCAACCTTTTCAGGCTCACATAATCTACCGCCACTGGGCAAAAAAAAAATCTCGGCTCAGGTAATTAAATGTATGAAGGGGGTGGTTTGGGTCAAACCCAGGTGAAACGTGAACTACAGTAGGTAATTCTTTACCTGAGCTTCCTGGTGTCTAGCTTCTCAAGCTTCCTCATTATGGGTAAGACCCAGGCCATCTCAATAGCACATACATTACGCATGAAAGGACGTGAGGTGGCAATGAGTTCATGGTAGACAACATAGTTTGGAAGCATTCCCTCTTCATCCATCTTCAATATAGAGGAAGGGTGCACCTGGATAGCAGAGAGAAATGGGTGTAGCGTTAAGAGCTGGACAAGTTTTCAAAATCCAGATACAGGCAATAAATCAGCATTTGACCACAAATTTTGAAAACCACATGAACTGCTAGTCTATACTCTAATCAAGCACTTTTCAGTACCTTCAGGAAACTGAAACATTACCAAGACAGCAAGAAATCATTTATTCATAGTGAGATCAACTAGAAGAGAGAAAAATAGTGAGAGAAAACATATAACTAACATAAGACCTACAATTTCATTAGTGAACAATTATGATAAATAATATTACCTGTACAAGCTGAGACTTGTGACCAATAATTTGGTAGCCATTATGGCGAAACATTCTCTCAGCAAGCTGGTTTGCATATCCAACACATAAAGACTTCCTCAAATTTGTATACTCCTTAGGGCTACTTCTCCATTTTTTACTTGTCTGTACGTCTATCGAGTCTGAAGGCTTACGATAAACATGAAGCCAAAATGAGACATCTTACTCTTTCTTAAAAACTTGCAGGCAAGTTGAAGCAACCGAAAAAACTAGAGCAGGAATAATCGATATATACTGCTCTGGAGACGAGCTATAATAGTATAGAGAAGGAACCTAAAGAGGAAATGGGAACAGCTAATTATCAACACATACTTGCATTCTTGAGCAAAGAAACATAACAAAAGAAGTGTCTTTTAAATTATAGCAACAATAAGCAACATCCTGTATTCAATTCTAACCTTTTGTATTTTTCTGCATTATCTGAGCTAGTTGTCTCCTAACATCCTTGACAAACAGCATTCCTCGCACCTGAATCCACATATTTTTGTTACATTTTACAGCATCGGCATAGAATCATTCATACAGTACAAACAGCTAGCCTAGTTTAAAGTCAAGCCCAGACAAAATCATGGAACAATAGAAGGATAATCTGTTACTTTCATTGCAATCTTCTTAGAAGTAAGGCAATAACAAAGGCAGATATGAAAAAAAATTATAACATACCGCTAGACATTGATATTCAGAAAATCAACTAGACGTGAATAGATGAAATACTGAAGCAAAATAATTGCATTTACAAGAATATATCCATACTAAGGCTCTTCTTTAAGATTAAAGATCAGGAAAGTTGCCTGCAAGTTGTTCTCTTTACACCAGTCCTTGCTGTAGTCAGTCTGATGCCATTGCTCATATATCTGAAGTAATTGAATATGGTCACCGAGACCAGAACCATCCGGAAGGTTTGAAGGTGGTTGTTTCCTCTTTTTATCGGAACTTTTGCTGCAACAGTTTGATATGGGTGAAAACAAGAAAGTTTAAGGGATAAAGTACACCTTAAGGTGTACATGTTTTTTATGAGGTTTTCAAGCATCGGATTTCATATGTTTTTGATGTGAGGTTTTGAAGCATCGGATATCTATGTAGACTGTTTGACTTCACCATAAGTTGGTACTGTCTGGTTTTCCTAGTAAGTCCAATTCCAGTTACTTCTTATAGAAAGGGCAACCGTCTTTTATTAGTTTGACACATTTGCGTACATAACAGAATTAAAGAGCATCCACCTTCTTGTTTGATTCCAATATCATATCAACAATTAGCAGTCTCTCTTAATTCATGTCAAAAGATCCACAGGCCAATCATAACATTGACTCTATTTGCCTATTACTCACGTGGCCACTTCACTTGTTTCATAATGAAGAAAAGGAGAAGCAAAAAGAGTCATAATAGAGTTAAGTTACAAACAACTTGGGCAAGCCCAAGTGGTCATGGCCATGTGCCCGGCCAGGTGCAACCCAGGTTCAAATCCCCTACCCCCAAAGTTGCATTATTATGGCTTCAGAAGTCTCCAAATATGCACCTTGTTAAGTGCAGGAGCCTCAACAAGTGTGGAGAGTGGGAGGAGTCTCACCCCTTTGTGTGAGACAAGGATGAATGAAAGTGTTTGTCAAAGACAAAATTAAGTTACATTGCAAGTAATTACATGACAAAAAGGTTTATATCTAAGAGTCACAAGATAGTTTGTATAGCAAACCCAATAAGAAGACAAAACCAAAAACTACATACCTTGGACCAGGAAGCAATGTTGTTTCTGCAGATAACATTGCAGCAACTGTTAGAGCTTGAGATAAGCAGCCACAATTGTTGGCCTCCAATAGGGTCCTAGAGAGAGAAGGTTCTAATGGAAGCTCTGCATAGAAAAATTTAAATTTACATGGACTTCATTGAGAGGGGGAGAGGGGAAGATGTTTCTTTTAAAACGTCACACCAGAAATTTTCTCTTAAATCAATACAATTTTCAAAACAATGGGTACTTGAATTGCAGATAGAACATACAGCATTTTAAATTATAATATAATAATATCATCTACATATGGTCTTGTAGTGTAATATCTTCTACAGTTATGTTCTTTTATTTTCAATTTTACAATTTTGAGATATTGAAAATTAGAAGGCCAAGTAACAGCACATTACCAGACATTGTTCGACCGAGACTTGTAATAGAACCTTCTTCATCTATGGCATCAATCAGAAATAACTGCTTCAGAGCATCTTCCAAAGCCTCAACTGCAATGAAAAATCAACATATATTATAAACCAACCAATACAGAAATCAATGCAACAGAGATAGATGTGAATTACGGGAAGAGAATGAACCAACATGAAGGAGTATCGAGGAAATCAAACTTCAGGATATCAATGTCAGGAAGGTCCAAAGACTTCAAATAAAGAACAGTTCCCGCAAGAGAAGATCTCTGTATTTCGGGAACCGTAGCATCCAGAAAATCATCATTATAAACAATCGAGGAGTATAACCGGTAGCATTTTCCTGGACGTGTTCTTCCAGCTCGTCCAGCACGTTGATTTGCTTGCACCCTGAAATTAGGAGGACATTAAAGATTATACCTGTATCAGCTGCAGGGAGAAAATGTCAAATACAGGATAAAGAACAATCAACAGCAAAGTTTAACTCAAGAGATACATTTTATGTTAAAAGTCACTAAAAATAGCTATATATCATCATAATACACATACTCCTCCCTAAGTTGCACACTTTTTAATCAACTTTCCTAAAGCATGTTTGACCATAAATTTCAACTAGTATATAGGTAATAATACCATCATGTGAGATATTGTTAGATTCCCCGCAACATTTATTTTCTAAATATATTTTTTTATGCACCGTTAATATATGTAATTAAAGTTATTCGTGGTCAAATGTAGCTTCAGAAAATTGACCAAAAACCATGCAAGTTAAGAAGGGACGGAGGGAGCATTTGTTTTTGAAAACATTGTATATTTCATTTAAATAGGGTTCAGTTGAACAAAATTAGACCAAATGATAAGCGACTATTGCAATATTTGAATCCACAAGCTTGAATCATCAGCCTATTAGCCATAATACTATGAAAGGGAGAAAAAAACCTAAAAGAAGTTTCCGTCTCTTACTTGCTGATCTGCACAACATCAAGAGAGTACATGCCACTTGAAGGATTGTAGTGCCGTTGTTTCACATATCCAGAATCAAGGACATACCTAGTATTTGAAGAAAGACATTAGCAATAGAAGACAAGAACTTCAAGTTAGTGAAATCAATGGCCATGAATGCACACATGTGGATATTTGTAACAGTAACAGTTGAAATAAATTACACCCAGAAGAAGGAATAAAAAGGCAGCTCCCATGAAAAAAGCACGAATACGAAATAACAAAAGAAAAAAGTTTAAGAGGTTAACTCATAATTTATTATTTGAAGACCTGTAAGTGTCCCAATACTAAGGTTTCTACATGTTGCTAACACCTCAGAGAGAAGAAAGAAGTTTTATTTGACTCTATTGTAGGCAGCAAATAACCAACTGCATAAATGAAAAATTAATCATATCTTTTTAAAATGCAAAGTTGTAATGCATCAAGCACGGTTGAGAAGAAAAGGAAAATAGGAAGAAATAAATTAACAGGTTGACACTTGGAAAAGACAATTAACTCCCAGAACTAGCATTGCTAGTCCAGATAAATAAAGCAGCAGTGTTTTCATTGTACTGGCAAAGAAAATAAAAGGTTGTATTCTTTATTACTCAGATTATAATGCATTGGCACAAGCCCCCACAACCATTGGCATACATGAGTAATATACACTCCTGAAAGAGTCAGAACAAGAACTATATAGCAAAGAGATGAAAGAGAAAAGAATAGGAGAAATGCTGAGTGATTTTGGTATCTACAACATTAAGAAATATATGGTACGCACATCATGTAAAGTAGCCAAAAAAGGCCTTACATCTCATACCCTCATATAACACAACACTTTTAAGTTGTAATAAATAAATATCATAGCACATAGTCAAACACCAAAGAGCAACTAGGTGGGTCAACTAGTGCTGTTTAAATTTCACAATGTTGTCCATGAATTGTGCCCTACAATATACATAACTGAGAAGGCTTCCCACATTGATAGTTAGAAGGGAAATGAAATATACTTGCACTTTTACTCTCTTTCTTAGCAAACTTAAAAGAATAATAAAGATAAAGTCTTCAAATATCGACAGTTCTCTTTCTCCACAATAATCCCATAAAGATATACACCTCATAGCCAAAAATAAATATTTTGTTACATGTGGGGCAGGGGGCAAGGCTTCCATATATTGCCAAAAAAGAAGCCCTTAAACAGCTACCCCTCCGTCCTAGCCAAACGTTCCTACTTTCTATTTTAGTCTTTCTATTTTGGTCAATCCCAACCAAAGGTTCCTACTTTGACTATTTCCTTATTTGGACTCAAATTTTCGGCTGAAATTTGGCCAGCTCATTTTAATCTCCACTTCTCCTGCCACATCAGCATGCATAAATGCACGTGCAAAAATGTAATAGAAACCTTTGGCTGGGACGGGGAAAGTATATAGCTATACGCAAACAGTCAATAATTGCCATTTTCCTATGAAACTAGGTATAAAAAACACAACTATCAGCAGCTAAAATGTGACAGATACAGACAGAACCTGAAATAAAAAAGCATATTAATTTTGTTAAAATATGTTAACTAAACGTCATTAATTTATTGGAACAATTGAAAGAAGCTCAGAGAGAAGAAAAAGGTTTTATATGACCCCACTGTAGCAGTAAATAACCAATTACATAAATGACCAATCAGCAATCGCTCATCTCTTTCTATTCTGCAAAGTTTGTAATGCATCAAGAAAGATTTAAAGTAGGGTAAGATAGGCAGAAAGAAAGCCAACAGTTCGAAAAATTGAAAAGACAAACAACTCCTAAAAGTAGCAGTACTATTCCAGGTATATAAAGAAGCAGTGTTTTCATCGCATTGGCATCGAAAATAAAAGGCTGTACTGTTTATTCTTCAGCTTCGTATGCATTGGCACAACTAATGACATACAGGAGTAATACATTTCTAAGTGAGCATGAACAATAACTGAACAGCAAAGAGATGCAAGAGAGAGAAATAGGATAAGTGCAGTTTTATTCTGTTGTTTACAGCCTAAAGAAACATATGGTAGGCATACTTGGAGGTGAAGTCATGAAAAGTAACTTTTAAAAAAAAAACTTCTATCTTAATCCTCATACAGCACAACATTTCTAAGTTGTAACAAATAGCATAGCACATAGCTGAATAAGAATCCATCTAACATCAGCCAGAGTCGAACACAATAGAGCAACTAGGTGGGTGAACTAGTAGTATTATTCAAATTTCACAGTATTATCCTCTCTCTTTTTATGAATCAAATTTCACAGTATTATCCTCTCTTTTTTATGAATGAAATATTACAGTATTATCCTTGAAAATTTTCTAGTACCCTACAATAATCTTCAAGACTGATAACTGATAAAGCTTCCTGTGTTGATAGTTAAAAATGTGATAAAACAAACTTGCAGTTTCATCTATACATGTTGTAGCCAAAAAAATTAAAAAAAATTAATAAAACTCCGGGGCAGGGCAGGGCAGGGCTTTGGTGTGTAGCAAAAAAACAGCCTTGAATAACTTTGTAGCTATGACAAACCAGTTAATGCTTGCCATTTCCCAAAGAATAAGGTGGTAAAAAACACAACTATTGGGAGTTAAAATGTACAACAAATATAGACAGATATGTTGTAATGTCTCAAAGTCTTACACAACACCATCAACAGTTAATGATGTTTCTGCAATGTTTGTGGCTACTATAAATCTTCGACAATTTGGAGGTGGACGACTGAAGACACGAACCTGTAGAATCAAGAAAAAAAAATTATTAAGTCATAATTACAAATGCATGCACAAAGGATAACACATCGGAAGTTTATGAATAAGCAAAAGACACAAAAAAAATGGTTTTGAATGTAGAAATCTGAAGCATCAACTGTTCTGATTCAGCCACCCACGTGGATTAAAGAAACAAGAAAACAAAATTTAAAGAATGTGAATGCCTTTCCTGCAACTCAGGTTGCAAAGATCCGTGTAGTGGAAGAACTATGGCATCCATACAAGATCCTTCCTCAAGGCTTTGAATTCTCTCCTCCAGCTTCTTCACGAGTTTTTCTATATCATCCTACAGGACTCCAGACTCCAATTTCAGAAAGTAGAACTAAGAACAAACACCCATATAAAAGATGCAGGAGTATACTACTATACTGCAGCTGGAAACATATGAATAGCATAATGTTGACCTTAGAGAGAGAAGATAGTAACCTGTCCTGTCATGAATATCAAGATATCACCTTCAGGTTCCTTAACGTGTATATCTGCTAATAGAAGCTCATCAGAAAGGCCGCATAATCAAGATCTCTAGACAGCATCTTTTGAAGTCAATGCTGTCTGTGACGCAATGCATAAAACAAATACTTAAGCACTGAAAATCTTATATGCTGGAAGAAAAAATATCATTGAGTCATACCAATTGCCATTTTGAGACAAGCGTCTACATAACTCTTGGGCGGCTCTGACATATGCATTATTTCCACAGGAAATAACTTCCCAGGGACATTTAGAATGGGGCAATTAGAGAAGAATCTTGATACTTTTTCACCATCAAGTGTAGCAGAAGTTATTAAAATCTTTAAATTGGAGGAACGCAATTTCATGAGGCGTTTCATCAAACCCAGCAATATATCCCTGGAGGAAGATATTTCAAGCGAAAGTTATTACTAACCGATAAAATAACAATGAAGAACATAAGATACGCATGAAGTTGGTCAAAATTAAGAGCATAAAATGTCATTTTACATTAATTTTCCTCATTAAGTGTCAGACATAAAAGGTGCACCAACTTACGTGTTCAAACTCCTCTCATGAGCTTCATCCAATATTATTACAGAGTATTGCCTAAGCTCTGGATCCGAAAGGCTTTCACGAAGGAGAACTCCATCAGTTAGATATCTGAAAAAATAAGGCCATCCTGTTGATATAAATCAAAGTCATATTTTAAGAAATCAGATTTACAGGAGAAAAAGCACATTACTTGATAAGTGTTCTTGCTGAAGTTCTATCTTCAAACCGTATTGCATAACCCACTTCCTCGCCAAGGTGAACATCAAGCTCCTGGGATACTCGGCTGTGTAAGAAGACAACAGGGCAAGTAGGGGAGTGCATAAGAAGAAACGAAAGACAACAATCGAAAAGAATGTCATATAGAAAAGACTAATTCTTTAAATTCTACGCTTACATATAAGTTATATGTACCTTAACCAATCTGCAGCTTAGGAAAAAAAGAAATACAAAAGTACCAAAGTTGAATTTAGAATGTGACTTTAGATGGAAGCATAAGAACCTTGGACCATCCTAAAAAGCTTTTCTAACTCTTTTCCAAAATAAAGGGTCACACTCGAAGATTGGCCAAGAGGAACATGAACTACTTCAGTTGATTGAAACACGCAAGATGAACGAAGAAACAATTAATCTAAGAACGAAAATCAACAAAAAAAATTGGGAATGAGGATCACTATAAAATACTCCAAAATAAATTTTAAGGTGAAATTTACCGCGCAACGGAGACGGCGGCAACACGGCGGGGCTGAGTAACAGCGATGATACCGAACTTAGTGTAACCTTTCCGGTGAAGAATTTGCGAGAGTTGAGTACTTTTGCCAGAGCCTGTTTCTCCGATGATGACAGCAACGGTACTCTTGTCAACAGTTTCTGCGATTTGCTCTTCGAATTGTAGGATGGGAAGTTGCGCCATTTCTCCGAAGCTCTTATTTCAAATTCTCGAAAAAGAGAGGTTTATCGAAGGTGTTGCGGAGGAAATGAAACAAAATAACAAAAGGCGCAGAATTTGTGAAAGTACACACTTGCGCACAGAAAATTTGGGGAAATTGTACGTCGAGAGACCAATCTAATACTAACATGCGGCAAGTAAGTGAATTAAAAAAATAGTAAAAATTATTGAATTAAATTATGACCCCATTTACTTGCCACGTGTTAGCATTTGATTGGCCCCTCACTTCCCCACATACAATTCCCCCACATAAAATATTTGCTGCACTTGCGCATACGTGTTGGCAAATAGCGACGGGTCAAATACGGACTTGGTAATATGAATTATATAAAAATATATGTACGATCCATTTAGACCTATTTTATAACGGGTATAAAATAGATTGGGTTAAAACGGGTCGGATTGAAAGTACACACTTGCGCCTTTTCACTATGAGTGGGAATGAACATGGATTGTGTTTTGGGGTGTAAAATAAAACTACTCCCTTCGTCGCAACAAAATTTGCACACTTTAAGGTCAACTTTTTCAAAATTCGATTTACTATAAATTTCAACTAATATATAGATATCAATATCATCATGTGAGATATCGTTAGATTCATTGTATCATATATTTTTTAAATATTAAAATTTAGGACATCATTAGTATACGTAACTAAAGTTATCGGTGGTCAAAAATGGTTTGACAAAATTGACCAAAAAGTGCAAATATGGCTGGAGCGGAGGGAGTAGTAGGGTTACATTATACAACGTCGGTGTTTTTATGCACTTTTTAATATATTTTGCTGAGAGTGGATTTCTTGACAGGCAGCTTGTCTATAAGCTTATAGACATGTAGGGGCCTATTCGCAAATTATAGAAATAATATCAAATTCTTGGATCCGAGTTATAACAACAGAAACAGGTCAGCAAAGGATAATCTCAAAACGGACCTCAGAAGTGGAAAACACTCAGAGAATTGGAATTTCTCAGTTTAGTCTCACTTACCTGAGCCATTGTTGCTCTCCTTGTATTTATAGGTGATTGTAATCGTTGCTCTGCATTATCAGGGTTTAAGGTTGTGGGTTGTATCGTGTTTGAATTGTGGTCAATACAATCTCGGTTTATGGTTAAGTATTGGTCGTGATTCCATATTTCTCGGTCCATGACTGAGTCCCTTTTTGGAAATGGTTCTGCCTTTAATGGTTCGCAGTTAACATGGAGATTAGGCGAGACGTTGTACATTCTGGCTTCTTTAAAAATTTTGTTGAACATTGGGTTGGGACTGAAGGTAGCAGCCTGTACCTCATAGCCTAGGTATACACCATAAGCCTGCTAGCTGTGAAGACTAGTAAGCACGAAGCGAAGATCTCATTGTAGAATGTATGCAAACTATTGTTTCGTGAACTATTGAAGATGTAATAAAATGTTCGCTACTAATGTGACTAAGATTATCTCTGTGAAGTGTTACTTGTTTCTTGGCTACTAATGCGATGTTGTTTGGGTTTCTAATTTTGAATTTGAATCTTCTCTTTATTTGTTGTACTTGTAACCAACTTAGCTATTTGAGATTTTGTTTCATTGAACTGAAATTTTCTCCTCTTTATTCATTGTATCGTTATGAAATTCTCTCTCTTGCTGTTGTATCTTTCCCTTTATAAGTGCTTCAATTTTGGTGACTTAATTTTGTCACTATTCATTGTATTGTGTCTACCTATATACTGTCAGTTTCTCGTATTCCTAAAAAGGTAAGTTACTTTTTTCAAACATTCATCATTACTTTTCTTGTCTGATTTGACTTCTCTTGGCTTTTTAGTTTCTTAAACTAAATTCCTTAACCCTTTTGGATTCTTCACCCTCTTTCTGCCTTCTTTATATCTCCAGTTCCTCGTTGTTCTTCATCAAATAGTAAGTTTTCCTTTTTCCTAATTTTCTTCCTCTGTAAGGCGATTCTTATAATTGTTAGCTTGTGCATCGTCTCTATTACAGTATCTTTGTTTTTAATCTTAGTGTAGGAATTCCCTTATTGGTTTTCTTCTTCTTTATTTTTCCTTGGTGTATATTCTGTGTTTCTTTTTCAAGCTTTACCAAAATATACTATTTTGTCTTTTGTAACTCTGATTAATAGAGTTTTTATCTGAATTTTAGGAAATATGTTTATTCTTAATGTTGGTGAACCTTCCGTAAAGGATGTTCAGGTTGATGATGTCAACTTTGGGATGATTTCGACCATCTTTCCAGTTATACGGTCAAGAGTTTCTTTTTTATTACTACCTGGACAATTTAAAAAATAATCTTCCATTTTGGTCCTCCTACGAGCTTAAGGCCCCAGATAGTTCTCAGAGTGTTTGCGCTCCTCCTCCTGGCTTCATCTCTTGTTATCTAGATTACCTTAAATTTGGACTTGGTTCCCTCTTTCTCAACACGTCATAAATTTACTTTCACATTACCGAGTTGCTCTATATCAGCTACACACTAAGGCTATGATGTGCACCATTATGCATGTGTTAGCCTATTTATTATTATCTTTTGTTTAGTTAATCGCTAGTTTTAGTTAGGTTTATACAACAAAGGATTTATACGATTTTCCCTATCTAAATCCTGAGTTTTATAGACTTAATTGAAGCTAATAGACACTTTGTATTCACGGGGACCTAGATCTTCCTCTCTTTTTTTATCTCTTTATTAGGTTGCTCGTGAGTACTTTTTACTATCATTTTATAGAAGGCCATCCTCGAGGGTGGTAGTAGATATTTCAAGGTCATTCGCAATGATGGTAAAAGATATTGAAGGCCATACGCGAGGATGGTAGTAGATTTAAGTCCATGGACTCCAAAGCGTGGTAGTAGATGGAATTGAGCCAAGGAAAGGCAGATTCAAAGTTCAAGAAGGTCAAGAAAGAAACAGAGGGATTGTTGTCCGAGAGTTGCACGGAGTTCTGGGAAATATCCAAGAATAATCAGCCCTTGAAGTTGGCTTCATTGGATTTTTCTTCTCAAGCGCTATAAAATTGACTACAATAACTCCCAAATTGGATCAACGGTTCACCCATAGTAGAGCAAACAAGTCAGTCAGCCGAACCAGCCACTGCCAGCACGGACCGCACTAGGCAGGCACGACGGGCTCACCTAGCACAACATGTTTCACCTAATACGACCTATTTCACCCAACACGAGCTGTGTCATACCCCAGCACAAGTCGTGCCATGTCCAGCCGGCTGTGTGCCCCCATGTCTTCTTTTCACTCCAAAATCTGGCTATGTATGGGAACAGATCATTCCGTTTCACCAGGTCCGCGTCATTTCAAGTCACCAATATCAATAGCAGTCCACAGAGTGTGAAGAACAAAATGGCATGTGCTGAGATACTGAGCAAAAATAAGTTTCTAAACAACTTGGGATACGGATCAGAAGAGTAATAATGGAGTTCCGGTCAACGGCCCCTGTTAGTTTACACGGGTCACGCCAGCACCAGGCCACGGGTCGTGCCACACCGATGGTCCACCCCGGCACCGGGGAGTCTCGGCTGGCACGAACTGTGCCATATGCCACCCCCCGTGCCGTTTGGGGCTACTAGGGTTTTTTTGCCATTTTTGGGCCTTTTCAAGGCTTATTTTCCTTTCT
>JAUOBV010000002.1:8024053-8035118 GCA_032360425.1 Rubia occidens
GTTTATTGGTTGGCTTCACTATACATGCCACCCATCAATTCATTTGCGAACATATCATGTAAGACTTTAGGTGGAGATAGCTCAACAACAACCAAATCATTCAACCCGATTGAAATTAAGGTAGTGCATAAAATCATTTTGTAGAATGTTAACTTATGTTTGATTGTATAGTCCAAACAGCAAAGTAATTGATGCGGGTACTACAACATCTTGAACACCACTAGATTTGTTTTGCATTTCGAAGGCAATCCACTAAACCGAGTGAGAATCGATTGTTTTCATTAACGTATATAGTAGTTCTTAATATATTACTATTTAAAATCCTTACAAACTAATTACATACTCCATCCGTTCCTCTATAACTATCTTACCAAAAAAATTAAGTCGTTGAAATAGCGTGAAATTGAATTGTGTACAAAAAAAAAGTTTCATCCTTATCTTTCACATTCTATTTTTTATGCCAAAAATAGAAGTAAGACAATAATAAAGGGACATCAAATAAGGAAAGTAAGACACTTATAGCGGGAGAGGAGGAAGTATATCATTTATCTTTAATTTTTAGGTGTCTGAAGATGATACAACACCATACACGACAAAAGACATGAACTTATGCCAAAACAAGTTCTCTAAATACATCTTTACCATCCATAGGACATGTCGACCTCAATACAAATACACAAACTTTCTAACAAACCTGTCATATTTTTGTGTACTCACGAATGAACTATCTAGGATTAGGCCAGAATGTCACTTATCCAATACTAGTTCTTCTTTAACCGAGCTTCTAATATGAGCTTGGAATCCCTGAGAAAAGGTATAGTGGTGAATGTGGGCGATGAATTATTCTCATGTGTTAAAACCATACCAAACGTCGGTTTGGCAATTTGTATAATTTCCATTGGAATAGTGCGATCAGAGCCTGAACCTTCCTCTTCATTACCATCTTCTATAACCTTTAACACCATGTCACTATCATCCCTTTCATCATCAACAACAACCATTTCATCTTTCTTCAACCATTCACCATCAAATCTATCCATGTTTATCCTGTTATTTCCCTCATCATATCCGCACCTCTACCAACATCTTCACAACTATTGATCTCAACATCTATTGCAACATCTCTTCCATTGCAGGTAGGATCATCTAAGGTTCCCACTCTTCTGGTTCCAACCCTGGATCCACTCTCTATGTTCAACTCTTCAGCGCTGTCGGCAACACCATCATGGTCCAAATGATAGTTACAACATCATCATCCATATGCATTGCCTCTGAACCATTATGGAATTGTTTTTCAACCACTTTCTCATGTTCCACAACATTTACTCCCTCAATACTAGTAACTCTAGCACTTGCCCCATACTTCATACACCGTATTGATTCGATTAACACTTCCTCATCTACGTACTCTAGGTTCAAGTCGAAAGGAAGACTTCAAACATATACATTAAATTCATTTCCACACCCCAATTCACATTCCAAATATTACATACACATTACGAAATCATCTTTTCCAAGCCACTTTGTTACCTCGATTTCACACATTCATACCAATAACATGACATGCAAAGTAAAACACAAGCAATTCTCACCCTTAATGTAACTCAATTCAGTAAAGTATATCACCCTTGTCAAGTATTTATATACGATCAACAAACTAAAGAATCCAATTTCACCCTGATGATTCCCCACAATCAAGTATGCAAATCAGTTCAAATAAAAAACTTCTATAACCACAATCAAGTATGCAAATCAGTTCAAATAAAAAACTTCTATAACCAGGGATTTATATCATTATTAATTATGAACAAACAATTCCTTTACCTTAGTAGAAAATGTGAAGGGAATGGTTATTATCCCGCCTGCAATTGATACCCTTGATTCCGTTACGAGGGATATTTGCAGGACTTGTTCTGCCCGACCATGAGCTCAACTTCAGGCGACTCTCGCGATCAAATCCCCCACCATAAAATGACTGACCGTTTTTGCTGTTGGCTTCATCAGTGTTGCCAAAGATGAGACCTCGAACAACATAACATTATGATTTGTTAAATCATTGGATATTCTACGTTCGAGGAGAAAAGAATAAATGCAGACTTTTTCTTGGTAAATTTGTCCACTCGCTCACGTGTCTAAGCAAGCCTCAAAGTTGCGTGCTTGATATCCGAATCATATGATACTATGTTTGTGTGTGTGGGTGGGGGGAGGTGCTGACGACTCCGGAGATATGAATTTTGTCACACATTTTAGCCTAAATAAGGTAATGATTAAAATAGAACTTTGTTTCAAACAAAATTGGAAATTAAAAACCTTTAGGTGAGGCGAAGGTAGTATGTGAATATGGTAAATAGTATAGATGCGTCGAGATGTCTGACGATGGTGAGTTGCTAAAATAGCCACCCATCATGTTATTACACATGAGTTCCCTTACAGAACCCTCCACCTTTGGGTGAGAGGCCAAATACGAACCCCATAATGCTTTAGGGTAGATGCAATCAGTAAACTGAAACTAAAATTTTGTTGCCAAGCAAGAAAACATGCTCTCGTGCTCAACCCAATCTGCTTCTAATTCAAACAAAATAGACCTTCTAAATGGTGTATAACCAAGACATGATACTCAACCCTTTTGAAACCGCTTCTACCTCAGAGTAAGAGAGACGAAGGTAGTACATATAAGTAATACAAAGACTTGGGTGAGAGGATCTCACCCAATCTTACAGTGAGATGAAGTATATAAATACAATGACTTAAAAGATGAAAGATGTCATGAGATACCATATGTAATTTTTGAAACTATGCGCGTACCATTATCTCATCATAAGTTATGATAAAATGATATAATATGTGTCTTTCTCAATAACTAAAGGTGAAATCAATGGGAATCAATACACGTCTTCATCAAAACTATGTTGAACAATACGCCAAATAGTCCATTATTTCTGTTCCAAGTTAAGGTTTACTTCTTTTAGTCATTTAATTTTAATATTTATACCTTTATAAATATATTTCATCCGAAGGAATACAGTAATATTGATGGCAACCTTCCGTAATTATTGAGTCATTAGTCAAATGATATGGTATCAATATTTTTGATTATCTCCCATGATTCCTTTTTTCCTTAGTCCCTACTTTTCTTCTTTCATAGAAGACGAAGCTGCCAATGCCGCTCTGTCTTGGTACCATTTACCAAAACTCGATCACCTATTCATAAGCGGTGAATATCGCATAGCGCCCTCTTTCTCCTAAACCCGCAAAGTTGGAAGCTTTCCTGTATTTGCCGGTGGCGCGATTTCCCTCCAAAAGGTTTGTTTTTTTTTTACTGACTTCACTCAGCATAGATTGTTTTCCTTGAAGTTTGATGAAGAAATTGGTGGAAGCCCCTCAATTTTTACCATTTTATAAATTTGTTCCTTTGTTTTATCGATTCCAAGCGTTGATATATTTTGAGGTTTTTATGCCTGTATATATGCTCTACTGTATATTGTTGATGTAGTTGCCAATTACTGTTGCATTTTGAATTACTAAAGAAATTTCCGGGATTCACCCTTTTTGTGTACATTTTGCAGGTTTTCTGTAAAGCACTGAAATTCGGTGTGTTTTGGGGTGTGAATGTATTTTAGCTATGTATGAGTGCCATTGTTGGGAACCTCTGAATTGTTGACTTTTGAGAAATTTTGGATGACATGGGTGCCAATGTGGTAAATGCGGACAAAAGGGACCTGAATTTGCAGAATTGTTCAGGAATTCGGATAGACGAGGATTCGCCTAATAAGCAACTTAGAGTCGATGCTGTCCTTGGAACACAGCATACAGACAGTTCTACCAATGATGACTCAGATGCAGAACTTTTTGATGCATTATATGAGCAGGCGACTGTCTCCTCATCTGTAGCAGAAAAAAGTGTTCTGGATGGACAGTCGGGGGCATGCTCCACTCCTGAAGATGAGCTCCAAAAAAGAAAACCAGTTCGCCATACATCAGCTACAGAGATTTCTCAAATAAGAGATGTTTCTGTATCACCCCAGACACAGATAGGTTAGCATTATTTTGGTTTCTGCTACATGAGCATTTCCTCTTTGTCATATTTTTGGCAACATACTACGCAGTGAAGACAATTTGCAACTTTGGAGGAAGTGTAATGAATTTCATAAACGATGCTCTATTTATCTCCCCACTAGATAACCATGTTTTTATGTCTTTTAGGTGTTTTTTATTTGTTAGAATTAATTGATCATTGGAGGTCATAGTGAATTTGACATGACTTCCTATATTTCCTCCCTCCTTAAAAATCAATCATTTTACGTCCTGTTACTTGGGTTTTCTTCTTCAATCTCTGTAAAGGTCATCATTCTTCTCTGTCTTATTATTTTTGAAGAAAGTATAGTCAACTCAGTAAATGGCGTTACATTTGTTCCTCATAGAAAAACCATCATATTCTAGTTACTTGCGTTTAAAAATAAATAAAATCTCCGGATGGATAACTTTGTTGTTAACATAAAGAGAATATTTGGGGTAGAACTGTTGGAGGATTAATATGTAGAGGCTTGAGTTGTGGAGATAATGAATTAAATTGTATAGAGGAAGGACAATAAATTACATCCCTTTTGGTTTATAGTATTGGGATGTGAAGTATATAAATATCTATTTAAAAAGAGTAGGCATCATATTCATTCTTTTAAATACTCCCTCCATTCCAAGTGAAGAGTCCTGAATTTTCTAACTTAAGGTTTGACTTGTGTTGTACATAGTGAAGTATTGTGTTTCTCAGGGATACTTTTCTTATTATGTACTATTCTATAAATGGCTAGAAGTTTGCAACATCACCTTCTTAGTGATGCAATCCCCAAAATCGCTAAATCTGCTCTTTTCCTGTTCACGAAATAGAAAGTGATCCGGTCAGTTTCAAATAGTTGTATTGGAGAGAGGATGAGGGGATTTCTATTTCCATTCTGAAAGGAAAAACCTGTTGGTTTTTATTGTCTTTTTCAGAGATGTGTGCAAATTTTTTGAAAGATAATTGTTTAAATCTAATTTGCTCCACCCATCATATCTTTTTTCCCATTTGCTTTTGCTGTTTGTTTGAAGAAGCAAGTCCTTAGATTTAAACCTTGTTTTATGGTTTGTGATTCCCAGTCTTTCAGCTTGTGCAGCTTCTGAAGCTTTCATAGTTATTAATTTTGCAGATTTATTTGTTAAATCTGTGTGAACAAACCACATTTGCTAGAATGACTTTTCCAACTCTGTTCTTAAAATTTGTGATAGGCTTAACTTTGAAGGCTTGTATGGTACTACAGAACATTACATTCAGACTCTAAACTGAAGAACCGAGGCTTTAAAATCTTGTTATAAAAATCTTGTTTGCTCTTAATATAATTTTGTTGAATGAGCTAAATGTTAGCGATTTTGCTATAAGGCTTAGACCAAAGCAGCATTGCTGAAGTGGGAAGTCCTAGAGGTCATATCCTTGAAAGCAATCGAATTACTTATCAGAAATCGAGATCCATGACCGAGCCAAAAGGCAGTCGTTTGTATGACCGAGGGATGGATAAATTGTCAAAGAGTGACAAGGTGAAGTTGACTATTGCTTATGTTTTCTATTCCCATTTTGATTACTACCATTTTATTTTCTTAGTAAACTTGAAATTAGCAAACTGGTATTTTTCCTTCATATAAAAAAAAGACATTTTTTCTGCTCCTTCAGGAATGGCTTCTCATGGACCTAGTGAAGTTCCAAAATGATGGTACTGTGGAGGTGGACCTGACTGACAGTGAACCTATGGCTTCGGAATTGTTAGAGCTTGGTTCAGTTGAGGGGCCTCCTCCAAATTTTGATGACACTTTCACCGGGTTCAGCAAGATAATCCCTAAATTGAAGATATCAATGCTTGTTGTTGGAACACGAGGAGATGTTCAACCTTTTCTAGCTATGGCAAAAAGACTGCAGGCATGTTACCAATGGCTTTCCTTTATCCTTTACCATGCATGCATGCATTCCCTGGGTATTACTTTTCTTCTTGTTTTGCTCTATTTATCTCCAGGGTTGAGACAAAACTAATGTGAAGTTGAGACAATTAGTCATAGCATAAGTTTCTTCTAAATTTACAACTACTTCATTCTGATACTTGATCGTTGATACATTATTTCTCTACATAGCCCTAGAGTTTAAGGTGTCTTGAAACAGAAAATGTGTAAGCTCTGTAATGTAAATTTCTAACATCCATTTATAGTTTGTTTAAAAATAATTGTGACCCTATTCTTACTGATCTTTGTTTTGTTGTCCTGAGAAGGGAATTGGTGAAGCTGTCTGCAATAGAGAAGACTTAATTATATGTCAATGGAAGTGCATATAGTTTCAGTGTACTGGGCTTTTAGTCATTCTTCTGATATATTGAGGAAAATAGGTTTCCATGCTTAGGGTATAAGTTGCTCCCTTGATAAATTAATTACACCCTATGATATGTAACCATTAGTAAAAACATAGCTTGATTTAAAGAAATTTCTCCTTCCGTTTTTTCTTTTCTAAACATGTATTTCTAATAAATTACACATGCAGATGTATGTATCAGTGCATTTATATGTGTATGTATACTGAAAATAAGTGTGTTTGCCTTGCTATCAGACATTGTAAATTCACCATTAAAAGCCATTTACTTGAATTCTAACTATGAAAGTTTATGGACTACTTTGAGAGATTAGCAGAACAGTGTTTTTTGCTTATGACTTCCTTCTCCTTTTAACTTCTTGTTTCTTTTAGCTTAAAGTTTTCGGTGGTCATCAGCTAGCACTAAACCTGGCTGTCATTAATGAAAGCTCAACGTATACTCCCTCGGGTCCACTAATAATGGCACTGTTTGACCGCAAATTTTTTCATGCCATGTTTGGTCACTGAACTTTAGTTGCATACAATAATGGACATCATGTGAGATGTCTTTGGATTCTCCGTAGTAAAGTTTAATATTCCATTATTATATGCAACTATCGGTTCATACCTTGAAAAAATTTCAGAAAATAGGGTGTGGACCAGAGGTGGTATGTACTAATGCAGTAGAGATAAAACAGTCTAATAATTACAAACTCATGACAGCAACAAACATTGTGGCAACTACACATGTTCCTTTATCACCTGCCCCTGGACCTGTCCTTACACATGCACTGCCTTTAGGCAGCTGCTCCTGATACTAGTGCTGCATAGGGATGAGCTATCATTTACCGCTTTCTATGGTGATCATTTCCCTTTGTGATTGTCTGTTACAGTAGTCCAGACATTGACTATATGACAAATAAATGTTATTTTGCATTGTTGATTATGTTTGGATCTGATGAATAATGCATTTTTTTGGTCTCTGGTTACATCAAATTTAAGATTTGGATGGTTTATTGATCGAATAATGTGGATTTTATTACTTGATTGAGCATTTTGAATGATAATACTATGTCCGTGACTCCCCTGCTGGTCTTCAGTTCTACATAATGTTTGGTGGAAATTTTGAAAAAAAATCAGTATCCTTCAACAAATATTTGTTTTCTTTGTGATGTATTTCACAAGTAGTGTTATTATTGTTGCATATATTTAGGGTGACATGACAAATCATGCACTTCATGACTGTGGGAGCAAGTACTAATCTTCTAACTTGCTCTATGTGTGTGCTCACAGGAGTATGGTCATCGTGTTAGGCTTGCCACTCATGGTAACTTCCGTAACTTTGTGAAGTCAGCCGGGGTGGAGTTTTTTCCGCTGGGTGGTGATCCTCGTGTTCTGGCTGGATGTAAGAGGTCCTTGGCATCCAGATGTTTCCTTTCATAGTGAAATATGTTATTCTCTATCTAGTTCATTGCTCTTCAGTTTGCCTAAAACTTATACTTTTACCTGCCTGTTCTACCATTGTTTTCAATACTCCATTTCTACATTTGAACTAGATGAAGATGGTAGAACATAGACTCCTCCTTTAGGTGATGGTTAGTGACAAATCCTCTTCAAGATCTAATCATGTAGTAATCTTTAGCAGTACTTCCTCTTAGACACAGTTGATGGTCAGTTTATTTGTACCAAAGGTTGACATTGCTAATTGTTATTCATGCAACTGATGATAGTGTTCTCTCTCTGTAGTTATGGCCCGGAATAAAGGTCTAATTCCATATTCACCTGGAGAGATTTCCACTCAGAGAAGACAAATGAAGGCAATCATTGAATCTCTTCTTCCTGCTTGTACAGAACCAGATCAGGACACCGGTGAGCCTTTTAGGGCTCAGGCAATCATTGCAAACCCTCCATCTTATGGTTAGTTGACCAATCCTGTTGTAAGAGAGTTTGCAAAGGTGTCTTGTAATCTACAAGAAATCAGTTTTTTTTCTTCGAGATGGTATATCGTATAGATCATTTATGAGTTACTGAAAAGATTACGGTTTTAAACATCAGTGATTGTGACATACAAGTAGTCAAGTCGTTATATCGTATCATCAGTAAACTACATAGTATTGTATATATGCATGTATCTATGTATGTATATCATATTTAGTTTACTGAAAAGCTGATTAACATGAAACTAGGCATAAGATATGTATCCTATTTAGTTCACTGAAAAGATGATTGGACTGTACAGTCTGTAAGCACGTATAGTTTACCATGATAAAAAAGTGCATATGCATCTATCCTCAGCACTATCTTGACTAGATTGTAACCAATACTCGTTGGCAGGACATGCTCATGTTGCTGAAGCTCTTGGTGTTCCCCTCCACATCTACTTCACCATGCCTTGGACGTGAGTAAAGTAACATTTTGTCCCCAATATAAGTTTTACTTAGTAACTCACTCATGACACCATTTTTGACTCATGGTTGCAAACTTGAAGTCTGTTTTGGTCTTTTGACCTGCAAACACCATACTTAATGAATTTGGGAATGGAACTTGAATTTATCTTCATTGTGATTCTTACTCTAAAACTATGGATTCAAAGGCACACTTCACCAGCAAAAACCTTTTCTATTAGCTTCATTATTGTCTCTAGTGAGGATGTATGTGTGATACTTTATCTACATTAAATAAATAATTTCTGCTCCAAATCTTTGGTAGGTAGGCATTCAGTTTCGACATACAGTTATACTGAATCTTTTACTCTTGCTTTCTTACATTTGGTTTTGATACACAGACCGACATATGAATTTCCCCATCCATTGGCACGAGTACCTCAGAGTGCTGGCTACTGGGTATGTTTTAAGTTTTCCGCCAACACCTAAGTAGACTGCATAAAATAAATTTTCAGATTTTCTCTAATGTTTCTCTGTTTTATCAGCTCTCTTACATAGTTGTGGATTTAATCGTATGGTGGGCAGTACGAGGATATATAAATAATTTCAGGAAAAGGAAGCTGAAGTTGCCTCCTATTGCGTACTTCACAATGTACCATGGGTCAATATCTCATTTGCCAACTGGCTATATGTGGAGCCCTCATATTGTGCCCAAGCCAAAGGGTAAGTTCTGCTACTTCTAATGTCATTGAATTGAATAGTAGACTATTTTGATTGTTGACCTATATCCTGACTTGTCATTGTATTCTCCAAGCCTCCTATATTTGCTGACCTCCTTTTGGCATATTGTTTTAGTTTTTCATCTGTCTCAAGCGGATAACTTCTTACCAATTTGAGTGAATCTGTCCTTGTATCTGTACATGATAAGTAATAAAAGAAGAACATTTGAAGTATAACTGATTATATGGTTTAATAACATTAAAACCCCACTGCATCTTGGGCCAGTTTTCACTTTCATAATAGTAAGAGACTCAGCTTAATGACTTAGTAAGGAAGCACTTCACACATGATCAACAGTTAGCAAATTAGAACTAGGTGATATGCATGATAGCTTTTTTGCAAGATGTCTAGAATTAGGGGACAACAGCTGGACTACTCTCCTAAATCAAAAGTTTGATACTGATGGATTTAGCGAGTGCACAAACTACCATATCTGTTCCAGAGACGGATAATAGTAAATCAACTGAATGTATATGGTCTGAGTTCATTCATCCCTCTTCCCGCTCCCCATGTATTCTTTCTAATCAATTTCTATAGTTATGTCAAGTTTATTGGTGTTTTACTTATGCATTTGTCTTACTTTGCCAATGTAGAGAATTAAAATTGATTTTGTTTTTGTTTTGCTTGTATAGTTAAAAGTTCTCAATGTTTTAGCTGATCAGGATGATTTGCTCAATTTAATAATTTGTAGATTGGGGGCCTTTGGTTGATGTTGTTGGCTATTGCTTCCTCAATCATGGGTCAAAGTATAAACCTGAAGAAAATTTCGTGAACTGGATCCAAAGTGGGCCTAAACCTATTTATATAGGTTTCGGAAGTATGGTATGTGGCTTCATCTTGTTATTTCCTTTTTATCCCAAGCCAATTGATCTTATATCTCCTTATTCTTCCTACCATTAGTTAATTGTGTCTAAGGATTTAAAAATTATTTTCTTCTCGTGCTTGAAGCCTCTAGAAGATTCTGAGAAAACCACTAGTATCATTTTGGAGGCATTGGAGAGTACAGGACAGAGGGGAATAATTGACCGTGGATGGGGAGATCTTGGTACTGGTAAGCTGTTCTGACTTGAATTTGCTTGATGTTCTTTTTTTTTGCTATATTTATTTTGTTCTTAGTCAACTGCAGTATCTTTGATATAAACTTTATTGCCTATTAGCTTCTTCTTTTCGATTGAACAGCTATATGTGTATGTATAATTATCATATATATTCTGTTCATGCCATAATTGCCATTCCACAAAAGGACAAGAAAAGAGGGAAAAAACATTTGATAATGAAGGAATAAATTCACAACAAAAAGGTTTTGTTGGGTTTTAAGCTCTTCTTTGAAACCCTTGAGTAATTGAATTATACAAGGCATGAGTTGCTGTCTGCAAAGCAGGCTGCTGTTTGTCTTGATTTCCTTTATACAGTTGTTCTTAAGTTTATTTCTGTATTGACGTGGCATTTGGGCATGGCGGTATTTCATTGAAATTATATTGCATGTCTGTTGTTGTGTTAAGAGTACTGTTTTTTCCTATTCCTTTGCAGTGGAAATCCC
>JAUOBV010000002.1:8064511-8079808 GCA_032360425.1 Rubia occidens
GGAATGCCAAAAGGAAACTTTACCTTCCCCTACCTGAACCATTGTATTCTGAGAAGCAATCTCAGAAATTTCCTTGAACCTTTTCCAGGTCTTTGAGGTATTACAAGCATTCTCAATAACAAGTCATCGAGAACTCAAGCAATAGCTACTCCGAACAGAAACAAACAAAAAGAAAAGGAAAATAAAAACAACTAGCAAAGATTCAACCAAATATGCCCAAACTATTAAAAATAAACACCTCCTCCCCGACAGCGGCACCGAAATTTGGGAGGTCATCGTCATACCTCTCAAAGTTACAATTTATCCTAAATGCTCCCTAAATATAACTAAGTAGATAGTGGAAAACGGTGTCACCCACGAAGAGGGTTAAGGTGAGAACACCATTTATGTGAGAACACTCATTTATGATAATAAATCTGAACCATTCAATCACTTAATTTAATGGTTCTAAATTAATGTTGAATTACTGTACTATCCATTATTTAAGTTAAATTCACGGGTTATATTTCTGGGTCACAAGGCGCAAGTCGGATCATATCAATGAGGGACTCATACTCCATATTTCGATCTCCGCATTTTATACCCATTGCACACTTTCCTAAACTTTCTTTGGTAAACCTATAAGAAGTTACTTGGGTGGCCTTGTCCTTTGTGATTTGTATCAAATTAATGCTACAGAACCTACACTTGGCATGGCCCATGTCCTTTGTGCCTTATACTTTGTTATAAATTGTCTAATAAACTGGTGGAAAAAACCAAGGCACTTCCGCATTGGTCATTAATTGTAAAATTTTAATATAATGCTACTCTATTAAATTTTAAAAATTATTAATATTAAGAAATGTGTGAAATGTGGTGCTTCAATTATTATTTACAAGTGCTTCAACTTTTTTCAATATATGCTTGTAGGTGTTTTAAATTACATTTGAAGGTGTTTTAAATTTAGCCTATAAGTGCTTGCAGTGATACTCATAAGTGTTTTATGTTATAGGTTGTAGGTGCTTGAATTATTATTTGTAGGTGCTTCAAGTTATACTCGTACTTGATTTAAATTATGTTTGAATGTGCTTCAAGTATAACCTACAGGTGTTTAAAGTTATACTCATAAGTATTTCATGTTATAGCTTAGGTGCTTGAATTAATTATTTTTAAGGTACTTCAAATTATGCTCGTAGTGCTTTAAATTAAGCTTGAAGGTGCTTGAAGTATAACTTACATGTGCTTAAAGTATAACTTACATGTGCTTAAAGTTATACTCATAAGTGTTTCATGGCATAGGTTAGGTGCTTCAAGTTATACAAGTTGGTGATTTAAATTATGTTCGAAGGTTCTTTAAGTATAGTGTATAGATGCTTTAAGAAATTGATTTGTTGAAGAATTTTGTATTTATAGATATTTACATAGTTCAGAGTTGTTTTTATTTTTGTGCATTTGATCTTGGAAGGAGAAGGTTTTAGTGTGATACAAATGGAAAGTGCTGTGAAAAATATAAAAAAAATTGTTCGGAAGATACGGATTAATATGTAGACATGCGGAGGATTAATTATATACTTCAAATCTCAGCCATTGATTAGTTATGTTTCAATGGTTTAGATGTGTTCTCACATAATTGGATGTTCTCACCTTAGATAGGTGTTCTCACATGATCCCAATTCTATATGTATATATACATAAATATGTTTATATATATAGAGAATTAGGATCATATGAGAAAACCTATCTTAGGCGAGAACACCCCCTTATATGAGGAAAAATATGAGTTGTTGATACATTTCATCCAATGGTTCTAGTTTTTTGCTTAATTAAATGAAACTCGCGGATCTAAATTTACGGGTCATAAGATTAACATTAGGTCATAATATTCCCATTGACCACGATTGCAATGTACAAGTCGAAGGGCCTCGACCCAAACTTAGCATGAGAGAGGTCCCAACTGACGGAGGTAGTGGCAGTGTTTCCGGGAAGAGCGAGGGGGTGGTACCCGCAATTGATCTAGTTCCATGGATTGATTTGGAGTTGGAATGAGGGTTTTCATTGGTAATTGACGTGGATGTGAAGGGAGAAAGCGAAGATGGTCCAGTGACCAGGTGAGTTCAAACGTGTCGGATTCCGTCTGGTAGAGGGAGGTCGTCAGATTAGGTTGGATTGATGTGTGTAGCGGTGGAAAAGATAGTGGTTGCAGCGTCTCCACCTCTGTGGTGGGGTTGAAGCAAGAGAGGAGGTGGGAGGATTGGCAGCGGTAGCGAGACATTAGATGATATCATATGGTAAGCGATAGCTAGCAGAAGAGGATTAAGTAGCTTCTCATTTCATAAACTTGCTGTACACTTTTCAACAAGTATGATTATATTTTCCCAGTATCCAATCTCTTTAATTATGCATAAATATTATCTCTTGTATGTCATATATGCATAAACATTATCTGAGTTGATTTTCTCTTCTTTGTCATGTTTCTAACTAGATATGATGTGGTTGTTTTGGGGGATTAAAACTCTGCATTTTCTATTGTTGGAATAATATCTTTGGGAATTAGAAAATATTTTCATCTATTTTTTTAATGCAGGGCGTCACATCTTGGTTTGTGTCTTGGCTTACTAGCAGTTCATTTTCTGTATTCTCTCTTGTATTGTCTAACAACAAAATAGTCACATTAGCTTGGGGACAATTACATATAGTACTGTTATAATTTTCAGAATGTGATTGATTTATTTGTCTTTGAGTAGGATAGCTATCGTGTTTGATGAGTTTCTCGCTTGCTAAGATGATCTATTGTTTACTTGGTATGTGTTGCGGGGCATCGAGAATGGAATTCCACTTGGAGCCATGGTTACAGCTCCTTAGATCACTAATGTATTGACTCGTTGAAGTTACTATATAAAATTTTATAGTAACTGTCTCTCTCTTGTCATTTTAACAGTTAATGACCATCCAAATATTGATAGTTCGGTTATTATTATTTGCTATAAATTGTATTCATATTATTTGGTTTTGTTAGATTGTTGTGTATGCTGATTTTAGAGGTTGTGACCCTGAACTACCGAGCTTGTGAGTGAGCCTCTTTTTGTAGGTAGTTTTCCTCCAATGGAGAAAATGGATCAAGGCATACAAAGAGGACAAGGAGCATTACACGGCTATGTTTTTAGAGAAAGCTAGGAAAAACTTGCATCATTTCTATGAGAAGATGGCATGATTTTGTACCCAGTTGGAATGACATTTGATCACAGACTCGTGAGAAGGATGAATTCAACAGTGCATTTGTAGAAATGTACACATAAGATATGTTTAAGGTGTTATCTAAGAAGGAGCTGCGATTACAAGCAATACATCTCATCATTCATGCTCTAATTCCTATTTATGAGAGCTACTTGCAGGAATATACCCCAAATTAAAAGGATGAAGATGAAGAAGATGTAGCGAACAAGAAGTATGAAAATTACTCATCAGTGAATTGGCAAGACATGATCAACTTCTTGTTCCAACCCAAACTAGGAAAACATGGCAGTAAAATTGTAAAAATGTAAACCACTAATAGAAATATGCAATTGTATAAACAATTACATTAGGGAAGAAATTGGTGGTTAGTTTATTATCGTTAGTCTATTATCTCTATTCTATAGTTTGCAACATGATGAATCTTCTCGTTCTCATTAGTTGTTGATGATGAATGTGTTCTATTTTCAAAAAAATCTAGCAAGGACACTGAGTATTTACTTGACTTAATCATCAGATCTAAGAGCTGCCTTATTTTCATGCAAAAACATAGCGAAGAATATTGCTAAAGCTAATTCCAATGAAGATTAGGAATCTCTTCGACAATGGCATCCATGGTAGGTGCTTAGAGTACAACTTGTAGGTGTTTCAACAATCTCTTGTAAGTGCTTTATATGTAACCTATAAGTGTTTCTTTTATAACTTTGTGTGTGCTACTAAAACAACACGGTACTCATAATACAACTCATAGGTGTTTCAACAATAACTTGTAAGTGCTGTAAATGTAACTTGTAGGTGATTCATTAATAACTTATATGTTTTATAAAAACAACGTAATGCTTAGAATACAGCTCGTAGGTGATTCAACATTTGGTTGTAAGTGCTTCAAATGTAACCCGTGGGTGCTTCTTTTATAACTTGGCATGTGCTATGAAAATAACTTGGTGCTTAATGTACAACTCGTAGGTGCTTCAACAATCGCTTGTAAGTGTTTTAAATGTAATTTATGCAAAAAAAACTTGGTGCTTTGAGTATAACTCAAAGGTGCTTTATTAGTTGTTCGTAAGTGTTTCAAATGTAACCTATAGGTGTTTCTTTTAATTCTTACAAGCGCTTCAAAAACAACTTGGTGTTTAGAGTATAACTCAAAGGTGCTTCAATCATTTCTTGTAAGTGATTTAAATGTAACTTATATGTGGTTCTTTTAATTCTTACGTGCATTAAAAAATAATTTGATGCTTAGAGTATAACTCAAAAGTACTTCAATTATTTCTTGTAAGTGCTTCAAATGTAAATCATAGGTGCTTCTTTCAATTCTTACGTGTGCTTTAAAAACAACTTGGTGGGCTTAGAGTATAAATCAAAGGTGCTTCAATTATTCCTTGTAATTGCTTCAATTGTAACTTATGTGTACTTCTTTTAATTCCTACGTGTGCTACAAAAAAACTTGGTGCTTAGAGTATAAATCAAAGTTGCTTCAATTATTGCTTGTAAGTGCTTCAATTGTAACTTATAGGTGTTTCTTTAATTCTCACGCGCACTACAAAAACAACTTGGTGCTTAGAGTATAACTCAAAGGTGCTTCAATCATCGGTTGTAAGTACTTCAATTGTAACTTATAGGTGCCTCTTTTAATTCTTATGTGCGCTACAAAAATAATTTTGTGCTTATAGTATAACTAAAGGTGCTTCAATCATTTTCCATATGTGCTAGAAATGTAACTAATATGTGTTTCTTTTAATTATTGCATGCGCTACTAAAACAATTTGGTGTTTAGAGTATATCGCAAAGGTGATTCAATCATCGCTTGTAAGTGCTTTAAATGTAGCTAGTAGTTGATTCTTTTAATTCTTACGTGAGCTACAAAAACAACTTGGTGTTTAGAGTATAAATCAAAGGTGGTTTAATCATTGCTTGTAAGTGGAAGTTTATTAATTTTTTCTGCTGTGGATCGGACTGAGGGTTCCCGCTTGAAATTCATGGTCATAGTAAGGTTTTGTGTAGAGGGAAGTTAGTTGTCGTCCACATTGCAGCGATTATAATAATCAATTCACAAATGTGGAAGAATGTTCTTGCTGTATTTTGTTCGAATGCTAGTCTAGATATAGTGCTTGTAAAAATAACATGTGCTCTTGATCATAGATTTTTGTCTCGCTATTATTTTGTAGAACATAAAGGTGAACTGTCATCAACTCAGCATGGAAGGGTGTATGAAGTGTACCTTTAGAACGTGCAACCTCATTCTTCCTACCAACGTATGCTTGTTCAGGCAATCCAACTAATTTCTCACCAACTAAGTTCAAGGTACACTTTTCAATGATAACCTCAGTTACGTACCTTTGCACGATGCTCGCATCTGGTCTACTGTGATTGTGAACGTAACCTTTGAAAACACCCATGTGTCGCTCGAAAGGGTACATCTAATGCATTACCACAGGAACGCATAGTTAAATTTCCCTAACTAAATGAATGCCTAGATGAACCATGATGTCAAATAAGAACGGATGAAAGTACTTCTCTAACTTACATAACACTAAAAACTCCTCTCGCTCCAACATATCTCCAACATATCAAGCACTTGCCTACTTATATTCTTCCAAAAAATGGAGTTGAAGAAGAAATGCAATCGTATAACGCTAAATCGAACATCCTCCTCCATAACACCATGGATGGAAATGAGCAACGATTGTTGTATGGGAACATGACAATTATGCAATTTCAAGGCGTTAATATGCAAATTATCATTCACAAAGAGACTAACATTTGAAAAGTATCTGGACGGTGCCTTGATTCCTTCGATAACACGCAACCGATCTACTCTCATCCATTGGAAGATTGTACGGGGTAGGAGAGAGGTACGTTTGCTTCTTACCTCTGAGGCTAGGTCCAACCGAATTCCAAGCTCTAACAAATCCTTCCGCGCATTTAAGATGTCTTTCATCTTCCAAGAAACGTTGATTAAGGTACCAATCAAAATCTCACACAAATTCTTCTCAATGTGCATTAAATCCAAGCAGTTGCGAACCTCCAAATGCTCCCAGTAAGGTAAATCAAAGAAAACCGATCTCTTATTCCAAGGTCCTTCAAGTGTTGCACCCACATTCTTCATCTTCTTCCCTAGAACAACATATTTCTTCACCTTTTTGTGGATTACAACTCCCTTAAATGGTCTTGTTGCCTTTCGGGCCTCTTTCTCACAAAAAAATTAAATACATCCTCACCCAATTTGTGCTTCATAGGGAGGAATTTCCAGTGACCCAAATACACTGTCTTGCGACCATTTTTCAGTTGTTGGTAATAAGTGGACTCTTCTCCCAAGGGACATGCCTTGTGCCCCCTTCACTACATACTCGGAAAGGTTTCCATATGTTGGAAAATCATTTATGTTACAAAAAGGCATTGCCTTCAAATTGAAATTTGATCCCCTAAAACCATCAAATACGTCAACACCATCAAACCGAGGAACCTTCAGATATTCTATCAGAGGTTTCAGATACGTATCGATGTTATTTCCAAGTAGTTTTGGCCCTGAAATCAACAATGACATCAACACATATTTCCTCTTCATTCACAAGGACAATGGAAAGTTGTATATGACCAACATTATTGGCTATGAACTCTGCCTAGAGGACATATTTCCTAACAGGTTCATTCCATCAGTAAACAAAGCCATCCTCAAGTTTCTGGGCTCACCTGGAAATTCCGGATACCTCTTATCAAATATCTTCCATTGATCGGCATCATCTTCCAGACAATCCATTCCTATGTACCACGTCATGTTCTTTGCATCATTGGCATTCTTGAACATCCTCTTCAACCTATAAATAATTGGAAGATACCACATGCATTTTATATGAAACCGTTTCCTTAACATAACGACAACATCTCCATCGAAAAACACATCTCTTCATTTCTTGCAGCATCACACATGGCATATGAGGCATGCCACCTCCTTCTCCCAGTCACCCATGTACAAAACATAATCATTGGGACAAGCATGTATTTTTTCATACTCCAATCCCATCCGAGAAAGAATTCTCTTCGCTTCGTAGAGTTTGTCCGATATCCCGTTACCGAAGGGAAACATCTCATTCAAGAACTTTAGCAACTTGTTCATGGTAGTGTCTCTCCATGTACCAACACCTTTCATATTAAAAAATTCCATTAAATATGACATCATAGTATCCTTCTTATTGCAACCGGGATACAATGACATGTCCTTCTCACCTAAGAAATTTGACAAAACCTCGGGCATTCCCATAAATTCATCGACAACCTCCTCACACATGTCATCTAAATTTACGTTTTCGAAACACTCTTCTCCACTACCTACAACCACCTCTGGCAGTGCCTTCTCACCATTAAACGTCCAAACCAAAATTTTCAAACCCTGTCCTAACCAAGTGAAGTTTCATGATGTCTCTATCACCACTACAGTTATGATTCTTGCAATCACGACTAGGACATAACACTCACTTCTCACGACCAAATGCATGTTCTAAAAACTCTTTCACTAAATCAACATATTCTTTGCTCAACCAACTAACGTTGAAATACACATGCTTACACCTTTCAATTGCACGCTCCATCTCTACAAATTAACGAATGTACGCCAATTACAGTTCCACACAATGAACATGGCTATGCAAGATTCTAACATCCAAAATCAATTCAGGAAACCTTACGTACAACTCACATCACAACATTCAAAACTTACCCAACAATTTCACATTTCTAAATAGATATTAATGGAATCAAGAAATGTAGAAAACAATCACATTTCTTCCATGAATGCAAGTATCATGAACATGATCAAAAACACAAAATATATGCATATAAACCATATGTAAAATATACCATCATTAATAACATGCCAATTTTTTTTTTAAAACCTAAGCTTTGTAGGTTTTCATTTAATCATTCAATGTCAAAACCCTCCAAAAAAACACCATTAATGACCTTCTCTCCAAAAAATATCACTTTTTACTAGCCAATGAATAGTGATAGGTGAGCATTAAATGCTTTTGTAGCACCGGTATTATACCCACATACCGATGCAAGAAAATTTCCCACCAATTTATTGTCGGGTATATCTACTTTCTGGATAATTCAGCACCGGTTAAGTCCTTTTTCTCTTACTGCTGCTAGAATTTAAAATAATACCATCCTTTTTTCAAAAGGGACCCATTTTTGCCACCGGAACAATGTTTTTCGGTGCTATAATTTTACATAAGCACCGGCTTACTTGTATCATACCGGTGCTATTATTTTCCCTCCATTTCTATATACGCCAAAGACACTACTACTCACATAGAAACCTTTCCAGCACCGGTTACCGGTGCTATTTTTCTATGTAAGGCACTGGTTTCAGGCACCGTTGTCCAAATCCGGTGTTGGAAAGGGGTACTGGCACCGATTTTCATAATTTTTGTCAGAAAATAGCTGCCTTTCATCATTTCAGCACTAGTTTTTACTCCCCAGAGCTTAGGTACCGATGCCTAAGTACTAGTTTTTCAGTAGCGGCTTCTTGTTTGGTGGGCTTATGAGAAGCTTTTGGTGGGCATAGTCGCCATAACGGCGGTTTGGAGGTCACGGGCCAGAGGACCGTGGCAAGTAGTTAGGGGGTGTCGGAGTTGACACGAAGTTACCGAAAATAGTTGTTACAGGTGATGGTGTTAGAGAGATGCGGGAGGAAAAAACTCAGAGAGACAAAAAGTGAACATTGGCCATTAGAGAAAAAATACATGACTTTCATTTAAAAGTGGATATAGAAGTATCTACTACTCACTTTTGACTTTAACTGATAATTAAAAATATGCATTTTAAACAAATTTTTTTATATTATATCATCTAATGATTAGATGAATAATTTTATAATTAATATATTTAATTTAATTATTTTTATTTTTATTCATTGCAATGATATTCTAGTCCCCTGTCCCAAGGGAATCTATAGAGGAAGAAACACCTCCTTTAAATTTTAGACGTGTGAAATGACACAACTGGCCCTGTCTTCTTTTTCCAGCCTTCACTTGTCTTCATCGTTAGCTTCCTCCTGTCATATCTGTTCCAGATCTAAGCCTCTTCACCCCTTTCTGCTTCTCAGCCTCTTCGCCTCTCTCCCCATCTTCGTTGAAAGATTGCTTCACAACTTTGTTTTCGAGTTGTCATTCTGATCTCCGGCAGCTCGGCTTGTTGTAGTGTCGGTGCATCGGTGGTGTTTCTCACGCTCTTCAGCAAGAAAATGGAACCGGTGGTTATATAAACAGTGAGAGCACCAAATCAGCAAGAAGCCCCAAATTTGCAAAAAGTTTTAAACCAGCGATTTTGTGAGCTTTCCGATTGTGAGCTATTGAATGAGTTTTTTTTATTGTGAATTTATGGGGAGGGGTTTTGGAACTGGGGAATAGAATTGGGGATTGGAGTGGTATGTTGATGAAGAAGAATAAGATCGAGTAAAGTTTCGCTGTATGAAGTAATTGAAGATAACCGAGCGGAGATGATGCGTAAAGGGGTGGTGCTCTGAAAATGGTTTGGGTGGTGCTTTGTAAGGGGGTGTTAGTGCTTCAAATTGAAGAAGATGATGCATAAAGTTGGGGATAAAGAGAGAACATTGTAAAATTTTAATTTTTCTAGGGTAAACATGTCTTTTGACATGTTAAATCTTTCTTAAAATAGAAAGTGTGCAAATTTGCCTGGAACAGACAGGAAAAAAAAGTGTGCAAATTCGGATGAGACGGAGGAAGTATGATTTGGATTTACAAAGTTATATATTTTGAAATATAAAATGATTTTAATATGATTTTAAAAATTATATAAACTTGATTTTTTTGATTGATCAATCTAATCGATAAGTGATTTAAGAAACCATTTCATATTTAAAATAATGGTTTTACTTTTGAAAAAAAAAGAAGTATGACTCATATGAATAATAATTATGAATACGACCCCACACCAACTACCAAGTAATGACAGCAATAATTCACGCATTATGATCATTTCATCATCCATTACCATTAATAAAGACTTATAAATACAATCTGATCTCCAAAGCCATCTTGCAGAGTAAAACAACCATCAAGAACATAATTTCTTAGTAAGACTAATCTTTTCTCTCGGTGAATATACATATCATCGATCACCATGGCAGAAGAAGGGAAGCATCACCACCTTTTCCACCACGAGAAGAAGGAGGGTGAGGAGGAAAAGACCATCGACTACGAAACAGTTCATAAATACGAGAAAGAAGAGAAGCACCACAAGCACGTTGAGAAGTTCGACGAGCTTGGTGCTGGCACTTTGGGAGCCTTCGCCCTGGTAAGTCTATTCTACCCTTATACCGTAATAGTCTTCATGATAGGGTGTTAGCTAGGGAACCTTGTAAGTTGTTTAGCTTTAAGTCTCCAATATAATGAGTTTGTTTATTTGATAACTTTTTAAGCACGAGAAGCACGAGGCGAAGAAAGATCCGGAGCATGCTCACAGGCACAAGATGGAGGAGAGGATTGCGGAGGCCGTTGCTGTTGGGGCCGGCGGGATGGCGTTCCACGAGCACCATGAAAAGAAAGAAGCCAAGGAAGAAGAAGAAAAGGCTGAGGGAAAGAATCATCACCACCTATTTTGAGATATAACCCTTTTTCGTATTTGCACGTGTGATTGTGGTTTGAGCCGTAATTTGGTTTGTTGAATCGGTGTGTTCATTTTTCCTTTTCTCTTCTGTTGCTGAAAGAGGAGTGTGTGTCTGTGTTTGTTTCTGATTGATTACAACGTTTGAGAGCGTTGAATCTGAAACCTAAATTTGTATTATCCTGAAACATAAATTTGGTTTATTTAATATTAAATAGAGTTAAGTACTAAAATGACCATAACTTTTGGTTGAAAGTGACAATATAACCCTGCAATCTCAAAAAGTGTCAAAATAACATTTGAATCCGTTGACTTTGTCGTGCTTAAATTTTTTGGAGCAATGCTCTTTGGTTAATGTTGTACTACTGTTGAAGCTATGTTCTTTATTTCATCCAGATATAGCAGTGGGGGAGGTTGATTTTCCTTCCCTCTTCCGATTTCAAACCCTTCCCTCTAATGTTGCTTCATATTTCAAATCCTTCCCTTTAATGCCTTGCCTTTAAACTAGATCTGGCGGAGTCGCAGTGCTGGTCTAAGTCGCGGTGAGGTGATGGCGAGCGTGGTTGGAGTTGGACTAGGGTTTTCAGAAGACAATTCGTGGTTGCGGGCTATGGTTTTCAGACGACGATTCACAATGGCAGCCTAGGGGTTTTCAGATGGTGACGACGAGCATGAGTCTCGATTTTCTGGCGTCGGGGCAGGGGGAGGTGGCGAGCCTAGCGGGGAGGAGGCGCTGGGGGCTAGGACGGGGGATACAGAGGGGCTAGGATAAGGGAGACGGAGGGACTAGGGCGGGGGAGGCGGCGGGAGGCGAGGGCAGGGAGGAGACGACGGGGCTAGGGCAGAAAGAGGCGGCGGTGCTCACAGCATCGGTAGAGGTGGAGCATAGCGGTGGCAACATTAGGTTTGAAGAAAAAAATTTTGGTTTGTCATAAAGGGTACTTTTGTCATTTTAGTTTCTGGTCATGCCTGAATTTGCCAAAATTATGGAATATATCGGCACAATTTTTTGAAATATATTGGCACATACAATAATTAGTTAGGGTCAAATTGACACTTTCTGAGATTGCAGGGTTATATTGGCACTTTCAATCTAAAGTTAGAATTATAAATGTATTATTCCTATTGAATATTTATGTCTAACATTTAAATTCAGAAGCATTTCAGAAAGTAGAGTTGGAGGTTGTCTGGCAAGAATAGTTGAAGATTGCGCTCCATATGAAGTGAAACCACTCACTCACAGCCGATACTACCTCCATGATTCCCACTCCCATGATCTTCATTGATTTTCTGTGCCTCTCCGTTCTCCTTGATACGGTTTGTCTCCGCTCTAACCTCAAAAACCGCACTGACATTGGTATAAGCTTTGATGGCTGCCAGAATGAAGTCACTGCAATCACGAAAATACGCGACACCCAATTTCTCCAAACCCTTTGGTGGCTGCAGCATTGTCTTGCAACTTGCGGCAGTAGATGAACACATCCAGAGGCGGAACCACGTTAAGGCGGAGCAGGCGCTCCGTCGGCCAGGTGGGAATTACTGTTCCCGGCCGACGGATTGGGCGTAGCCGCGTAGGCGGGTCTGCGCCGCCCGCCACCAGTCGCCGGCGTAGGCGACGCGGCTGTTTTTTTTAAAGAAGGAAGACGACGTCGTTTTAATTTTTTTTAAAGGTTAGTAGAACGATGTCGTTTAGGACGTCGTTCAGATAAAAAAAAAGGAAAATTTTTTTTGCCACAAAACCCCAAAGGCCCAAACGAAGAACAAAACCTAAATCTTCCTCTCCTCAACCTCTCGGTCTCGGCCCTCTCCTCTCCTCAGCCTAGGCCGCCGCCCGCCACCGCGCCAGCCACCGAACAGCCACCGCGCCACCCGCCACCGTCACTGTCAGTCCGCCACGGCGCCACCACCGGCCACGCCGCCACGGTCCACCGCCATTCAGGTATTTAAAATTTCAAATTTCAGTTTCAATTAAATTCAAACTCTTGAACTAAAATTAAAAGATTCAAAACATGAATTAAATTGTTTCTAGTTCAATTCCTTCTCAATTTTGATTTTAATTATGCAATATTGTTTTTATTCAATTCATTTTAATTTTCGTTTGAATTGTGATTTGTGAGATTTTGTGAATTTGTGATTGTGAGGTTATTTAAATTTAGGGTTCACTCATGTTGAATTGATTTATTAATAATTTAGGGTTTATCATGTTGATTTGATTTATTAATAATTTAGGGTTCATCATGTATTCATGTTGTAATATTAATATAATCTTGTAGATTTTATAATGAGTTGAATTTGGTGTTTGCTAGGTTATGAAGAATTTAGTGCAACGGAGTATAGGATTTCCACCTTTGAAGAAGAGAGCTCTTGAATGTGATGAAGGTACTCAAGATAGGCATAATGAGGAGGGTGGTAGTAGTAGTAAACAATCTCGTTTAGAATTTTGTCCCAATGATGTTATAAGTGATCCCGCCTTAAGAAAACCTATAAATGAGTATGATGCTTCTATTATAGCTAATCTGAGGTGTGAATATGTGAAAAGAGGGCCTTGTCAACCTAGGAACCATAATTTTCCCAAAACATTTTATTCAAACGAAAATAGAATGTTTCAAAAGAATTGGTTTGATATGTTTCCTTGGTTGGAGTATAGCGTGTCAAAAGATGCCGCCTATTGTTTTCCTTGCTATCTTTTTAAGGATCCCACAAGTAATGATGACTATAGTGTGGATGGGGTGAAAACTTGGAAGAATGCCCTAAACTCTTTTAGGAAGCATCAAAAACATGTGGATGGTAAGCATAATATTGCCAACGGGAAATTGAAAGACTTTAGTAATCCAAACCAAAGAATCCCACATTTTTTGGAGGTTCATGGGCGTGAAGTAAAAGAGGTATATCGCATCCGTTTGACTGCGATTTTGAATGTGATAAGATTCTTGTTAAAGCAAGGTTTGGCTTTCCGTGGTCATGACGAGAGTATTGCTTCTCTCAACAAAGGTAATTTTCTTGAATTGGTTGATTGGTATTGCAATCGAAGTGAGGATATTGCTAAGGTAATGCATGATGCTCCGGGAAATAACAAGTTGACATCCCCCTTAATTCAAAAACAACTCTCACATGCTTGTGCCGAAGAGGTAAGTGATGCTATCATTGATGACATTGGAGATGGTGTATTTTCTATTCTTGTTGATGAGGCTAGAGATTGTTCAATAAAAGAGCAAATGGGAGTTGTTTTGCGATATGTCAACAAAAAAGGATGTGTTCTTGAGCGTTTTCTTAGCCTTGTGCATGTGAATGATACTAAGTCTACTACTTTGTTTCTTGCTCTCAAGGCACTTATTGGAAATAAGAAATTGGCGTTGTCAAGGTGTAGGGGGCAAGGATATGATGGGGCTTCAAACATGCGAGGAGAGTTTAATGGGTTGAAAGCTTTGATGTTGAAAGAAAACTCTTCGGCAAGGTACATCCATTGCTTTTCTCACCAACTTCAATTGGTTGTTGTTAGTGTTGCAAATAGTACTCTATCCGTGTGTGAATTTTTTTCGTATCTTGTTGACATCGTGAATCTAGTTGGGGGTTCTTGTGTTAGAAAAGATATGCTTAATCGTTTAGAACATGATAGAGTTGTGGAGGCATTGGAAAAAGGAGATAATGTTAGTGGAAGAGGGAAAAATCAGGAAATGAGTTTGAGACGGCCTGGTGATACCCGTTGGGGATCACATTACACTACTATTCTTCGTTTCGAGGTTATGTGGTCTTCCATTGATCAAGTGCTTCTTAATATATGTGAGTATGGCAATTCAGCTGAAAATGCCTCTAAAGCAAAGGGTTTGACGGATAGAATGGAGAGCTATGAATTTGTATTTTGTATGTTTTTGATGAAACATTTGTTGGGAGTTACAAGTCAATTGTCTCTTGCCTTGCAACAAAGAGATCAAAATATTGTACAAGCTGTGAATTTGATGAATACAATGAAGCTTGAACTGAGAGAATTCAGAGCTGGGGGTTTTGAGGTATTGTTGAATAAAGTCGAGACCTTTTGTAAGAAGCATGAGATCACAGTATGCCAGATGGAAGATCAACGGAAAATTCGTCACCGTTCTAGACGTCGTGGACAGATGGAAACCAATGGTGACTTTTATCGCGTTGACATTTTTCTTCAGGTAAACTTTAAAATTTATATACTTGAATATATTTTTTTAGACTATTTTACATGTATTTTTTATCTTGTTGATGTTTTTTTCCTTTTTTTCTAGACCGTGGATAATATGATTGTTGAAATGAATGATCGATTTTCTGAAGCAAGTTCGGAGTTACTCACTTGTATTGCATGCCTTGATCCGAGAGATTCATTTTCCAGCTTTGATGTTGGTAAGTTGGTTCGCCTTGCTGAACTATATCCGAATGACTTCTCTCGAATTGATTGTCTTCAACTTGAGCAAGAACTTAACACTTTCATTCGTGATG
>JAUOBV010000002.1:8119699-8130577 GCA_032360425.1 Rubia occidens
GAACGAGAAAAGATCCAAGTGGAATGTAGCATATAAAGAGAAGTTAACTGATACACTCTACTTATTCCTAAGCTAACCTAATTTCCCCAAAGATTGTAAGAATAGCACAACTCTCAGTCTCCCCAAAGATGCTAAAGTAACCTATCCACCAAAAATACATAAAAGAAATAGTGGAAAAAGGCTAAGTAAAATGATAAGTTCTAGACTAGCTTACTAATCTGAAGAAACTGCCGAAGATAATCCAATAGATGTTGATGAAGAAACCTCCAAAGATGTCTATGAAGAAACCGCCAAGAATGGCCAAAGGATGTTGAAGTTCTATTTCAAATCTCTCTCAATTATCTCTTTTTGCCTAGGAGCCTTTTCTGGTTTTCATTCTAGCATTCACACATGTTGAGCTCACCTCTCACTCTTTTCCATATGGCCTCTCATTTTTGCCTAGGTTTTCCAACTTTGTCTGGCCTAGCCTCTCATTCTTACCTAAGTCTTTCAACCTATCTTGGCTTTCTTCCTATTTGTAACTAAATTTCCCTTTTGGGTTTCCAACGTAATCGGGTATGTATATATATATTCCAAAAAAATCCAAAATTTACAACATGGCCCGAAGTTGGGCTTCATATTATAAAAATATCATGAAAAACAAAAAATTAAACCACCAAAAGTTGCATCCCAAAACAAACTACTAAAAGGTTCTCTCACACCTAAAAATAAACAAACAACCAAAAGTTCCAAAAATTCTAATGAGGAAAAGTACCAAAACAAGGAAAATGATCATTAAAACAATCATCATAAGTTAAAACATAGGCATAGGAGATGCTACCACAAAGTTATTCAAACCTCTCCCCCACCATTAGTTTATGCTTTGTCCCTGATATATGTAACCAAGGTCCTCAAAGCCGTCTCCGACGTCTGGCTCCTTCCTCTACCCGGTCGGATCCCAATGGTAGCCCTCTACGATGCCTGATAAAACGACATGATGGGTATTTTTGTTTAATGCCTTTTGTGGCTTTAAGGAAATCACAATGAGATCCATTGAACATGACAGAAAAGGAGGCTGATGAGATGTTTGTCATGATTAACTTGACAAACTAATCAGAGAACCCAAATTTAAAGAGAATCGAATAAGGAAGCCCTAAGAGACCCTATCAAATGACTTGTGCATTTACAAATTTAAAATGAGATTTTAGTTCCTACATTTATAATTCAAATGCATGTACATTTTATGCATCTGAATTACATTGTCAGTAATGTGTCTATTTAAAGGTTTTTTTTATTTTTCAATAGAAATGAGAGAGTTTATTAAGAGCTGTAACCTTTTCATTAAGAGTTTAGAGAAAACCTTGTTAATAAAATTTAAAGACTTATGGGTCTGTAATCCGCAGAGGTCCCATGGACTGATTTTTCCCGGTATTAAGGTGATCCAGGTGACAGATATTGATTGTAGAATTATGTGTCCATTAAGACATTGATTAACAACCTCGTTTAGATCATTTTTAATGATTTCCCAATAAAAAGTGTAGAACTTTACTGGGAAACCATCTGGGCCAAAAGAACTGTCTTGGTTAAAGCCAAAGACAGTATTTTTGATCCCTTCATCAGAAGTATTTATGATTAATTTAGTTTTCTGTTGTTAAGATATTTAAGAGGGAATAACACTAAGAAAAGAAGACAAATATTCATCAGTGTAATCTTGTGTGAGGAGTTCCTGGAAAAAAGGATTCATTCTTCTTCAGTTTCTTTCTGATTTGAAATCCAAGAGCCATCCCTTTTCTGGATTTTATTTATCATGTTTTTATCATTTTTTTCTTTAGTAGCCATGTGGAAGAATTTTGTGTTACTTTCACCAAGTTTAATCCATTTTTGTTTGGATTTTTGATGTAGAACATTGCTTATTCCTTATGAGCTCTGAGAAGATCAACCTTAATTTTTTTAGGATTATTAAGTTTATATTAGATTGGTTATTTATTGGGTTTGTTTTAGCATCTGCTACGAATTTTTCAGCATTAGAGATATTTTGGTGAATATCACCAAATGATTCTTTATTCCATTGCTTTAGTGTTTTTTTATAAGTCTTCTTCGTTTAAAGCTGAAACCCTCCATGCCATTCAAGGGGCTAGGTTTTTCCAGTCTAATTAATTACAGAGGCCAGTTCATGTTTTCTATGCATCCACATCAACTGAAACCTAAATGGTTTTGGCCTTTTTATATCTTAGGTTTGTATGCTCAGTAAAAGAGGACCTGGTATGATAATACTCTGTTCAAAACTTGGATTGAGGAGTTGGGAAATCTACTTAACCATTCCTGATTACCTAGATCTCTATAAACTCTCATAAAAACTTTTCCTACCGCTCTATTATTTTTCCATGTAAACTCTGGGCCTACAGTATTAATATGTATTAATTTGAGATTGTTTATGAAGTTATTGAAATATGATATGCTTCATCTGTTAGGTATATTGTTATCTTTATACTCATCCACAGAGGTTATGGTGTTGAAATAACCAATAAGCATAATGGAAGTAGATGGACATAATGTATTCAAATTATTTAAATCTGTCCATAGTTCTTTTCTAAGCTCCCTGGTGGTCATAGCACAAATGAAAATACCTATCCAGGGGGAATGGGATGTTGACTCTTTAAATTCCATATCTAGAAATTGGCTAGTTTGGGAGTGTAGAGAGATAGATATTGAGTCATCCCAACGTACATAGATTCTCTGATTATCTGCAGTAAAGTGGTTCCTGTAGCCTAATTTCATTTAAAGACAAGTATTGTATTTATCCTGATGCATAGGTTATATCAGACAAAGGAGGAGATTCTGTGTCTTTTGACCAGTGATTTAATCCTAGTGATTAATTTATTATATCATCGACTGTTCCAAATTAAGAAATTAGCAATATTGATGTGTTCTATCATTATAATTTAAAAATATTTGTTCCTATTAGATGATTTTAATGTCATATTAAGACCTGTAAAGTAGTTCTTTAATTTTTTGCTTTTAGGATTATTAGCAGAGATGGAAACTAGCATGTTAGCATAAGAGTTAGAGCAGGGATTAGGAGAACTCGAAAAGTCTATAGAGCCTTCTTCATAGAGAGATGAATATATCAAAGCATCCATAGAATCCGTGTAATCCAAATTTTATGAATTATCCCTGCTAAGATTAGAGTCCAGAGACATGTAGTCGGTATTTTCATTTAGATCCCGTAGATGGGCAAAAGAGTTGTTAATATGTATTGGTTCTCCATATAGCACAATTGCTAAATGAGTTGGAGTTGAAGTTTTAATTCTCCTCATAGGTAGAGATATGAAGGTCTTCTTTAAAATAAATAGGTTTAGAGGAATCTTGTATTTTTTCAATTAGATCAGCTTCCTCATTTGTTATGTTAACAGTCTGAGAATTTAGACTGTAGGTGGGAGACAAGGAGAGCATTGCATCTTTGAATTCATCATTGAGGATTAGTGTATCCATATCCTTCCGAGCCACAGAGACAAACATGAAGAACCAACATGTAATTTGTCATGAGATATTTTCTTTCTTCTGTAGTGATATTTTGTTTTTTTGTGCATTTGAGAGTTTCTTGGAAGAAGATTTCTTAGAAGTGTGGTGGAAGAGGGGATTTTCTGAGGAGCCTTGGGATTATTTGGATTAGAGTGGCATTGTTGAATCTCTAATGGTAGCAGTAGAAGGAGTTGGAACACTTGGGGGATTGGCCATAGCCTGGTTTGGAAACATTGAAGAGCTTGGAATTTTTAGAGGTTTGTAGCTGTTTCGATTATTATCATTTCTGGAGTTCAGCTTCCTACAACTTGTTTCACTATGTCCAAGTTTGAGACATGAGAAGCAGTTATAAGTTTTGACTCATGTGAAATACCGTACCATGTATTTTTAACTATAGACCCAAGCCTAATCCGGTTTGGTTGGGGATTTCTCAGATTAACTTCCACAAATAGTCCAATGTTTGAAGGTGTGGTTTGATTTATAGTGGGAGAATCAGCCTGAATAAAGTTTCCTTTAGAATTTTCTATACCAACTAGAGCTTTGAGATAAAAATAATTAGTGGGACGGTACTCAATATTAAACCAAACAGGAACATAGAGAGGCTCTCGTCTCAATCGTAATAAACAAACCATTTATGGATGCACATAGAGAGCTGAACTATGTTCCATACTGGTATACTCCAGTACCTACGGCAACGCCATCACTGCAATTCTAGAGAGGAAGAAGGTTCCTATCAAATCGAAAGAAAAGATCCAACCAAAGTACTATGATGCGAACTACTTTGGGCAGAAGCATTAGCATATGGAAGTGGGGACGTGGTAGATAGGAATGTCTCCGAGCGAAATCTGGATGTTCCTCCCACACCCGGGCCCAAGGCGACTCCATCAGCTTCCACAGCAGGTGATCGTGGCCTCACTAGTACCCCCACTATCGGGTATGAAAGTTTTTAACTTTCATGGTTATTCCCAATGATATACATTTTATGATTTATATTTATTTTAACATAATTTTATTCCCACATGACTTAAACATAGCGCCGAGGGCATCCTCTTGAAGGATGTGGCCGAGACCAAGGCCCTGGCACAACACACGGAACACAACATGCTTAAGCTTAGGGAAGAATTGGAGGGGCCTAATTCTGTACTTTCCTTTTTGATCAATGCACCTGAGAGTGAGGTCTCTAGGGATGATGAGGATGACCTTCAAACAGCATATGATGAAGAAGGATCTAGCAGTGGCGATACCAAGCCTTCCACCGAAAAGTCGCGGGATAATTCTCAGGACGATGAAACTAGTTCGTCGGTAGACTACTTTATCCCACCTCTATCGCCACCCCATTGATATCCATGGATGTTAGTTTCTCGTACATGATGATGAATTTTTTGTATTTTATTGGGATATTTTGCCTTTTGTTTGATCCAAATTATGATGTGATATTTTCAAGATATTGAAGAAGTTGGTTGGTGATGATTAAGCTCATGATGAAGCCGCTAGTTCAATTTCATAATGGATATTTTTATGTTTTTATCTGTTGTTTGGAATTCTGGCATGTTTGATGGTCCCAAGGGGGAGTACTTTGGATTTTTTTCTTTTAATATTCTGAATATTATTTTTGGACCTAGCTTGAATCTAAGGATATTATGGATTTGGATTTATGCATTTCTAATGTTACAACATGAAAGGGGTTTTGGATGTTCCAACATGAGTGTTTTGTTTCTTGAACGAAGATGTGAATGTTAGGGGAGCTAATTTCAGTACTAATTATATTCCAACATTCATATGAATATGTTTTAATATGATCAACAGATTGAAAATCCAAAAGTGTTGATGGATCCACAAAATGTCAAAGAGGAAGATTGTAAAGTCCGGAATTATTGAGTTGACAATTTGTGGAAATTATGAAAGTTTGTGTTTTAACATTATATATGGAATTGTTTGTGAGAAAAGGTAATCCGAGAAGATATATTTCGTCTGATTGATTTGCGGATTGCAAAATATATCAATTTTTATTGTTACGAGATTGGATTAGATTTATGCAATAGAATTGATATGGTATATTCGGTTATGAAGAAGATATGGATGAAATATTTTAATTCCTTACTTCAAGGGATTAGATTAAAGAATTCCGATTCCTAAGGGATTTGATTGTTATCAAACTATTCTATGGAGATAGTATTCTATGCACCTAGGATACTGAAGAGGTGCAATCAGAGATATAAATATTGAGGACATTAAGACTGTGCTATTGACAATTTTAACAAAAGAAAGTCTGTACGAAAATTTCAGTTTACTAATAGCCGAGAGTTTAGTTGTGTTCCAACATGATCAATATACTATTGATCTAAGTTCAGAAGTGGAAATCTTAATAACTCGAGAGGAGGAGATCCAACGTCGACGAGTATCGAAATTAGAGGGAGTCTCATTAAGGCGGATCGGTAGCAAGAGAAGTTTGCAAAATTCACATGTAGTAATTAGAAAATATAAGTATAGTCGTGTCTATTGTATTATCTTATTCTGATTAGTGATTGATTCTGAACTGGATCAGGCCCTACAAATGTAGGTAATTTTACACAAAACTATGCGTGTTTTTGCTTTACAATTTTGTTTCTCACTTGATTAATTAGGTTATGATGGAACATGGAAATGGTTGGTAATTTATTTAGGTAAAATCGAAATTTCATTTACGAAGTAGAAACGTATCGTTGAGAACAAGGCGTTTGATGATTGGTTGGGACTTTGTTCTAGAAGAGCGACGCCTTTGCAATTATTTCCTTTCCAGTCCGACAAGAGATAGTACCATCTTCTTTCCTTTTTCTTTTTTTTTAGTTTTGTTCTTCCATGGTTTTGATTGATTAGAGTCACTAAAATAATTGATCTGGGGATGGAGAAGAAGAGGGATTATGGAGGTCATGTAGTTTTGTTACCATACCATGGACAAGGTCATATTAATCCATTGGTTCAGTTTGGCAAAAGGTTGGACTCAAAAGGAATCAAGATCACCATTGCTACCATATCTTCAACAGCCCAGGTTTTGCAGCAAGATTCTGATTCTTTCAATGTTGTTACAATCTACGATGATGATCGCGAAGGTGGCACAGCTGGACCGGGGGGATTCAAAGGCTTTCTTGAAAGGTTTGAAGCTGCTGGTTTGAGAAACTTGAGTGAGTTCATTGAGAGCCAAAAGAGTAGTGAGTATCCTGTCAGATGTCTAGTTCATGATGCTGATATGATGTGGGCTTCTGATGTTGCAAGCAAGGCTGGAATCACGAGGGCTGCGTTCTTCACACAGTCTTGCGCCGCCATTGCTACTTACTACCCGATGCACTGTGAGGTGGCAGGGAAGAAGGCTCCTCTTCCTGCTTTCACTCTGCCTGGATTGCCTAAGCTCAGGACTCCTCATTTGGCTTCCCTTGGTTCGCACACGGGCCGTTATCCACCCATTTTGATGCATATATTGAGGCAGTTTGATACCATTGACAAGGCTGATTGGGTGCTCTTCAATTCTTTCGACATGCTGGAAGAAGAGGTAAGAAAAATCCGCGATTGCCTTTTACTTCGCTATACTTCTTTCTAGCCTTAAGGGTGTCGATTTTGTCAACTTTCGATGTGTGGATCATTCATTGTGTTTACTAGTATGATACACTTGTGCTGATGGATGGAACAAAATTAGGTCATGTCTTGCACAACTGAAATGATTTGAAATGAACTGGACTTAAGTCTTGCGTCTTATGTTTACTTGTATTATTGTTGTTATCGTCTGATTTGTCAGAACATCATTAGCAGACTAGGATATTCTTCATACATTAGGCTTACCTTTTTTTTGTAGCCTCCGGCCCTCCACCAATTAAAGTGATTGAGATGTAATGAATTTTGTTGTGACTGTATGTGTTGGTTCAGGCTATTAGATGGCTGTCCAGAGTATGGCGCGTGGGAACCATTGGACCAACGGTGCCATCAACCTATCTAGACAAACGAATGGAAGCAAACTGCGATTATGTTTTCAACATTCATAAGCCAAATACCGACGCTTGTTTGAACTATCTCAACAAATGCAAGGTTGGTTCAGTTGTTTACGTGTCGTATGGGAGTGTCACTAGTTTGAGTGCAGAGCAGATTGCAGAGATAGCAGGAGCTCTTAGGAGAAGCAGCAACAGCTTTCTGTGGGTGGTGAAGCCGGCTGAAGAGAGCAAGCTACCAAGTAAGTTCAAGGAGGAAACATCAGATAAGGGTGTAGTGGTGACATGGTGCCCTCAGTTGGAAGTTCTGGCTCATGAAGCTATAGGTTGCTTTGTGTCACACTGTGGCTGGAACTCGACTATGGAAGCGATGGCCTTTGGCATGCCTGTCGTGGCCGTCCCACAGTTTCTAGACCAGATAATCAATGCATATTTTGTGGAGCATGTTTGGAAAGTTGGGGTGGTGTGTAAGGGTACCGAGGATGGTTTTACTCGCGGCGAAGAACTGGAGAGATCCATCGAAGAAGTGATGCATGGAGAACACATGAGAAGAAGTGCGATCCGTTGCAAGGAGCTGGCCAAAGAAGCCATAAGTGCAGGAGGGAGTTCAGATAGGTGCATTGATGAAATGGTTCCTGAACTTGTTAGAGCATAAGTTCAAACTTGTGCAGTTTCTTAGTTTCACTCGTGCTGCTCATCCATTTTTGAACTGTTAATGCCCGCAAACCAGTTATCTGAACTTCAAATGGCAGTTCTGAACAATGATTTTGACTTCAAGAATTCTTGGATCAACTCTAATCAAATTAAGTTTATTCACACCACTAATGCAACTCAGCCCGCGTATTCATCCTACTTGTAACAACCAAATCTGATGATGCCAATCGAGAAACATAACATAATTGTTGAAATATATCCCACACCAGCTTGTTACATATAAGGTCTTGAGTCACCTCTACTTAGTGCCAATTGTTTTAAAATGGAAGTCCAAGATACCTTGAAATTTAACATGGTATCAGAGCCATCTATTTAAGACCCAGACCCAGATTGAGTTATTGGGCCGATGTGTGGATCTCCTTTAATTTGGCCCGATGTGGGTCGTGGATTTTTTCTACGTTGGCACGTGAGGGGCATGTTGAAATATATATCCCACATAGATTTCTTACAAAGATAATGACTTACATTTAAGGTCTTGGAAATATATATCCCACATTGATTTCTTACAAAAATAATGACATATATATAAGGTCTGGGTCACCTCCACTATTGCTAATTAGTTTTAAGATGGAAACCCAATATACCTTCAAATTTAACAATAATAACACCTTGTTGGAAAATGATGGTTAAAAGCTTGAAATTCATCAACTTTTGGGAATCATTTCAAGTGGGACCCAAATGTATTTAGGGGCAGTGGATATCATTTTTGGGTTCTCCTCCGCGATTACTATAAAATTGACTATTTAAACTCTTTAAGCAGATCAAGGGTGAATGAGATATTGATGTAGAAATGTCACACTTGAAAAGGAAAAATTGAGCCAAAATTGGCCCAAAATTATTTTCTATGGACTGTCTAAAACATGTATGTACCGCATGGAAGTCTCAAGAAGGCCCAACCGCATAGTATATATGCAATTACTTGTGCTTAATTCTTAATAGATAAGAACGAAAATATTCCATTTATTGCGTGATCTTTTCTGAAATGAATACGCGTTTTATCATGTTTAATACGCTGAACAATGTTGCGCAAATATTTTTTTCCATTTCCAGCAAATTTAATTTGATTATTCTTGGAATGTTCTCGAATTTGATGCGTTGGTGATTGGAGAATATTTTTCTCTAATTACAAAATAATAGAATATCACATTTCCATGTTTAGGGTCTCTTAGAGTAGTATAAATAGAGCCTTTAAGTCATTCATGAAACCCGCACTGTAGAAAATAAGGGTAATAAGTGTCATTGTATTCATGATCTAGGGTACATTATATAGAGGTACAAAGAACTATACAAAAAAGGAAAAAGATTCTAAGCTAATTACAATTAAAAGTAATATTCACATAATGTTGCTCATTCCTTAATACCTCTCCTCAAGTTGGAGCACAGGGATCACAAATGTCTAACTTGCCAAGTAATGAATGAAATTGATTCCGTCCGAGAGCTTTGGTGAACAAGTCCGCAAGTTGATCAGTCGTGCATATATGATGTGTAACAAGAGCACCAGAACGGACAAGATTACGGACGAAATGACAATCAACCTCTACATGCTTTGTACGTTCATGGAACACTGGATTTTCCGCAATGTGAAGAGCAGATTGACTGTCACAAAACAGTCGCATAGGAGTAGAATGCACAACACCTAAGTCCCTAAGCAAAGACTTAAGCCACAACAACTCACAACAAGTAACAGCCATAGCACGATTAGCTGCTTCAGCAGAAGAACGAGAAACTGAAGATTGCTTCTTGGTCTTCCATGAAACCGGAGAATCATCAATAGTCAAAAAGTACCCAGAAAGAGAGCATCGTCTAATAGGTCATGCAGCTTAATCAGAATCACAATAAGCAGTTAACGGTAACGGTAACGAACTACGTGAAGAGAGAAATAAACCTTGACTAGGATGACTCTTCAAGTAGTGTAGAACTCGAATCGAATCTTGCCAGTGAGGAACACAAAGAGACTTCATAAACTGAGCAACCGCATGAACAGAGTAATTGAGCTCAGGACGAGTGATAGACAGGCAAATGAGGTAACCAACTAGGAGCCGATACCATTCAGGATCATCATAAACAGGACCTTCAACTTTCACAAGATCATGTTGTTGCTCCATAGGGAAATTAGTTGACTTAGAAGCTGATAAACCTGTGTTAGATAAGATATCCAGGGCACATTTCCGTTGCGAAAGAAACATCCCATCCAGTCTTTAGCAATCTCTATACCCAAAAAATACTTAACTGTACCAAGATCCTTCATGTGAAAACAAGAGCTCAAGTATTTCTTGAATTCAAAGATGAGCGACGAAGAGCTACCAACAATGACCAAATCATCCACATAGACAAGTACATACAAAGAAACTGAGCCACGAGTAAAAGAAAATGGAGAGTAATCTACCTTACTCTGAACAAAGCCAAATGCTCGTAAAGCCTGAGCTAACTTGGCAAACCAATTGCGAGGAGCTTTCCGAAGACCATAAAGAGATTTATGAAGGCGGCATACCTGGTCAGTGGGCACAGGATAGCCCGGTAGAGGGCGTATAAACACCTCTTCGTGAAAATCACTATGTAGAAGAGTATTATTCACATCCATCTGATGAAGTTCCCAACCACGAATGACTTCAACTGATAAAAACAGATGAACCAAACTCATTTTTGCAACAGGCTCAAATGTCTCAGTATAGTCAATTCCTTCTTTCTGGCGATTTTCAAGAACCAC
>JAUOBV010000002.1:8132113-8143089 GCA_032360425.1 Rubia occidens
CCCATTTTACCTATACTCATACGTGTTTAAAGTTAGATAACCCGCTTGACCCGCGGGTTATGGGTCTATTTTGCCACCCCTAATTTTATGAATAATAGGGTCCTCATTGGAGAGAGCAAGAGTATGCCGGGAAGCTCTGCGGTTGGAGTTTCCTTTTGGTAACTTGGAAGAAAAAAGTCTCAGCTCCGGATGTACCCATCGGACTTGGGGGTTCCCATAGGGGATTTTAGAGGGGGAAATTCTTCTACAGAGTCTACATTGGCTAGGAGACTTCCTTTAGGGGGAAACTTATATCTATGAAAATCCCTAGGGGTTTTTCTTAGGTGATCCCAAATAAAAAGTAATTTGTGGGACTTTCCAATAGGATAGGGGGCTCCCTTAGACTATTTATAAAAGATTACTTCTTTCTAGGGACACTACAAGAATCAAGACCTTTTATCCCGATTCTACAACACTTTTTGTTTCAATTTTTGTCTCAAACAAATCGAGGTAAATACTAGCATAGTAAAAAGTTCACTTTTTAACTCGATTTAGAACCGATGTAAGAGTCCACTTTTTACCTTGGTTTAGAATCAAAGTAAAAAAAAAACTCTTTTTACCTTGTTTTTTTTACCAACGTTGGTAGGTATTGTGACCAACGTCATAACTACAACATGGCACACGATGTAAGACTATGTCTAGGATGGCATCGGTCTTACAATGAGCGATATCACAAAAGGGAATTCTACCGACTTATGCCCTGTTCTTTCATATTTTAACAGCTCGGGCCCTTATTATTGTTTAATGCTCAGCTTTCTGTCCCTCGATCAGGTATAATCACATCGGGTTTATAGTGTTCCGTGTCTTTCTTCTTCTGATATTGACATGTTTTGGCCTTTTTTCTTTTTTTAGTGGATTTGACCAGTCAGAACATAAAAGATGTAGACGAAGCCTTTAGGCCTCTCGTAATAATGGTTTACCAGTTGCGGCAAGGTAGGCAGACTGGTTTGTCTGCTCCCGTCAACTCCTCTTGCAAATTTCCCCTTCTTGTCCTTGTTTTTCTTCCAGCATCCAGTAGGTGAAAAATGAGTGTCTGGAGATCTCCAACATGCTATCCATTCAGGCTTTCTGCAGATGTTGCGGGAGATCTTATCTTTAGTCAAACGGTGCAGCTTTGGCAGGGTAGTGCAGTGGTAGAATGGATCAAACTCCAACTCCACTTCTTCTTGCTGCGATGGATTTACTCCACCTTAGTAGAATGTTGTTGATATTGGTAGTACCGTGGCTTTTAAGAAGAACACAGTATCGATAGATTTTTATGGTGAGTACGGTTGCGATACCACCATTTGTGGCGCTATTGAAACTTGTTGATATATTGGTCTTGGCTAATGTGACTGCGGGAATCCTTTATCCCTCCTACCTAGGGGTTGTTTGGTCGGATTCTGTGATTGCCGAACAATGCTTCTCCTAGCATGAACAACGACTAACCACAAAATGGGAAGGGGACTATGTCAAGCTTTGACGAAGTTATCAAACTCCACCAATTTGAATCGGGAGTACTCCTTCTCCATAGCATCTAGCTCTGAACGGGTTGTTGTTTCTTTTACAAAATAGGATACAGACCGAGTTGTTGCTTCTACCATCATTGTTGGTGTGTTAACTGTCAGTGGTAAGCCCTCCGTCCATGGAAGATTAGATGTTGCTAGTGGTGGGCCGCCGTGAGTGGACTTCTTTACGGGAACCATTGAACAAGGTGTTCGATTGTTGACAATCGGATCCCACCAAGCATGAAAATTGCTGTGTGTTGAACCACGATTCAATAGTTGAACCTTGCTTTAATTTGTCTAACCTGCAAATAAGCTCCCAAGGGGTGGTCGCGATTAGGAACCCCTTTTGGAATTTGTTACTTAATAGCTGCTATGTTATAATTCCATTACACAGCGCACTTATGAGCCACTTTTGGAAAATAAAAAAATAGCTGCTACGGGGGTAAAAAAAATAGCTACTAGATGGGGGTTATACAGCAGTGTCGGGGGAACAAGTTTGATGCCAATGTCAAACAAAAAGTATTCGATTTGAGTATTGAGAATGGAATGAATAGAATGGATGAATACCTCGGTATTTATGGGGTTGATCCTCAGGAGATCTCCCTATCATGTTGGGATGAGTGTTTTCCATGTAGAAATAAGTGTCTTACCATAGTAGAATTACCCTATATGCAATATGTCATCATTGTACCTAGAAAATGAGCGTATTTCGTAGGTAGAATCATTGTACACAGAATTAAACAAGCATGTGACATACTTACTTAATTTTAGAGCAATTTGATATAGCAAAAAATAAGTACTAGCCCATTAGGCAATTCAGCCCATTAACATTAAAAGAATGATAAAACCTATGCCTAAACCCGAATAATATACTCCCTCCTTAATAGAATAAACTTTTTAATTTGACTTTTGCAAATAAGGTAGGTCAAAAAAATTATGTGGGGGAAAAAGTTGTGAGAAGTGTATATATGTTGGAAGTTACTAGTAGTTTTTGTTTCTTAATTTTTTAATCTTTTTTCTCATCATATTTTACACTTATCAAAATATTACTGGTCTCACCTTCCCCCCATACTTAATTCTTATACAAAAATTTATGTAAGGTAGGTTAGATTGTTTCTTTCTCTACTAAGATCATGATCGTACTATATTCATTATCATGATTACACTAAATTTAGTAACTAAAACATGTATCAAAAAGAGTACCTCTGACAATCGGCTAGAGAACCCGTTTTGCAGGTCATCATCGCCAAAATGTCATTAGAATCCTCCAATCTCCAATCATCTTCTCTAATGAATCTTAAATGCTGAAGGACCCTTTCGCAAGTTGTCGTTGCTAAGACGCTGGTGGAATTCTTCGATCTCCAATCATTTTTTTTCCAATGATACGTTCACGACATTACAAAAAGGTATGGTGCATTATATTTTAACAAGAAGATGTTGCATTTATAATTTTAAGAAAATCATTATTTCTAAGTACTCCCTCCAATCTACTAAGAATGACACCTTTCAATTTAGCACAAACTTTTTTGGAAAAATAAAGATGAGTGAAGGGAGTTAAATTGAGAGAATAAAAAATAAATTGAATAAATGAAAATAATCTAAATTTATCTAAAAAGGGAGAGCAACAACCAAATAAGGGAGGAAAGTGTATCATTTTCAGGGTGTATGTCTTTGATTATTTATTTTATTATAGAAAATGCCAGTTCACGTGTGCAACACAAAATATGGATACAATTTATGTATACGAAGCTTTGCTGAGCTACTCAAATTCAATTCAGACTTCATTATTAACAAAACAATTTAAATCTCAATCAGAAGGTTTTACAGCAGGCAGTAAAGGTCTGTAGTCACTATGCAAAAACTACCTTCCAATTCAAGTCAGCACACAGATTTCTTTACCCCACAAAAAAGAGAGAGGACAAAAGTTAGCATAGAGAAGAAATGGATGGCAAAAGAAAAAAAGAATAGTACAGCACAAGTTCACTCCCTCATTTCCAAACAATTACACAAAACCCCTCTTCGCAGCTTTTCCTAGATTACATATCACCACCAACTCCAAATGCCCACGAAAGATGATCAGTGCAAAAAAAAAAAATACTAATTCTTCTACTCCAATTCCAAATTTGATATTGCTAACAGGTGAACTAGTGGCATTTTTCTCCAATTCCAGAACTAAGAGCAGCATCATTTGCCAACCGTTTGCAGAGAGCTTCTTTCACAACTGTACAAGCTATTGGTATGCTTCTTTGGAAGGTGCATGTCCCCGACTCTCAGTAGTAACGGTCGTGTTCATACCGAGAACCTCTTGTCCAATTTCAAAGCTCTCGCTTCTCCTTCCCCAACTTGAGTGCCGCATATCAACTGGAGCTCGTCTATCTGAACCAATCACCGAATCAGCCTCTGAGGAATTGTGATGGACTGCATCACTCCCTCGGCTTCTTATATCCGCTTCAATGTCCTCTATATTATGCCGCTGCGAGATCTTTAAAAGGTCACCACCTATGTCTAAATCATCCTCCACTTTTGCTCTTCTATCCTCCCTGGCATCCTCGGCATCCACTTCCCTGGTTGTGGGCAAAGTTTGTCTTGGCACCTCCTCCTGTGCAAAGGCTCTGAATTTGTTCCTAGAGGGCATTACCTTTGTGCAGAACACTTCTATAAAGTTGTTCACACAACCACGATTATACACATTGAGCCTGTTGTCAGCTCTGTATCGGAAATTCTCATACGTAGTCTGACAAAACACAGCAAAAATCAGGACTCGTGGAGACACCAGGAGAAATAGCATTGTGACTACAGAGACAGACAAAAGCCCACAATTCCAATGACTTGAATATGGACCAATACAAGATTGTGGAAATATTTAACAGAACAGGCATTGAAATGATAATTTAAGCCATCACAAAATCTTGTGTGAACTTATGTGACAGGAAGTTTAGTGTTGGCTCGCTCTAAGAAGAGAACACAAATTTTAGGACGTTTTGGTTGGGGATCTAATGACTCTCTCGTGGCCTGGAGGAGGGATGACCACTCCTTTATAATTGCAGCACGACCTGTACAGGCTGAAATGTATGGCAAACTAAGTAAAATGAGTAGCCATCCCTTGCCAAGGCAGGGTGAAACAATGATGAGATCCTAAACCAAAACATTCTAATTAGATTTTGAGGTGGATTTATCTGCTATTTTACAATATTCAGTTTGCAGCTTTAGAATACCTAGCCTAAAGATGCAAGAATATTTCTGTACACATGCATTCGATTACTCCAGGAATATTTCTGTACACCGATAACCAAATACAGAAAAGGGGGAGGAACAATCAATTACAAATGATTATTGATTAACCAAATAACAAAATCCATTTCACTGCAACTAACCAGAGAAAGTAGCTAACCTGATTTGTACATATCAGATACAAATGAAAGCCAGTGAGCCCTCCAACAAACCATAGGGAAATGAAACAATACACCATTAGAATCACAGATGCAGGAGATTCTTTCATTGCATTCCAGACCGTGCCGTGAAGGTCATTCATCAGAATCTTGATGTAGAGAGCTGACATGGCAAACACATATATGCAAAGCAGTGTCGCAGATGACACAAAACAAAAGAAGTATCGGTAGTTGCGCTGCATTTAAGAAAAGTTTGAGTAAAAATTAAGAGCCACTCATGCAAATGCCTGGCAGTAGGGGATGAAGAATGAGATAGTGAAGAGAAGGAAGACAGCATTAAGCAACATACCAACCCTATGCACTGCCCAACCCAAGGGCAGTGATGATCAAAACGCTCCACACAGTTATTGCAGATAGAGCAGTGAGAGCAACGAGGTGGCCGATAAAGCATGCATGTATCGCAGTACTTGACTCTGACAGGCATCCCATTAACCATTACTTCTTTAGTTCGAGGGAATTGAAGACTTGGCGTTTGTCTTCCCCCAATCTCCACTGATGCAGATGTGTCATAGCGAAGTTCTTCCTCTGGAGGATGTGCATTGCGAGGAACAATACCTGGATCCCTAGCTGATGTAAGGAGCAGGAGGACCAATACCTAACACCAATAAAATTGTATCCAAAACATAGGAAACCAAAACAAACTCAGTATAAGGCACTGAAAACAAAAGAGAATGACGATTAATGGTTAAGTATGGCACCCAAGAATGTAAAAAAACAGCAATAACGCACTTCAATGTGAATACTTACCCTGGTTTATATAAACTCAAAAAAAAAGTTCCAGAACCAAGGATAGGGGACAGTGCATAATTGTATAGACTATTATCAGCGCATGTGTGTGTGCAGTGACACTTTTAAAGCGACCACGCCTTTTCTGTATTCCAGCATAGTTTTACTCAAAATCACCAAAACTGTATTGTAAAAGTTTGGTCTTTTACTAGCTAAAGATTAGTGTGAATTATATGTGAGCCATCTGCATATATATCCTCGTGCATATGACTGTAAAAAATTGATTAAATAAAAAAATTACAATAAAAATTAAAGTAATTTGAGACTACACCCACTCTGCTGAAAAAGATTGATATCATACCAACTATGGGACTAAAGAACTTATCTTTCAACAAGCATCTCAAGATATAAGCAGCAGCATTGTAATCATTCATCTCGAAACACGTAACATATATGATAATGAAGATAAATGATAAATAGGTCCTAAGGATAAGTAATTAAGGATACTTACATATACTGTAAACAAAACAGCTACAACAAAAATCAAATATCCCACGTTGTACGGTAAAAACTCATGGCGAAGATGCCTTGCAACAAACAAGCAAAAGATGATAACTGGGACAATGATTAGCAACAAAGTGACAAGCAGCGACCTCGCATCAGGACCAAAAATCAGCCTTCCCCCGAGACAAAATTTCTGCAAAATATCAAACATAGAGTTATGGTCTAATTTTGCCCATGTGTGGGACATGAACATTGAATATAGGTAAAACTAGAGAAGTAACTCAATCAAACCAATAATGCTATGACCATCACTCATTGCCAATAGGGTATAACAAAAACTTGGCACAGCATCAACCTACAAAGAGCTAAAATGCTTTTTTTTTAAACATCAGTACCAACGCCTGCAGACTGCATCTTTGACCACAAGAATATCATTCAATTTAACCTGGGCTAGCCCTTATTAAGCTTGGCCAAAATATTCAGCCAATCAAGGGCCAAAAACTGTCATATCATAATACACCTTGAACTACATAATTCTCACAATAAATTTTAGAAGACTCCCAGAAAAATTCCAAGTGTCAATTTTAAAGTAGTAATGAGCTAAGGGCCGTGAATCATCACCAAATCTTATTGAAATGGAAGGTGCGGAATTTCAGCTTCAAGAGAGGGGAAAAAACTGCTTAATTTTCTACAAGCTCAAAATTCCAGAATATAGCTCAAGGACACCCGTGCAAGGCTACTCTTATCCATTATCCATTATTAAGTCAGCAACTGTGGAAGATTTTACATCCATAAGTTACAAACAAGAACACGTGGCTCCAGAGATAAACCAAGGAGTTAGGGAATAAATATCTCTAGAAAATAGTAAACAGCAAAAGAACAACAGAGATGAACTGATGAAGAAATGACTCTTCTGAATTATTACAGCAAGCGTGCCACCATTGATAACGTAAAGCCAAGTAAAAGTTCATATAGCTGAAACTTTCTCTTAAAAATAAATATATTCACATGTCTAATAGTATTATGTAAGAAAGTTAAAAAATCTAGTGTCATTGAAATAAACTGCTTCAAAACTACACTAAATAATTAATAAGATATTTAAGCAAACGCTTATACAGCAGCAACAACAACAAGCCTTCGCCCAATATGGGGGATAGAATAGACAGTAGGCCAAATAGATCATCTCATCCTCATGTTTCTGAGGACTCATTAGGTCATTTCAAATAAAATATTGCATGTTTTTCTTTATAGTTTATTAGATTCATTCCAACTCTTTCCAGATCTTCTACTTCATTATTTAATACTTCGTATGTGTTTAATGGTTTTCTGTTTTACATAGGTCATACTAGGATCTGGGACACCTACATGCACATTCTCAGCATATCAAACGTGTTTCAATTTTCTTCTTCTCCTTCTATTAGGACTATTTAAACTTTGTTTAGAATGCCAATGCATGTATTCGAAGTAAAGCCATTGATGTCTCTTTTTATCACTCAGTCAACAACAAAATAAAATTTTCTTCATGTATCTAGATTCCAAATCTACCAATTTTGACATGGGTGATTGACTAGGTACCTAGTGAGTTATGAGTGATACAGACAAACTCCAGTTATTCTTAATCTCCCAAAATCATATTCTCAGCCAAGACTCAACACTTTCAAAGCTTACACTGCCATAACTTTTGAGCAAAGCTAATAAGGTTTGCCTCACAGCCAGCCTATTTGACATTTTCATCAAACAACCTTTTTTACACACATTAACTAACTGCCGCAATGACCTCCAAAAGTCCACAATCATGATATAGCTTGATTGCAAACAAATACAAGGTTAGGATACAGCTTGATTGCAAAAAAATACAAGGTTAGGTTTGACATCAGCTGAATAGTTGATACCTACATTTATTACACCTTCAAAAAACGTAAATTCTTATTTTAAATACGCTGAATGATGTCAGCTTATAAATAAGCAAGGATAAAAGGATTATGCATGGATTTACCGACTCATCAGCAAAATTGTCTACTCCACAACAAAAAAAAAAGAGGAGAAAGTCTAAAAACTTCTAAGACTCTCGAAGAAAATGAACCCAAACACATATAGCTTATCAGTTTGCAATTCTTATACCATACCCTTGGGGTACCATGACTATGTATTGTATATATGTAGAATATGCATTTCAAGACTATTATTTGTGCATATAATATTTATGCAATAATCACAATCAAATTATGATAATGCACAATCTTACATAACATAGCACACATCCCTACATTATGAAATGCACAAAATATCCCTGGGGATACGATGCTCATGGTACCCGGGGATACCATATAATTTACCATCGGCTTGAATCTTCTCATCCGTTTGAATACACATTAATCATTTAAAACAGCAACTAGTGAGAATAAAAAACACTACTCCCTCCATCCTCCAATTAGAGTCCAATTTCAAATAATACCAAAAACAGTGTATAGTTAGAAAATATAAATACAACAACTCATAACTGCTTCAATTACAACTATAATGCCAAACACACTGCAAGAGTTCAGCATTTTATACAATTCATAATAGCCTTCCTAGTACAAGGAGTATAAACTATCTCCTCGGATACTCATACTAAGCAAGACAGAGCCAAATATTAGAAGGAAAATGGCTCTCCTGTAATATTATGCTATGCGGGCTATCATATTACAACAACGATTAAGCCTTTATCCCACAATATGGGCTCAGCTATATGATACTATCCCACCGTCAAGCTCGGTTAATACAAATAGCTGAATATAACATAGCTTCATTTATATTCAGACGCCGCAGTACAGGCTGACACTATGACGCAGTTTTGAAAGCGGGGAGCATCCTAGGCTTAACATCATTTGTTATATGATCCATATCAAGAAGTTTGAGAATTGGCAACATAGGGTAACCCTCCTACTCCAGGGACAGGCTGACACTATGACTCAGTTCTGAAGCGGGGAGCATCCTAGGCTTAAAACAATATCTTATATGATCCCTATCAAGAAGTTTGAGAATTGGTAACACATGGTAACCCTCCTTCCATATCCGGGGTTGGGATCAGTAATGTAAAACACATGAATGTGAGTTACGCACCGGTGGAGGCTCCTGTATTATTCTAATGATGATAAAAACAGATTTATTTCATCTTTCCGTATACTATAATATTTTTTTAAGAAAATGCAGAACAAGAAGAAAATCAGAAAGCATATTAATCCATTACATGTCAAAAACAATAACGACTTACTTTGTTAACATAATATAGCTCAAAAACCAGCCAATTTAACACTATTGCGAATCAAAACAACTAAAACAGCCAGACGAACGGAAATTCAAACGAGCCCAGATGCTCAATCGTGAAAACGCGCCCGAAAAAGCAAGACTTCATAATTTCAAACAAAGAAAGGAGGGAGCGAGCTTACATTACTTCCTTTCCAGACTTCATACACGCGCTTCGCCATGTGAAATCCACAAAGCACCACGCGCCCTGAGAAAACAAACCCCTCAACCGGAGCTCCCAAACTCACTATAACTTCCGAATCATTGTATTATTATTACACATACTCGCAGCGAGCTGGCCCAGTTCGAATTGTGCGAAAAGGTTTTAGGGGAGTCTCGACAAAGGTGGAGGGCTTGTGATCTGGAAGGCCAATGGGCGGCGGGCGGCGTGGTTACGCCGGTTTGCGGTGGTGACTGTGTGAGTTCGTGTAATTAATGGGTTGTAGGCGTGAGAATGTTTTCTGAATTTTCTCATCATCTGGTACGAGTCCCTCTGGAGTATGTGAGATGTATTTTCTTCTTCTTTTTCTGTTTTTTTTTTCGAGTCCGTCTCTTTAAACTTTAATTTAGAAGAAATCAAAATAAAATTTTCATTTTGCATTAATTGGGTCATAAAGGTTTAACTATTGCACATTGCATAATAAATTTTAATATTGTAACTAATATTAGGCAAAATCTTGGTAAAGACCGTCTTTCGATAACCTTGGGAATAACCGTCTTTCCATAAACTTATGGGAAAACGGGTTTAATTAGAATAGTAAAAGGTTTTAGTTGCAATATTAAAAAATTTATTAAGTAACATGTAATAGTTATAAAGTTTATAACTAGATTCATGCAATCCAAAATTTTTATCTTCATTTCTTTTAATTTATACTTTAAAACTTGATTTTTCCATGACTTATGGAAATATCGTCTTTCAAGAGATGGACTCATAAAACTTTTTACATTTTAATAATTCTAATTCAACTCCGTCTTTTCATATGCTCGTAGAAGCATATGGAAAAACGATTTTTCCCAAAACTTTTTTTTCTTTTTTGTTTGTTAAAGCATTTTTAGGTCATTGTTTTACAATAATGGTCATCATTCAAGAATCAAGATTCTTGGGTTCCAAACCTTCCAACTTTTCCTTCTTTCTTTTTTTAGCCAACTTTTTATATTTGGGAAATAAATATTTATATTATGGAGAGGGGACCTTATTTTTATATTTTTCGATTTTTGTACCACTTCATTTATTTATTTATTCCTTAATTGGAGTCTTGTTTTGAAATCTTGTTTTACGTTATATCCGTTTTGTTACGTTGTATCTTTGAGTAATTTCTTACAGATGCCATTTTAAAGATTTTTGCATTTATTTAGACGATTTAGATGAAAAGGAAAATGGCCGAATATACAGAAAGTTTTGAATTATTCCCTTTTGAAAAATACGGTTAATGACTGCATTAATAGATTCGCCTGGGGGTTTTGATCAGATTTTGGTACTGGA
>JAUOBV010000002.1:8190635-8201062 GCA_032360425.1 Rubia occidens
CTAGCTGATCGAAAGCGGTTTCCAGCTAAACATTCCGATCACTCAAAATAACTGAATTAATTATCTCCGTAATTAATTCTCCAACTATATATGGAAAATGCACATTGACTGAAGGACATTATTCCAACAGAATGAATGAAGATATCCCAGCCTTTTTTCTTTGTTGATGGCCTCGTGTTTGATGAATTTGTTGACATGGTTCGAAAGTATCTTATGAACATTCCTAAAGAACCATTTGGATGGGGAGGTGATCATGCCCATGACTATACTGCAGTGGAGAGAAATTACAAGGAGACTGTACAAAAGTTGGAATGCTTCAGATATATAGTTTGCAGCTGCACTAAACTGAAGAAGTTGCAGTCTCTCTTGCCTCGTGCTGCAGCTGTGGTGTTTAGCATCCTCCACATGGCATATACAAATGATGTAGAGGACACCATCCTTCATTCTTCTGATGACATGTTATGGAAGCTTTCTCCTCAGGATAAGGATGCCATGAATCTGTATCTTGAAGTTCTAGCAGCTCATGTGGAAGTTATATGGGCCTCAAAACCATCCTCTAGACCGGTGGCCGGTGCAATCAGTTGTTAAGTCCTTCTATGATCTTCTCCAATCAGCACAAAACCAGGAACACGTCCTCAGTGACATCCTGGAGCTTCCCATTATGAATTTTATAGTTGATGTGCCCGATGACCACACGATCAGGCATGTCGAAGCTTTGTTGAGGCGAGGATATATCGTTGCTGCCAAGAAAGAAGCATACATTCGGAGTCATGTTGTGCTCTCAGAGTTGCTGCACAAGCTTAATCTCATCAAGACACAGATTTTTGTGCTGGAGTTGTACAATCACAAGGCCAACTTATCTTCCTTTGGCAAGAGTCAAGAAGCTTACATCAGAGAGGCTTTCAAATTCTTGGGCCAATTCTGTAAAACGCCAGCAGTAGACCTGGTGGACAAAGATATATCAATGCTGGAAGTCATTGACGATATTGTTCGAGAGGCAGGATCGTTATGTGACTCGCGGGAGGAAGCCATGGTTTTGGAATCAAGTCTTGCAATCTTTAGACTTTTCAAGGTGGAGGCTATTTTACTGGTGCTTATTGACAGTACCTTCAGCATGAACTTCCTTGCAGAATTTCACGCTCAGACGCTTCAAAAAAGTTTGATTTTCTTGAGAGAATCACTCTTGGGTACGCCAAACAAGAATCTGAAAAATGGAGATGTCTCAATGATTGGTGGAACAGTGGCAGAGAACCCAGGAGTTTATATGCAAAACTTTTTCTGCTCTTGGACAACTTTCCAAGGGGCGGTGGAGTTGTTTTCGCCAAAAATATTCTAGCAAAACTGAGGAAGTCTGTGACTAACGTGGCTGATTCTTTTATGAGGGGTCAGTTTGAGGCATTGCTGGATCAGCTGGAGTCCAACGTATCTACTCTAAAGGGTGTCAAAGGAGGAGATTTTGGGTTATGGGTGACATTTTATATATATGCTGCAGAGTACATCATTGACCTGTTTATGCATGGAAGTGTCCCATTAATGTACCACCAGCTGCTTCTGTTCATTGCCATTGAAGAGATGAAGTTTATCGAGGCACAGGTCCCAGATCTTTGTCATGACGATGAGGAGCAGAGTTCTGCATTACCACTCCAGGATGTTCAGATGACTTGGGAAGATAACAACAAAACTGAGGAAGTCATTGTAGGGTTTGACGATCGAGCCAAGATTATTGTGGATCTGCTAAAAACTGGATCAAATAGCCGACAAGTTGTTTCACTCGTTGGAATGGCTGGAATAGGAAAAACAACTTTGGCTCAGAAAGTTTATGGCCATGACTCAATTCAGCATCACTTTGCTGTTCGTGCTCGGTGTTGTGTTTCTCAAGTATATCGAAAAAGAGAGGTCTTACTTGATTTGTTAGGTAATTCTGTTGATTTCAGTGATGATATAAACAAAAAGGATGATAATGACTTAGCGCTAAAAGTCAAGCAAAGGCTAAGTGGTAAGAGGTACCTCATTGTAGTTGATGATATATGGAGCATAGAGCATTGGGAAGACCTACAGTACTCCTTTCCAGATGAAAGAAGGGGCAGCAGGATTTTGTTCACGATACGTGATCGTGATGTCGCCAGGAAAGCCAGTCCTTCAAGAGAGCCTTATTTTCTTGATTTGCTGTCTCCTCAACAAAGCTGGGATGTCTTGCAACAAAAGTTGTTTTCGGGTCAAAAGTGTCCAGCACAGTTACTTGAAGTTGGAAGGCTTATAGCGCAAAATTGCAGAGGTCTGCCACTTGCTGTGGTTGTCATAGCTGGTATTCTAAAGGGGAAGGGGATGAAGGAAGATGAGTGGGAAGAAATCGCAAAACATTTACGATCATGGATAACTGATGATGAAGAGACACATTTCACAGGCATCCTTGAGTACAGTTACAAATATCTGCCATCTCATCTGAAACCATGCTTTCTTTACATGGGATCATTTTTGGAGGATCAGGAAATCCCAGTCAAAAAACTGAAATGGCTGTGGATGGGTGAAGGTTTCATTCCGAAAGAGGATTCCAAGAGCTTGGAAGAAACAGCTGAGGGCTACTTGGTAGAGCTGATCAATAGAAGTTTAATAGTTGAAGTAAAGAGAACTTCTTTAGGTGGTGTCAAAACTTGTCAAATTCACGACATGCTTCGTGACCTTTGCCTGAAAATAGCTAAAGAAGAAAAGTTTATGGATATGACCTCATTCTTTTCCTTAGTAACTGACAAGTATCGGTTGTGTCTCCATTCTGTTCAATATGCTTTTGTTCAGTTGAAACCCTCTGCTTCATATGCCCATTCTCTTCTATTCTTTTCCACTAATAAGCATGCAGATCCTGATTCTTATGATATCTCATCCAATATTCAACATTTCAAACTTCTTAGAGTATTGGATTTGGAGCCCATCAGAGCAAGCATTTTCCCCACTGGGATTAATTTGTTACTTAACTTGAGTTACTTGGCATTAAAGGGAAATATAACATCTGTTCCCCATCCATTGCCAAACTTTGGAACCTGCAGATTCTTATAGTAAAAGGTACAAGGGGTGAAATTGAATTGCCAAGCACAGTGTGGAGCATGTCATCATTGAGGCATATACCGTCCAAGGGCTTCTTTGACCTTATCTAGTCCTGAGCTTGAGAATGCTGTGGAATTAGAAAACCTTTCCACCTTTTCCTCTCCAGCCTTTTCTGATTGGCAAGCTGAAAGGATAATGAAAAGATGGACTGGACTTAAAAGGCTGAGGTGCATCTTCATGGAAGAGAGGTGTCCTGCAATTGAAATTCTGACTCAACTCGAGTCTCTCAATGTGTCCTATACAGGGAAGGTCTGGCCATACAAGTTGAGCTTCCCTCAGAATCTCAAGAAATTGACTCTGTCCAGATTTATCTTGTCGTGGAAAGAAATCTCGATAATAAGTCAACTATCTGGACTGGAGGCTCTCAAGTTACTACTGAAAGCCGTTGAGGGTGATACCTGGAATATGACAGAAGAGTGTATCTTTCCTTGGTTGAAATATTTGAAGATGGAAAACTTGAATCTTGCGGAATGGAATGTCTCTGATTGATTGGAACAATTTCCCGTGCTTGAGAAACTTGTTTTAAGCAGTTGCAATAATCTTAAAAAGGTTCCTTCTAGTTTTGAGGATGTCCCTACGTGACAAATGATTGAGGTACTTGATATGCTGCAGAATCTTTGGAGGCAATTTTTGAGCATCAGGTGGAGTATGGAAATGAAGACTTCCAAGTCACGATCGCTCCCCAAGAATGGGACTTTAGAACATCCTCCTAGATGAAGGCTGAAGTAAGTCAATTTGTTGTATCTTTTTTTTTTCCTCTTGTTTCAATTATTAGTAATTTAGTAGCATGCTTGCATTTGAAATAAGACTGATTGAAGAAGAATTTTGAATGTTCTCTTTTCATGTAGTAAGCATACTCATATTCAGGATTGGAGACTAGTATGAGAGAGTTTTGATGAGTTATATTTTCTCTTTAATTTTTGCTGCATTTAATTGAATTTTAATTGGTGACACTACAGGAGCATGATTTACTGTTGAAGCTGCTACTTTCTGGGCTCTTTTGAATTGTTGAATTGATTGGATTTTGCATACAATACGACAGCTGGGGAGGAATCCTTTGAACTTCTGTAGATTATCGTTTGGCCGAGATGACTTTTTATTGTGTTGCTTCCAGTTTGTTGATAAGAAATTTACTTTGCATCATTGTTTGGATTAGAAAAGGTGTCAAAATCCGAGTTTGTTGTTTCCTTTATGATTTATCAAAAACTGAGTTTGTCTATTGATAAAATGAATCTTCATTCAAAAGTTGAGGATCTGGAAATGTTTATAGGCGTACAATTGGTCTGTTTTGCCTGACATATTCAGTACAACTGTGTATAACATTTCAAAGAATGAAATGATACGAGCACATAACAGCGAAGAAAAACAAGTATATATAATCGTTAACTTAATCCACAGCATGTAGTTCCAGGAGCTTGTTTCGCTCCAAATGTCGGAATTCCCTTGTAGAAACAGACCTCTTCACTTGATGATCATTCATCTTGTGATGATCGTCATCGCTGCAATATCTGCCATGGCGAGAGCTTGACCTTTTCACGTCGGGCAGTGGAAGCTGATTCTTGATGCTCTTTGTGACCTTAGCCTCAGGTTGTGATCCCGGTTTAAAATTAGGAGGGATGCCCATTCCTGTTGCTTTGGTTAGGGCTTGCTTTCCATTGGAGGATGTGCTTGTACTGCTTCCAGGCCCTTGGCTTAGAATCATTGTTTCTGCATTCTTCGGTGTTTTCATTGCTTCCTGAAAAATGTCAGAAAAAAGGGGTCTTATTTATCAGGCATTAATCTTACGATTTCACGACAGCTCCTCCTGTAGAGTTACTAGAGTAACATACCTCAGAGCCAGCTGGATGATCTTCTTCCGGTTTTTCTGCATTTGTGATTATGTTCTTGTTTATTATCTGTGATTGTGACCGGCGTCTCATTTTAGAACTACTCTTGTGCCTGCAGAGAAACCACCACATACAGCAAGGCTCAGCATCAAGAAAACGCCAATGCGAAGGATACAAAGCTGAAATGAAATCCAGAAAATGTGCATTCACAAAGAATGATGTTGTTTCAGCATATGGCTGTATGAAATACATGCAAAATGTCTTTTAAGCCAAGTAGTATTTTCAGTTGAGAAACAGGTCTTGGTAACCTACTTTCTTAACCGCTCGGCTTTGGGAGGCTCTTCTTCATCAGCCTTGCCGATTACTGGTAATCCTGAGAGATCACATGCCAAGGGATGCATGTAGAAGAACTGCGAAAAATGCGGAATCAAGACACGGGAACTACATTGATGGATGAAATACCAAAACTCTACCTGATGATAATCGCCGAACCCTACTACTAAAGCAGTGCATATAGGGGATCTCAAGTGATAGCTCTCTTACCTCACTTTGAAGAGCTCCGGCTGCAGAACCGCGTTTCGCAGGATCCAGAGCAAGAAGAGTGGTTAAAAGACCTACAGATGAGGGTGGAAAATGCCTGAAAGCCTCTCTCAGTCTAGGCTTATAGGATTGTGGTGGTTTGAATGTTGTTCCCACTTTTGCTTTCTTCCAGAAATCATCAGGAGGAGTTCCACATAGCTTAAATATCTTGTGAATTTGCTCAACCTAGACCAAATCAAACTACACGTTTTAGCTTTGCATTTCAAGAATTATGAAAATCAGATGCAATAACAATATCAATCAATATGCATGAATTGAGCTGTATTTATCACCTCTGTCCTGCCAGGCATAATAGGCCTTCCTATGAACATCTCAGCCATCAGGCATCCTACGCTCCACAGATCAATGCCTACCCCATAATCTGTCGAGCCAAGCAGAAGTTCTGGAGCGCGGTACCAAAGCGTGACAACGCGATTAGTGAGCGGCTGCTTTTTCTCATGATTGTAGTAATTTGCAAGTCCAAAGTCTGCAATCTGCAGCATCCCTTTTCTGTCAATCAGTAAATTGGATCCCTTGATGTCTCTGTGAAGAATTCCTTTGTCATGGAAATGCGCCATGCCGGATAGAAGCTGGCGCATGTAACATTTCACCTGCATTTCGCCAACAATGGTGAGTATAAAATCCAAATCAAACTAGTAAGCATAAAAAGCAATCTCAACCTGTGGTTCAGTCAGCCTCTCTTCAGGCCGCGTTATGATAGTTGATAAGTCACACTGCATGTAGTCGAAAACTAGGTAAATGCTGTAATCCATTCTTGAGGTAGCTAATCCTTCTAGCTTCAGAACATTTGGATGATCCATTTTCCTGAGAATCCTGATCTCGCGCGCCATAAACTTTACGCTCTCAGGCTCTGATGTGTCAAAACGAACTTTCTTTAGCGCGACAACCTTGCCTGTGAACTTGTCTCTAGCCTTGTACACATTGCTATATGTCCCTTGCCCTACCTGCAAAACTAGCCTTTTCATTCAACCTGAAGATCCAATTTCTATTCTATCTTTTATTAAAGGTCCTATTAACAGGAAAACTAACTGCTGATGCTTTGTAAACTAAGTGTCTGAAACAATCAAAACAAAAGTAATACCTTGTTGATCTTTTCATAGGTTTCTGCACTTCTTGGAGTCAAACCAGCCAATGCATCTCTAGGAATATTATCAGTCAGCCATTGAGGCCAACCATCTACAAGCTCTGCAACCTCCTCATCTTGACCACCTTCAACTGAAGTTTCACCAGCCACATCTTTAGCGCCACTCGAGCTCTCCCTCTCCTCCTTCACCACTTTCTTCGCGAAGCTTGATTTTCCTTTTCCACCTTCATCAACAACCTCATGATTCACCCTCACCCCGTCGCCATTCGTCTTCTTTTCCTGACTTTCTCTGCTCCTGGGACCTGCATTACTACCTCCAATCAGCCTTATGTCCTGCCTAATATATTTACCAACATTACTGGTGCAATGCCTCATTCCAGTTGATCTTCTTGCAGCAATATTCCCAGCCTTAACATATCCATTCTCCATCTTCAACTTCTCCAAAGCTTCGGAATTAGGCGAGCTCTCTGAAGGCTTGCCTTGACTACACCCCATAGACTAACTAAAATCCACAAAACTTCATGGATCAAGGGATCAACAGAAGTCGAAAATGAAGGGTTACGTTGACAAACAGGAAGGAGGCAAGTGTAAGTAAGGCAAGGCAAGGCAAGAAAGAAGGCTATCAGAAATTGTCAAAGGCCGGCAAGCCGGCCAAATAGGACATATTAGGATGGATTTATACCTTTCTGAGTGAACTATAACTTATGCATTGCCTAGCTTAATTACTACTCCCTCCTTCCCAAGAGTTTACTTCACACTTTTTATTATTATCCGATAACTAATAACTTTAATTACATATATAACGATGTATATATACGTAGAAAATACATTTTACAACAAATCTATCTATATATCAAATGATGATATTTATTACAAATACGTTATTTGAAATTTCTAGTTAACATGATTTTAAAATATTGGTCGAAAATGATTTGGACAGATGAGTGTAATTTTATAATAGTGAATAAAACATAATAGCATTATTCTTTGCATGCATTTCCTAGCTTCCTCAGGCAAGCTTACTGTATTATATGGCCAATCTTTTGGAGAAAGAAATTATCCCATTGGTGCTATTTACACTCGGAATTAGGAGCTAAGTTTAAATGATTCAGTTTGTCAAATATTAATAGTCTTTTACAATAACAATGAAAAGTTCATAGTTCCTATCCTATGACAAGAGAAAATTCTGCTTTCACCATTAAATGGGTATTTTAAATTTCAAACGAAAGAATGAGTTGTTTTTGCTTAGGATATTCTTCTCTGAGATTCTTTTATTTTCTATAGCAGTGTACTTATTGATGGATCTAGAAGAAGAAGAAAAAAGAGTTTGTCTCCTGCGAGACTGTCTTACCATAAGATCAAGGACTTGAGTGAAAATAGGTAAATGACAAATCAAATTCGGGGGTTAATTTACAAATACTTTTTTTTGGTGCCAGAATGAAAACCCAAAAAATGGAGGCCCAAACAGAAAATTTAAAAAGGCATTTTTCTCCTTCTCTCGCCTTCTCCGCTCCGTCGCCGCCGCTGTCACCTCCTCACCTTCTTCGTCGCCGCCTCGCCGTCTCCTCGACATCTCCGCCATCGCCTCACCGTCTCATCGACATCTCCATCGTTGCCTCGCCGTCTCCTCGTCATCTCTGCTGTCGCCGTCGATATTCTTCATCCCGATGCCATTTTTCGACCATCCTGCCATCGCCGTCTTCAGTTTCTTGGTCGCCGAAGTCGATATCCTTGTGGCGCTACCATTTTCTGTTCATCCGCTATCGTCGTCTTCAATTACTAGGTCACCGACATCTGGATTCGCTGAGCAGGAACTTGAATCACCGGGGTTCGTCATCGTCGGCGTCTTCTTCAGTCACTAGGGTTGGAGAATCAGAGAAAATAGATAATCAAGAATCTGACGAATGAATTGGAGAAGATAGAGCTGAATCGACCTCGTCTTCAGTCATTAAGTTTAGATGGAGAATCAGAGAAGATGAAGAATTGAAGAATCCAGCAACTGAATCGGTGAAGGCAATAAATTTCGGTGAGAAAGGGGAAGTTCAAGGAGGCGTCGATGATTTCAGTGATAACTGCCGGAGCGATTTTTCGGTGGCTGAAAAATTAACTTTTTTGGCTGATTATTTGGGTCTGATTGATGGACTTTGGGCTGGATATGAGCTTGGTTTTGGGGCTTAAAATCCAGATCTAAATGTATACACATCATATAATAATTACTAAACATCATATTAGAGTATTAAAATATCAAACTAACATCGTAAAACATCTTATGTAAAATAAGATGAAAATAAACATTCCACTGTTGTTGCATTTGAAAAAAATATTTTGATGTTTCACTCCTATCCACTGATGTTATTATTATTTTTACATGATAATTTAAAGATGTAAGATGATACGTATCACTTTATATATATTATAGATGAATAAGACATAAAATATCAAACACTAATAACTCAAAATCGAATGAATTCAATGAATCATCAATGACACAACAAAACATACTTCTTCCGTTTCTTTATTTGTGGCACTATAGGGTATAGGCGCTTGGATTTAGGTAAAGAAAATGAGTGAATGGAATTGAATGTAGAAAATAAAAAGTACACTAAGTGGATGAAATTGAATGAATCTTGTCAAAAATGGAAAGTGTACCATTTAAAAAATATTCCAATAAGGTAAATGTGTCATAAATCGAGAAACGGGGGAGTATAAAATTAGCATATAAAATTGGAAACATTTAATTTAAGTTTTTACGTCACCCTGGGAAAATGTCAATCTCCATAACTGAACCATCAAACATCATTCATTACAAAAGGGTCATTCATTACAAAAGGGTTCAAATGCCTAAAAAATCACTAACATAAAAACTGAAAATATTCAAATCAATCTAAAACATCAATAACAATCAAGCGCCTCAACACTAACAATCAACCACCATAACTGAAAAATCAATGTCAAACAATACATCCTAAACAATAAAATTCTATTTCCCCCCGACTTGTTTACCTTCGTTGCTGGCTTTTTTACAGACTTGTCTTCTCCTGTTGGTTTTGAAGAGGATGACTCCCGTACTTCATCAACGTACATATCAAAAGTCGACTACGGTTCTCTGTTCAAGGGAACAACTCAGGAGCATGATTCTTCATACCATTTTTTTTATTAACTCATCAATGGCATTGTAGAGTTCTTGCTTGGAACGTATTCCTATGAAATAATATAAAACATCACATCCAGTAATAAAATATCATTATCTGTAATTAAAACATCACAATAGCACACATAACATCACTGACAACTACATCAAAAAACATCACATACAGTATTTAAAAAAATCAATCTCAAAATTTAAGAGCACCAACAACACACACTAAAATATCAAAACAACAAAACTGAAAACCATTTGTATACTTAAAAATGAAAACACCACAAGTATCAACACACTAAAATTAAAATATTACATCAACACACATAACAATACTTAGAATTTAAACATGAAAGATCAACGATAGAACCAGAAACATTAATAACAATACCAAAAAAATCACAGCTGGAAAAAAAAAAACTTACAGCTCCTACTTCTTTCTTGATTGCGTATAAGTGGGCAAGTATTCTTAGACATATAAGAAACAGCAACAACAACACAAAAATTAGCACAAATTGTAATAAAATTCTAAGATATCACACCTAATCAAAAGAAGAAAACTGAACATCAATTGCATAATTAAGCTTGAAAACACCACAAGTATCAAACACTGAAATTAAAATATCACACCAACACATATAACAATACTTAAAACCTAAGCATGAAACAACAAACAGAA
>JAUOBV010000002.1:8231088-8244971 GCA_032360425.1 Rubia occidens
CATGTAGGGTGCTATGGTTTCTTTAAAGATGTCATTTTCTATACGTATATGGTCTACAACATGATTCAACTTCTTCATGTAGGTAATTTTATATGGAAATAACGTTAAAGTATTCAATTCCACCATTTTGTTTCGGTTAAGGTTAGTTCCATGACAAAAAAATTTAGGTGTACTTGTTAACCCTGATAAAAGGAAACAACCCAAAGAAACGTGGGATTTGAATTCTTCGAAAATACATAGACAAGGTCGAGGTAGGGCAATATGCAAAAAATTGACATGGTGGAAAAAGGCAAGAAATGTCCTATGGAGTTCAATCACATCGGGAATGCCATAGGCAAGGAAAGACATTGTTGGTCTAGTTACATATGTTGATTGCTAGGACAAAGGTAGATATTTTCTTGTACGAGTCATGGCCTCATGTTGATGATGGTTACAAGGACAAACTATGGAGGGTATGCCTTCAAGATTAAATGTGATGATATGGTAAGATTGAAAAAGAATACCATACGGCGCTTTGGTGAAAGATGGAGAGATTTCAAAAGCAAATTGGCAAGGGATTATGTGTTGGGAAGGAAGAAGAATTGCAACCCGATAATTAAGCATCCCTTCATAATTGAATCTAGTTGGAAGTATTTCCTTGCAAGAAAACTAGCGGATGAACAATCGGTAAGGAATTGACATTAATGTGCTTAAAAATATAAACACAGTGGGCACATGTTCTCAATTATATGGATGCATTTTTATTGTGGGATAAACATGCTTATGGCTAAGTATAGTTTCATTGGTATCGTTTAATGTGTATGTTATGTATGCTTGTTAGTGTTTGATAATCGTAAAGGTCCATCTTATTGAAAATATTGAGTAACACTAGGTGAACATGCGATGTCGCACTAAATTAATCAGATTGTATATCGGTGCTTTCGATACTGAATAATATAACATTTTAGACCCAAGACATCAAATAATGGAATACTTAAAACATCATCACTAATATGTAAAATTCAAACACAGAACTTGAAACATCAATATTCAAATAGAGCATAGAAATACCTCTTTAAATGCCTTTGACATAGCCAAATCTTAGTCAGTGAATATAGTCACTGGGTTTTTTCCTCCCATTGATTTTTTGAATACCTCATACAGCCATACAAAAGTTTCAGCCTTTTCGTCTCCAATAAAAGCGCATCCAAACATTGCATTGTTCCAGTGATTGTTTACCCCGACAATCGGAGAACAAATGAGATTATACTTGTTTTTCCGACAAGTGGTGTCAAAATTACAAATTCACCATATAGCATGTAATCTTCTTTCATCATCAAGTCTCTCCAAAAGAGTGCAATTAGTTTTCCTTCATCATCCATCTTGACTCTAAAAAAGTAGTCTTCCTCGGCAGCAGCAATCTGATAAAGCTCGTCTATGACATTCTAAGCATGCCCCCTCTTCTATAGTGTCCATTCTATACCTGTTCACATAATGAATGTGATCTCTCATAGTGTGTCCTACATTTTCTTCTCCTTGGGAAGCGCATGCTAAATATTTGTAACTTGCTGCTGGTTTGAGACCTGCCTTTTCCATAGCTTCGATTGCTCTTGCCTTTTCGTTTTCAATTCTTCTTTCACTACGTTGCAGGTACTGCCATTCAGATCTTGTGCACTCATGGTTATGCTGAATGAAGTGGTGCTTGATTTCGTAGAACTTTTCATCAACAAGCTTGATTCTGATCTGAGCTTTGCATCCTGTTCTTATCACTGGAAACTCCTTTGATTTTCTTTTTCTCTTCCTTTCTGGCTGTAGGGTAGGTGTGTTTTTAGTTCTTGAAATCGACTTTCCTTCACATGAGCATGTGAAATATTTTTCCCTAATCACTCCTTGGCTTGATTGTCTTGTTGTTGACTTCCTTACACAAAATCCTAGTGCAGTTGCATGTGCTCGATACAGTTTTTCAAGCTCTTCCCAAGTTCTTGCTCTCACTCCTTTTAAACACTCCCTTGCATCTATCTCTAATAGATTAGGAAAATCATCTAGCAGATCTGTCATTTAAATTACATATCACTCAGTTTGTTTATAAAGTCACAGATCAATTGTATCAGTTTCAGGGACAGTTGACTCAGGTGCAGAAACATCAAACACTTTTAAGAAAACATCAACCCATATAATAGAAACATCACATGGCAGTAAAAATATTTTACCTTTAATAATTCTAATTCAACCGTCTTTTCATATGCCTGGATTAGAATTATAAAAGGCTAAAATATTTTATTTAAAATATTAAAATTTTATTATACAACATGCAGTAATTATATGTTTATGATCCAATGTGCCTATGGAAAGATGATTTTTCCCAAAATTTTGCCATAAATAAACTGCAAAATATAAGGTCGGAGTTTAGAATTTATTTTATTTATTATTTTATAATAGAGCAGTTGATGAATTAGGGGTCTAACTATATGGAGAATTATAAATGGATTAGTAAAGACCAATAATCCATGAAACGTGCTTTTTTTTTTTATGAATTGGGCACACGCCATGATCTTTGATTAATTTTAGGTATGTCATGGCGTGAAATTATAGGTACTTGAGAATTAATTATTTCTACTGGTCTTTAAGATATTGATGTGGTATTTCAAATGGTGAATATATTTTAAACTTTATTTCTCCAAGTAGGTATGACTTCTAGATTCCGTCTCTTGGAAAACGGTCTTTTCATAAGCAATGAAAAGACCAAGATTTAAAGTGTAAATTAGAAGAAATTAAAATAAAATTTTCTGGTTGCATGAATCGGGTTATAAACTTTAGAACTACTACACGTTGTACAATAAAATTTTAATATTGCAACTAACACCTTTTACCTTTTATTATTTCAATTAAGCCTCGTCTTTCCATAAGCGTATAGAAAAACGATTTTTTCCAAAACTTTGCCTGACTTCTAATACGTTAGTTACGAATCTTTAAGATTTTTACGTGATAATTTAAATGGTGAATATGTTTTAAACTTTAGTTATTTAAGTAGCTATGCTATTTGTTAAGTACGACAATGATATATTAAAATGGGATAAATATTTTCTATAAATAATTATGATAAATAAAAAAATTGGAGTTAATTTATAAAATGTAAGACTAAATTATAAACAAAGTCGAAATTTTGTGTTGAGATAACAAAGTCAACTTGATAATTATAATTAGGAGCTTGGGTGGAGAGAATTACGTGTTTGCTTTCTCTTTTTTTTAAAAGGAACGTGTTTTTTTTATTATTATTGAAGGTGTTCTCATTCCATTAAAATATTAAAATCGTTACATATTGTGCTAAGTTTAATCCGCACAACCTCTAACTAACAACTATAACTATCTTGAAAACACTAAATGGTTCACACACTGTGGGGTGAGTCTCCCACAAAGGAACCTATCGTGAGGTTCTTCAGCCACACTGGCAATCTGCTTCTCTACATCTTCACCTAGTGCAACAACTCTATGATTTTGAAGAGGCTGTGGATGGAATTGTCCAATCAGCGGTGGAAAGTGCCTGTTGTGGGAGTTTCAAAGGCAGGTTCATTTTGATTTGAAACTTACCGGTACTGCGTGCCTCCATCTTTATTCATTGTTGGTCAGGTTGATCCTCACCGGGTTGCCACAACTTTGTAATTCTAGTATTGGAATCTTTTTGGAGGTTGTAACTAGATTTTTCCAATCAGCGGCAGGAAGGAACCCAAATCTCACCGGAGTCGCGAGAGAACCAACTGCACACCTAGAAAAAACATCAAACAACTAAAATGAAATTAACCTAAAACCCTGATTTCGTCCAGGGAAGTCATGCTACAACGCAAATCTCTTATAACCCAGAAGTATGTATCGCCTAAGGAGCATTGTCTTCCACTCGCCGCAGATGTAGTACTACTAGCCAATAAGACCTCCGTTGTGCACCAGAAACTCTTTTCGATAAATACATACAACTACAAAAATACCCATTTCTTTATTTGTCAGTAAGCAAGACCATGTACCTACCACACGACGACCTATTTTCATAGTTTCTCACAACCCATCACCTAATAATGTCAGAGCCTCGTCGTCACTCCATTACGACCACCACAAGATTTTCGTGGCTACAACCAATCACAACGAATGTTTGTTGTACCACAAAACTGCATGCTAAGTAGGGAGGGGTTTTAAGGATGGGAAGGAAAAGAGAGTATGCTGGATGTGCTTTATGCCTGAATTTCTAGTAGGGCCAAGGTGGGAAGAAGCCATTTGCTACTCGTGCCGTCGTTAACCGCCAGATTTCTATTGACTTTATCGGAAACATCATTGATTGTGCCAGAAACTCCTTTAATCGTACCAGAGTTTTCGTTGACCAAGACAAAATTCATTGCGTTCACCAGAGATGCTGGTAGCATCAATGGTGTAGCTCAGCTACAAAAGCTCGCTTCGCCGGAACAAATCTGCCATCGGGATTTTGCCGTCGGAGCTTCGTTTAACTCGTCGAAACTCATATGGACTTTCCGGAAACCATTCCTCGCTCAGGCGACCAGATCTGGTCTCCCTCTTCCTCACTGGGACGTCGTTAGCAATGTCGGAGCTCCAACGTACGCTGGGACTCTGCTAGACTCACCGGATGCCGTTTCCCTCGCGGATGACGTCGTCTCATCGCCATCTACCTCGTGGGCAGTCATTGGAATTGTCTGATCTTGAAGGAATAGTGATCAGAAGTTGATCAGAATCAGAAACTGATTATTGTTTCTGAAGTCGGTGGCGGTGGTTTTGAAGCTTGGCTTGGCGCCTTGGTGAAATGCACCGTTCACTTGTCATTTCGTGTAAAACGCAACTAATGGTGTCGTTTTGTTTAGTTAAAGGTTCAATTAGTTTTCCCGCCTAATCCAAGTCGGTTAGTTAGTTGTTTGTTTTCTGTTTTCGTTTGCTGTATAAAAGAGGAATTTTCCTGTTTTTGTAAACAAGTTGAATCACTCATTTTGTGTGATCTTTCATAACTGAATTCTCTGCTTCTTCCTCAAGCTTTAAACCGTTCATAGCAATGGTGTTTTACAAAGCTTTCAAATACACTACAAGTCTCATACACTACACTCTGTCATCCTTGGCCAGCATAGTTCAAAGCAATGTGTAATGTTTGTCTTCTAAATCACTGGTCTAAGCACAAAACCGATAACAAAGTACCGATAAATGGTCATTTTGGTTTCAGATGGAAATACTACAGCCCAGCTCTTTCGCAGCAGCACTCAGGAACTGCGTCGACATTCCTGTAGCAAGGAGGCTGTGAGTTTCCCATGTTAAGCACTTCTCGATATCAGCTTGCCAGTTGATGACACCAACATTTAAGTACTGGTAAGCAGGCCGTTGATGTACAACATTTTTATCCCCCTTCTTTCCACCAGATCTCAGTGAACCGGATAACAAAATTGCACGAAGGACTGATGTGCTGAGCGCCCGAACATGAGCACTTGGATGTGAGAGGCAACGAATTGTAGCTGGCAACCGGCACTGCATGTATCATCCATCTTAAAATTGTTAATAGATGCCTCCAAACGGAAAAAGGGGTAAACCCAACACATATACTTCAGAATACACCTTTGACCAATGGTTCCAAACACTTGGCATTGAATGCAATAACTAAATCAACTAAACCTTGAGATCTATTGTATGGCTAACAGCACAAAAAGTTGATCAGACTAATGTATTACCTTCAAGAGGTTTGAAAGACCATCAGCAACAGCTAATCCAGATTCTCCCCACCCAAGCACTGGTTGAACAGCTCTAGCTGTTGCTTCAAGAAGCTTTTAATAGATACAGAATGAAATCAGGAAAGATGTCAATAATACGACAAGTGCACATCAAATGACAAAAAAAGAATATGTAACACCAGACACCCAACAAGATGAATAACTGAATCAGAAACGCCAAAAATGAACTTTTTTACTATCATCTCTGGTACAATACAGCTTTCTTTTTAAAGATAGAGAAACAGTGCCAAAAAGATCCATGTCTATAATAGATACCTCTAATTGTGGTAGCGTACATGCTTCTCCATCTACAAGCATCCCATCCGTAGCACGTAATAGAAGGTCTGAAGCGCTAGAAAGGATAACCAACGATTCTGGTTTATCATGATTTCTCATCAGCTCCACAAGCACTTTGACAATCCGTTGATTGATTCTCCACAATTTCTGACCAAGATCATCATCCTTGGCAATCCAAGACTGTAATTCCCTATCGGCCTGACAAGCAAGCAAACGAGAAAATAGTTGCAAAACAATTGGACATTGGACTCAAAGCAAGACAAAATGAAATCTTCGTTTGAACAGTGGCCCAGCTTAACAAAGATAAGAAAATTTTGATGAAAGTAAATTGGAAGTGTTTAGATTTCAAGAAATGCTAATATTTACAACATGTATCATTGAGTGAAAGGGTTCAAGTAAAACAAATGTGGACCTGTAGAACAACAGCTGTTGCTGCCTTAGCTGGTGAAGCCATTACTACATTACATAATGCATCAACCACCTGCAGTTGTAGATTGAAAAACCCATTATTTATATCCAGAAGCCATGTCATTTAAACTTGCTACAAGCATCTCTACTACCATAGCATTCTATTACAGTATGGTCTACAAGCGTATAATCCATGCAAAGTACTATTCCATGCTCTAAGGAAGAGTTGGAAACAAACTCTAAAAGGGTATGGATATCTCTCTTTTCAAAAGCAGATGGAGTATATGTGCAGGAAGTTGACTTAAGGAACCTGAGAACATAATTTGTGTATTGACTATTGACACCTCACTACATTTTGACCAACTAAATAGTAAAGCATAGGTTCTCAATCAAGTATTATAATGGCATGGAACAATATGTTCAAGTCAATTTACCTGCCTCCATCCTTGCTGAGCAGATGTGCTTTCCGCACAAGGTTGTGTTTCAGGTGAAGCAATCAACTTGTGCCAGAGCAATGAAACAACCGAAAAACACAACTCTTGTTTCTCAGCCAGTACTGACCTCAGAAGAACTTGGGTGCTAAAGTTGAATCCTATGTACCTGTCCATTGTTAAAAAGTTGGCTAAGCCCGATGCGTCTGTTGGGAAATTAGAATTTCCTTTGCTCACCATACGCTTGGGAACATCACTTGTCAGAGAATGCTTCCCGGCCTCAACTGGAACCTTTGAGTCAGTAAGATTGTGGCACTGCTGAGTGGATGCTTCTTGGGACTTCGAACAGCCAGATTCTTTTCCATGAGAAAATGAAGAAGTTTCCTTCCACAAAGGTGCATGAATGAGATATGCTTCCAAAGGTTCTGCTTTAGTTACAATCGATGCAACCGTTTTGCTATGGATATCTATAAGGTTATAAAGAGACGTTGCCCTAGAGTGAATTTCTTTGTCCCACTTACACTTCATCAAGACTGAAAGACCATGCATACATGCCTTAGAATGCCGAAAAAGATCAGAAATATGAGCTGCTACCATAGCAGCAGCAACAATCTCATTTGAGCTGTAGCTCCAAGAGGTGCCCACAGAAGATGGTTTCAAAGAGAAAAGTGCCTCCAGAATCGTCAATATCCTGCGAGTATGACCTAATGCTGAATCAACACTACTTCTTAACTCAACAGGAACTGCATTTGAGTTTGCAGGCTTAGCTGAATTCTGTAGGCTCTTAGGATCCAAACAGTTAGTGCCCCTGGAAATCAACGGGAAGAGTTGGAGTTCACATGACAGAGCACATACAGCAGCAAGTACATAGGAATCGAATGCCGCCACAGGACCCTGCTTTTTCATTTTCTTGCTTCCCATATCCTTGCGCTTCCCATGGGCCATTTGCAAATCTTCAGTAATTTCACCAGGAGTATTATAATCTTCACCACATCTGGGCTTCTCGCTCCCATTAGGCTGAGCTTCATGACTCATACAGACTGTTAAGACTACAAAAAGAAGGCGGGAGGAAAGCTCAACAGAAGCACATGACTCCAAGAACAGTGAATGGACCATTGTACGAAGCTCTGCTACTGCAAGATTTTTTGAGGCGGGCCCAAATACATATCTTGTTTTTCTAATTTGCTCTCTTGATGACTCTGGAGGGAATGTTCTGAGGAGAATTGCTTCAACAGTAGCAACAAATATTTTCATCAGACAACTTTCAGAAGGACTGCCCCGAGGAAGATATTCAAGAACTTTAAGCAAAGGTAAGTACAAGTTCCATGACAAACTAGGGGGCTGCAAAGGCGTTGCAACTATAATTTCAGGAAGATCCACAACTGAAGAGCTCAAAGGTATCAACCCATATGCAGCTTCCCAAATTGTACATATTCTCCATTCAACCTCTGGACCGTGAGCACAAAGCATTGATGCTATCCCTTGGGCAGTGGCCTCAACAGTGGCTTCTGCTGCTGGTGCTTCTTTCTGATATACATAAAGAGATGATAATCAAAACATAATATAAATAACTATACCTACATACGTGCACACATTTAAATGCATGTATATGTGAGTGTATTCAACTTCCAAGATATGATTTGCAATTCTGAAAAAACCATGGCACACCCTAAAGAAATGAATTTAGCTTACTTGTTGAAATTCTGCTCCTTCAACTTGTCTCAGCGGAGGGAAAAGTAAAGCAGGCTGTGATAGTATTCGGAAAAGTAAAGCAGCCGCAGCATCAGCAGCAATTCCTTCCCTCATTGACATTGCAATACCAATTGCACGAAGAAAATGTAAATGCATCCAGTTCCTTGGTAGCTTCACGAATAAAGTACAAAGGAGAATTCAAGAGCAAGTAAGAGGTATACCTTCAAGCAGAGTTTAAAATCAAATGCTAAACTCCTCAATCAAAGCTGGTCTTAATTAACTCCTCCCAAAAAAAACTAAGATTAATTTTCCATGTTAGAACTCTTCAGAAAAGACAACCTTGTATTGTTTAAATTTACTTTTGGTGAGTGCCTTACAAGTTACATCCATTCGTCACTACTTTGGCGTCTACTAGTAGATGTTCCCAATAGAGAATCACCAAAGGTAAAAACTCTGATGGTACACTCAGTATGTTGTAGTATATATTCCAGAAGAAAAAGGGACAAATACCAAAGCTGCCAATTCAAGTGAAATGGCAATAATCAGGGAGTAATAACAATAAAAAGTCTCTGAAATCAACTTACCCTCATTCCAGATGCATACTCTTCTGCTGCCCGCAAAAGCTCCACTAGTTGAACAGCAGCATCAAGTGCGTCAGGAGCCCATGATGGAGGAGCTTCCAAAAGTCCAAGAAGAAGTCTTTGAGTAGCATATGGACTAGCAATGGCGTAATACCTGATGCAGCAGAACATATTAGTACCTTGTTAAATGTGAGAACATTGAGAAAGTAAAGAATTAATGACCTGTGAAATAATCGTGCATATGGCTCGAGTGCTGGAAGCCCAGCTACGAGATGCTCATCCATTGACGTTGTTGGTGGTGGCAGCAGTAGTGCAGGAACTGCAGCAGCAGTCAAGGTTGCAGTCTCATATCGAGCAACTTCCTCGTCGCAAACACTAAGTATAACACCCGCGCCGTTAGCAACTGCCCACCTTGGAGTTGAAGGGAGCAGTTGAGGATGCTTTCCAGACCCACGAGAAGATACTGAAGACACAATACATTTAGACCATAATTAATATTTGTTACCCAGAGGACGTCTTCAGTTGTACAAGAGAGGTTGGCTAGCATAATGCAACACTTGTACATGAATATTATAGATCGCTGAATTGTGACAATCAGTTCAATGAAAAGAACCAAACATGATTAAAGCGAAAGATCCAGACATAAGAAAAACTTAAAGATCGACTGCACAACTTCACACATCCTCCCTCCCACTATTTTCTTCCCACCTTCACTTTGCACTGTCACAGAGGAGGACATGAATACATGAAGGAGACATAATGCAGTGAATAAAAGGGAATGATGATAGAGAGATTCAAATCAGTGGATGAGAACGAGTTGATTTTTGGCAAAAGATGAAATAACTAAAGTAGGAAGAAAATAGTAGAATGGGGAAGATTTGAATTATTATTCTCACAAAAAGTTGCTACTAAAGAGAATTAAAGCAAACACATAGAGGTCATTGTTGTCATGCTATTGTACCCTATACATAGATGAAAACCAAAAATGCATTTAAAAGGTGGTTGATATGATTCTCCCTGAAACCAGGAAACAGAGAGTTCGTTATGCCCCATGTAATTTAGCTCCTTTTGATTCTTCTCTCACCATCCAACATTAGGTATAATAGATCTAAGAAGTAAGGACATAAACAACAACTGGTCTACTACTACCAAGCCTTTTGCACTCACTGAGGTCACAGAACTTAAAGCAAATGCCACACCATCTTGTCACTCAAAACACTAAATTACACTCCCAAGAGCTACAGTGTACAAGAGCCACTAAATTAAAAAAAACTGAAGCACTGAAAAAGCAGCAGCTCTAGTTAGCTAGCTGTATAGTAAAAGCAATGTGATGTTGCATAATCCTTCCTATATATTTCTGTTTCTAGGACCCCATTGTTCATCAATGCAGAGTGCATCTCCGATAAAATCCAATATAAAAGTAGATCTTTTATCTTATTTAAAAGTTGTAGAGATTTCTGTATAGTAAGAAAAAAAGTCAATTTCTCCACGAAAACAAATTTATGACAAATCAAAGGCATCATGTACCATGATAAGAATCACAACAAGAGACGCTAAACAGCAATGAAGCAAAGTGACGATCCTTATAATTTCTACATCAAACCACAAAGTTTTAAAAAGGCCATCCACGCACCTGTTGAAGGTGGTTTGAGTTCTCCAGCAGCATACTTTCCCATAACACCACCACACCTATTACCATGTTTTGGTAATAAATTTCAGGCTTAGAAAAAGATGCATGCAAGAAATTTTATTTTTAAAACAATGAATTCTTTACTTCGGTTCTAGCTTACTTACCAACGAAAATAGTCACTTCTGATGCCAAGAGGAGCTGCAAGTAGTATGTCAGTAATCCAATGTGACAATGGCCTATGTGGCTTCCTATCATGGTGTGGCGAAGCAGAGGTTGATTCCCCTTCTGCATTAGAGCTAGTCGAAACATGTTTGCCACTGCTGGTTCTATCCCCATCACTGTCATTATTTTCAACTTTGTATACCGGACGATTGTAATGAGTTAAAATTCGTAAAATCTCTCCACATGCTAGAGCCCATTGTTCAGAGTACTCATTCTGCAAGTTCATAGTGAAAGTGGTCAGTACCAATATTCAAAAAACAAAAAACTAATACAAAATCTCAGGAATCGGAATACCTCATTGCTCGGACAGACCAAGGAAATGAAAGAAGTAAATGGAGGGGAACTTTTATCATACTCCAGCAAACCATCGATGATGCATGAGATAATGGGGAGAATTACAGCATGCCCATGCTCTGGATGATGAAGAACAAAGGTTGCTGGAAAATATAGATGAAACCCACATTAAAGTTAACAGTGAGGTCTTAATTTTTCAAATGGGGAATTTAATAATGAATTATAGCTTATCAATTGCATGACATGAAATCCCATTACCTAAGACATCGTCAAAAAGTCTATGTTTTTCAGACGGATATCTGTTCCGGATCAGCTGCCAAAAGAATTATATTATTGGTAGGATACAGAAACAGCAAGTACAAAGTTACTGAAATGATGACTTCTCTTTTTTCATTGTTTTATATATTCGAAATTCTTCCACACATAAAGGAGCTACTAACTGACCTCGGCTATATCCTCAGGAAAAGATTCTGAAGTAAACTGACCAAAGTAATCAACATACGCGCTCGTTTGAGCCTACATAAAACAGAGAGGGACATGAATGGCCAAGTAATAGATAAGAAGGAACAGTGAGCAGTAAAATGTATGCTGATCATCCAAGCTATGCACAATAATGTTAACTGAATATTTCTCTCATAAAATGACTTAGACATGTGAGGCATTAATAAACAAGTAAAGTTTTCTGTAGTTCATAAAAAAGGGACTACTACGAAAACATGTCAATGACCTTTCAGGTGTTGATATCATAATAGCAGAAACAAGGGATTAAGGACGAAAAGTGCATGGCCACCTCAGAAATTTGGGATCACTTTCACTTAGAAGTGTTCCAATTAATGAGGCGGTCCGTGGAGTGCATCCAAGTTTACATCACTTGCAGACTGAGCCAAACTCTAATACCATCATGATCTACAGCATGTAACAGAAAACTGCAACATGCCTAAATTTGTTGGTCACTCGTTGAAAGACCTAACTAAGTTTCCCGTACTACGTACAGATCCAACAAAGTCGATAAATGGCTGAGGTGTTTACTTCAGTATGCATAAAGAATCTAAGTTATTAATCATGAAATCTCTTCATCAACTAAAGCGTGGAAAATAAAACAACAAGGGCACCTTCTGTTCATTTAAAGAGGAAACAGAATGTGTCACGCCGAAATACGCAGAAATGAATCAAGACTTTCAAAGAAAGAAAAAGGTACCTTCCGTTGTTCCGTGTCTTGTGGTGGAGGCCAAAACAGAGAGGAAAAGTGAAGGCCGTCTATCCATTTCTCGCACGAAGTAGCCATATAACCACCTAATAAATGAAACTTTCTATAATAACAACAAGAAGGTGTCCTCACAAAAAACTACCAATCAAGTATCCGCAAAGAGTAATTCAACATCCAACAAGCCTAACAAATAACACTCCAGATCTGTGGTCCCGTCACTTGGAACTTGCTATCTCACCCAATATATCACTGACTGAAAGGCCAAATTTTGGAAAATTAAAAAAAATACACAGAATGCCAATTTGATGCTTTTGCCCTGCAAAACAAACCACAAATCACCAAATTTCAAACTAAAAATAATTCTTAATCTTTAACAAGCAACAATACGAAGGCCCGGACCTAACCACAATGAAAATATTTTTATTTTTTTTAAAGGTAAGCTGAAACTTTAAGAGGAAAATTTCCACAAAAAATGAAACCAGATACCCTGAATTTCGTGGAAAATCAACAATGTTTTTAGCATCGCATACAGATCTGAAGTATGAATAAGAATCCACCAGATTTGTGTAAATTAAACCGACAGTAGGAAAGAATACTCCATCTCACTTTCCTAAAACATAAAAAGTTGCTAATTCTCAGCTCGCCGCATTATTATCATCCCAAAAAATAAACAAACTAATATTTGAAGGGGAAAAAACTCAATAATTCTGATACAGACTTTCCTGAATAAACATACACAATTCTCATACTGCAGCCTTATTGAAGAAATGACAAAAACTCACAAAAATCACAAACAACAAAAACAGGGATAGAAAATATACCTGTATTGTGAATTGTGAGAGTGAGAAATAAAGATTATGTTGAGGGAAACGGAGTGTATGCTGAGCTAGAGGTCGAGTGGAAATGGTTAAGATTTGCAAAGGAGAGAGATTTTGATTTTGGGTGGAGAGAAGTTAGAGAGAGAAGAGATCTTTAGCTGCTCTCCTCTTGTTGCATACTCCGTATGTGGCAATGATATTTTCCAGAGGAAGGTGATGGCCATTTGGCAATATGTATTCTCCCCAACTTTCCTATCATGTCCCATCCAATGTCGATGCGTATGCATGCCATATTGCCATGGGATGGGATATCTGAGGTGCACATTCTATAATCATTTTTAATTATTTTATAATAATTGATTTGACTAATGACAGACTGGGAAAGACCTATAGAAACACGAAGTTTAAGTAGAACATTAAAGTTACTATCTCTCCCTCTATTTGTGTCTTACATGCATTATTTGATGTCCCTTTATTAATATTTTACTTTCATTTTTAGTAAAAAAATTGAATGTGAAAAAAAAAGATGAAATATTTTTTTGTTCACAAACCATTTTTATGCTATTTCAATGACTTT
>JAUOBV010000002.1:8283081-8294919 GCA_032360425.1 Rubia occidens
AGTACTTTTGAGCTCGGAAGTTAATCCTCAACATAATAAGTAGAATTAGCAATAGATGACTACTAGTTCCTCAATCGAAGTTATTCTACACGAGCATGTTCCGCATTCGGAACTAATTAAATCATTCATAATGGATTCTCCCTTGAAAAACCAGGCTGGGTCCGGAATTAACACCCGACGGAGGAAAATAAACACCATCTCCGAGCTAAGTCCAGCTGCCAGAACTCATTAATCGAGTTCGAAACCATTGCAACTAGCCGAGGATGTTAATTATGTTCCGAACTTGAAACTAGTTTAAAGGCGGTTTTCCCGCCTTGCCAAAGACAACAAATAACTGTCTTTATATGGCCATTTCAAAAGCGGTTCTAAGAACCGTCTTTAATCATGGAGGATCAAAGGCAGGACCAGAGATGTTACCTCCAAAATGACTTCTCTAGTTCGTAATAACCACCTTTAATCTCCCTATCCTCCACTAGTGTGTGTCGAATTCACATCACATTATTTATCATGTCAGAATAAAATTCTAAATTTAATTCGATAGTGTCAAAATTGTATTCTGATCGATATCTCTTAAAATTACATTTCAATTTAAGTTCAATTGTATCGTGTCGGTCCAAATCGAATTCTCATCTTGGGTCAAATATTGACCGATCCAACTCCAAGGTCCACGGTGGTGTAGATTGCATGAGAAAACTCTTTGCACGTTACACATTTGCTCTCAAGTAGGTAAGGGACAAGTGTCCCTATATCTCCCACAAAACCAGTACAGCCAACACCCAAGTGGCCCGAGCCTTGCAAATTACGCATTCCATATTTCGAAGCGAAGCACGACAAAAAGAAAAGTCTTCATAAAATTAAAAATAAAAATAAAAAACGAAATCAAAATGAAAATGAAAATCAAAGATCGTGCAGTGTATATCAGCTGATCGAACGACGCCGTTTTACACCCTTCCTTAAACATCAGTCCTCCCCCAATACGTAAAACAACAGACGATCGAACTTTGAGTATGAACTGAGAAAGAGTTCGTCAGCCGCCCGCAACCTCTGAATCGCTAACTGAATTTATTCAGAAGATTTGTGCAAGGAAGCCAAGGTAATTCGTCTCGTTTTTCCCCCAGTAAAGTCTTCTCCTTTATATACCAATAGTCTAGTACTCGAGATTCTAATCCGAGCATACTCCGGCGTGGGATCTCAGCCTGCTACCGGCGAAATGCCGCCGGGAAAACACATGTTTTATTTCGGGTTTATGGTCATACTTAGCTTTTGCATTGTAATTTCATTTTGCGATGAGGAGTGCTCCAAAACCAATACTTCTCTCCTCAACTACACATCCCAGTTTTCGATGGTACAACACCAGCTGCGTGGGGCACTAACTGTAGTAGATGACTGTACGTTTAGGGTTTCCGAATTCGATATGCTTCAGGGGTCTAAGAATGTGCGGTGGTGGGGCGCCTCGGGTGAAATGTTCGAGAATCTGACAGAGGGTTTTGTGATCTCGGATCATAGGTTGAATCAGACATGTAAAAATGATAGCTTTGTTGTTAATTTGATTGAGAATGTTACCTGGGATCAGATCAAAGTGGTGTCTGTTTGGGATGTTCCTACTGCATCTGATTTTGGGCACGTTGTGTTAGGGGGGAGTAATTCGAGTGATTCGTCATCTGATTTTAATGTCACTGGTCCCCTGGTTCCTACCATGTTCCGGAACTGTAAGGGTTTGTCGGATGGGTATCGGGTGCGATGGAGTTTAGGGGAAGATGAGGAGTTTGTTGATGTTGGTTTGGAGGCTGACATTGGGATTATGAATTATATGGCATTTGGTTGGGCTAATCCGAATGCAAGTGGTGGGGTTATGGTTGGTGGTGATGTGACCGTGACCGGGTTTAAGGAGGATGGGTTGCCATTCGCTGAAGACTATTTCATTACCAAGTATAGTGAGTGTGTGGTTAATGAGCAGGGGAAGTTTGAGGGGGTTTGTCCGGATAATATGCTTGAAAGCTCTGATCCTGTGGGGTTGGTTAACAATTCAAGGCTCAGTTATGGGCATAGGAAAGATGGTGTCACTTTTATTAGGTTTAGGAGGCCTTTGAAGAGTGTTCATGAGAAGTACGATTTGGCTGTTGATTATAAGGCTAATATGACTGTCATTTGGGCTTCGGGGTTGATAAAGCCGCCTGACAGTCTTCGTCCGTTTTATCTTCCTCAGAATCATGGCGGTTCTTTTGGACACTTGGTTCTTAACTTATCGGAGAACATGAATGACTGCTTGGGGCCCTTGTATGCTTTAGACAAGGAGGATCAGGATCTTGTCATTGCTGATAAGGAGCCTTTGGTTGTTTCTTCTGGTCCTGCGTTGCATTACCCGAATCCGCCTAATCCTTCGAAAGTTCTTTACATTAATAACAAAGAGGCTCCTGTGCTTCGGGTGGAGAGGGGGGTCCAAGTTAAGTTCTCCATTCAGGCAGGGCATGATGTTGCATTTTATATCACCTCTGATCCGCTTGGTGGAAATGCTACCTTGAGGAATACTTCTGAGACTATATATTTTGGAGGTCCTGAAGCTGAAGGAGTCAAAGCCAGCCCTACAGAGCTGACTTGGGCTCCTGATCGCAATACGCCTGATCTAGTTTATTATCATTCTGTTTATACACCAAAAATGGGTTGGAAAGTTCAGGTTGTTGATGGGGGTCTGCCTGATATGTACAACAGCAGTGTCGTCTTGGATGATCAGCAAGTTACACTCTTCTGGACATTGGCAAAAGATTCAATATCAGTTGCAGCTCGAAGCGAGAAGAAAAGTGGATACCTTGCAATTGGTTTTGGTCGTGAAATGGTAAACAGTTATGCTTATGTGGGTTGGATTGATGAAAGTGGTAAAGGAAGAGTAAGCACTTATTGGATCAATGGACGAGATGCATCAAGCTTGCATCCAACACATGAGAATCTGACGTATGCAAGGTGCAAATCTGAAAATGGAATGATCACATTTGAGTTCACCCGTCCCTTGCGTCCATCTTGCAACAAAAAGGATTTAAGGCCGGTGTGTAGTAACATTGTTGATCCTTCAACTCCTCTCAAAGTTATCTGGGCTAGAGGTGCTCAGTGGTCTGATGAGCAATTGAGTGTTACCAATATGCACTCTGTTACAAGTAAGCGGCCTGTCCATGTGTTGCTTATGCGTGGCTCGGCTGAGGCTGAGGAGGATATACGTCCAGTGTTAGCTGTGCACGGGTTCATGATGTTTCTCGCGTATGGTATCTTACTTCCTGGTGGTGTTCTGGCTGCTAGATACTTGAAACACCTGGAGGGTGATGGATGGTTCAAGCTTCATGTTTACCTGCAGTACTCAGGATTGTCAATCATTTTTCTTGGCTTTCTTTTTGCAGTGGCTGAGCTTCAAGGTTTTGTTTTCCAGTCGGCACACGTGAAGTTTGGCTTGTTGGCTATATTATTGGCTGTTGCACAGCCTGTGAATGCATACTTGCGGCCTAAGCAAGCTTCAAACGGAGAGGCGGCTTCAAGGAGGAGGATAATTTGGGTGTATATTCACGCCATTGTAGGCAGGTGTGGCCTTCTAGTAGGAGTTGCAGCTCTTATCAGTGGAATGCTCCATTTGGGAGAGAGGTACGAGGATGAAAATGTTCAGGGGTTGACGTGGGCTCTGATCATTTGGTTCTTGGTTGTTGCTTTGACGAATATGTACTTGGAGTACCAGGCAAAGAAGAGAAGGGAGAGAGTGTTTGGTGGAAGCAATTGGGTGTTGGGCAATGGTGATGAGGAGGATGTTGATCTTCTGAACCCAAATCGGACGGTTTCTGAGAAAGTTTCACTAGCTTCTGAAAGAATGGAAGTCCAATTGGAGCCTTTAAGCAGCAGGTAGAAGCTTCCTTCATCGCTGATTTTGTCCTACGTTTTTTACCTCTCGAGAGACAGATTGAGCTGTTAGATGTTGGGAACACCCGAGACATCATTAGCATAGATTTTTGGAATCCAATGTGAGCAAACTGTTTGCTTTTTACAAGTTAGTTTTCCCTCCCTCCTACTGATCTTCATTTTATAGCTTTTGTAGAATGGATCATCTTTTTGTATGTATCATATAATTTCACGATATATTGAATCCTCTTTTGCAAATTATGACGCAAATCACTCGATATTTTGTTAATGTGAGACTGGTACGATTATGGATGTCATGAAATCACATCCATGGTTTGTTTAATGGATGTCTCTTTTGTAATCTTGAACTCCTCCAGTACAATACTGCGTGTATCATAGTGCAGCGATATGCTTGTCCAGAAAGTCGAACAGAAAGTACAAGGTTAGTTTATGGAGTCAGTATAGCAGACTACTTATCGATAAACAAGAAAAGGATGGCAGATGTGGGAAGCGTGATTGATTCAAGTCATATTGTACATTTAGGCTATGTTTGGAAGAGCTGTGCTTATAAGCAAAACTGACTTCTTCCAGAGGGAGACCAGTTTTTGTTTCCCCCCAAAAATAGCTTATGTTTTCAAAATAAACTGTTTTTAGCACCTTACCAAACACTAGAAAGTACTTTGCTTATAAGCACAACAGATTAAAAGTTCTGTCAAACAAAGTCTTAATATTGCCACGTTAATGCGAGTTTGCGCAATTGCGGCTCTCAATCTCTTCATCAATGGCACACTCATCTCAAACTTAGGTCAGTGAATTCATGAGGATCTTGGCTTAGTTGCCACTGCTAAAGGCCACACTCTCCCCTCCGGAGCTCCATATCGTTTTTTAGCTTATCCATGAGTATCTGCAAATTCTCAGTTAATGTAGCGTTAGAAAGCCAAGGGTTACGGTAAACTCTTAACCATTTACATGGAATGGATGCAGACCAGAATCAGCTATACACACGAAGAAAGTAAACAACTGGAAAATAGAAGGAAAAAATAGCTTGTAAATAAATTGAGGAATTCTTGATAATAATTTTGTTTATCGAATAACTGTTAGACGGGGTTATATTATAATTAATAAAACTTTGGATAATTTGATGTTTGTTTTCGTTTATTACAATGATGAAGATATTAGTAGTTAAAAATTGTTATAGATGATTCCTCAAGTCAAATTCTGCCATTTATATGAGACGGAAGGAGTAAATGTTTTCAAACACAGGAGAAGATTTTTCTGTATTAATTAAATAAATGTCACCGAAAGTCTTATTGGTGTGAAAGTAACAAATGTAGAAGTATTGCATATTTTGTATAAAAAGCATGCAAATGTCATCAGTTTCAGCTACAGAAAGGACTTTCAACATTTTCGCAACAAAGGGAAGATGCGAGATAATACTACAAGTGCTCATGCGAAGGAAACCAAATAGCTCCAAAGACAACATTATCAGCCCTATTACTTGCATAGGCACCGAACGTGGTTCTGCAACAAACGGAAAGAGAAAAGAAAGGGACTGGTAAAAGAGGTTGTTTAGCTGAGTTTTGAGTCAAGTTGGAACGAGATTATAATATAGTGACGCATCACATAACAGAACATAATTATGTGTGAACAAGACCAGGATGTCAGTTTCTTAATAGGAGTGAGAGGAACATTACAAATGATAAAGGGAAGGCGATTGTATAATTGGAACAAGCATATTTAAAATCAACCGTAGGATATCACTGCATGGCTTTCGAAGCTGGTAGGGAATGAAATATAGGGCATACTATGAAAGATCACCTCAATTTTGTGACTTTGCTTAGGATGAAAGAAATTGAAAGTGGAGATGTTTAGAATGTTGTTGAACACTCTTAAAAATAAATGGCAGACAAAGATTTCTTCTTCAATATCAAATTTGACGAAGAGATAAGGTTGTTTGCGGTGTTTTAGAGAGATTCAATGATGTTGGAGGACTACAAACTATATGCAGATTTCCCCATATTTAACACTACCTACATAACAAACAAGTATAACTTGATTTGTGCACCAATAGTTGGAATCAACAATAATTGGAAAATCATGATGTTTGCTTGTGTTTTATCGCATATGATGTAGCTGACACTTTGTATGGCTTCTAAACACATCCAAGAACTCCATGGAAGGGAAGAAACCTATCATATATTGACAATTCAAGATCTTGCAATGGGCAAAACAAATTAAGCAATACATGAGGTGCCCACGTAAAATTGAGCTCCAATAATTTATTACTTACAATATGCATAAGGTAGGTTATAAATAGATATATTAGCTTCTGCACATGATTATTTACTTACATAATTTTTCTGGGAAATTTGTTAAAACTTTCATTTTGGCCCAAAATATAAATTATAGAACAAATGACTTCAGTACCCTATAACTATCACAATCGTTTACCTTCGGTCATTTTTTTCCTGAACACTTTTGGCCCCTCATTGAGAAAATAAGCTAGTTATTGAGATAGTTAAGGGGTCAAAGGTGTTCCAAAATTGGCAATGACTCAACAGTTCTGCAAGTTGAGGGGTCAGTAATGTTGAAAAAGAAATAGAGGGCCAAAATGGAACGATCGTGATAATTAAGGGGTCACTAAAGTCATTTGTTCTAAATTACATCAACAATTACTTACCTCATGCATATATTATGTTAAATTAATTTTAGTTTATGTTTAGTTCAAAGTGTGAGTTTTATGAATAACACATCAAAACTAAACACTGACAGTAGGGTAGTTAGACACTGCATATGTTAGCTTACATATACGATATGTTAGCCTATGCACGTGACTAAATACTTACAGAATCAATTTTCTGTAAAAAAGGGTTATAACTCTCATACTGCCCAAAATTCTAGGTATTCAAGAATACAAAACACAGGTTGTGCTTATGACACATTTAAAAAAATGCAATCCAACATTATGGAAAATTGAAGAAATATTATCTTTCAAAGAAGCTTTGGACCACTGTATGAAAAAATGCGCCGATCCAGCTGATTCGAAGATAAATGGAATTCAATGATGCAACTTACAAGATGAACATCATTCATGGTTTCAACGGCTGGACAGTATCTATGAGAAATGGAGCACAACATTAAACAAAGATATCTTTTACGTGGGCATTCTATTATTATAGAGAAGTGAAAGCACCAACAACCCCCCTTTTCTTCAATGCCGACAATATAACTACACCCACTCGCTTCTTTGACCTCTTCAAGAAAACAATCACGGAATGGCACCGAGAAGAGACAAAAATGGAAAATACAAGTGCAAAAGCAAAGCCAAAAACTGACCGAGAAATATGTATGTCTACATTTTAATTAGATTAGAAGCTGTATTAGTTTCGTTACAAATAAAACTTGAACCTGAACCTGTATATGCCTCATTAAATACTGCGTATTTTTGTGTAAAGTGAGCTTTAGTTAAGCATGCTGCAAATGGGTACACGTTTGCATTGTACAAAGGCTTTAAAGAATAATTTTCTATTGCAATGGTGACAAAAGTGCAGGAAGTATTCTCTGACTCACTCTAACAAAAGTTTCAAGTAAGCCTAGAACATGATGAGACAAGCTATTATATGGTTGAATACAAAAATGAAAATAGACTGGTTGAAGTTTAGGGAAAGTGCAAGTGCTTTGAAGTGTCAGGTGTTTTTTTTTCCATATTCTTAAAGTCTTGCATCTCAACTCTATCACTGAGATGGAAATGAAGTACATTCTTAAAATATGAACAAGGAAGGCCAATAAAGATATATGGGACGGGGTTCTAGGACAAGCCAAACAGAAAATTAAAACCAACAAAGATGTAATACCATGGAGGCATCATATGTTGAGAAAATTCTACTGATGTGGTAATCCGATCAAGTAATATGCTTGCCGTTCACCGTAATGCATCTCCTATTGCAAGACAAATCCTGGAAGTAAGTTCGGGGAAAATCCTCCGACGTTCAAGTCAGTATTTTCCTTAGAGAACTGGAATTTCTCAATTTAGACTTCCTCCCTTGAACCAGTGCCGCTCTTCCTGTATTATAGCTTCTCGTGGTTGTGGTTCCACATTGTTCGGTTTTGAGATCGTGGGTCGCATCGTGATCACTATCTTTCCGATTCTTGTCTTCGTGCCGCCTTTCTCGATTTATAGTTGAATCCATAATCACTTTGTTCCTTTTTTATCCGCTCGAGGTTGACTTGGACTTCTGGGTTGAATGGTCTTGGTTTTTTGTGAATCAAGATTGAGATGGGCTTTAAAAGTTAGCAATCTCTAGTTGGTCTAGGTATACACCATAAGCACCCCTTAGCCGTGAATACTAGCAAATACAAAGTGATGACTTTTTTATTTTTGTATTATATTTACGAACTATTGTTTCGCGAAGTCTTTAAGCTGTAACAACACGTTCGCCAATATTGTCTTTGCAAAGTGTTGTTTGCTTCTTGGCTACTAATGCGATGCTGCATTTTTTTTCCTATTTTGAAGTTTGAATTTGAAATTCAAAGTTTTCTCTTTATCCGCTATATCTGTAACTAACTTAGCCGTTTGAGATTTTGCCTCATCGAACCTTATTCACTGTATTGTTCCGGAATTCTCTCTTGCCGTTATGTCTTCCCCTCTATAAATGCTTCAATTTTTGTTATTTATTTTTGCCAGTACTCATTGTATTGCGTGTACCTATCTATATTCCACATGCATCTCGTATTTCTAAAAAGATAAGTTACTTTTTGACAGACGTTAATCATTTCTTTTCTTTTCCCTTTTGAATTCTCTTTCCTTTTCAACTTCTTAAACTTAATTTGCCCATTTGTATTCTTCGTTTTCTTCTTCTTCCTCTTTCTTATATTGCTCATGTTCCTTGTCGCTCCTCATAAGACCGTAAGTTTTTTCTTTCCCAATTTTCTTTGTATGTCGATACTTGTGTATTTGTGCATCGTCTATGTTACCATAGGTATTTTTTAAACATTAGTGTAGGGATTTTTCGATTGGCTTTCTTTCCTCTAGCTTTTTCCGGCGTGTGTTTTGTGTTTCTTTTTCCATTTGTTGCCGGAATATTCCCCTTTTTTTGGTGTTCTCGTAACTTTTGATTTATAGTTTTCCTTTGGATCTTAGGAGTTCGAACTGCTTCAATTTATACCTCTAATAATGCCGAACCTTCCGTAAGAGACGTTCATGTTGACCATGTCGATTCTGGTGAGGATTCCGACCATCCCACCGGCTCTTCTGTCGTTAGTAGTATTCTTTCTGATTACTAATTATAAAATCTTAAGGATACTTATCCTTTTTAAAATCTTCGTATGAACTCAGGGCCCCTGAGACTTCTAAAAGTGTTCGCACTCCATCCTTTGGCTTTATCTCCTGTGATTTAAACTATCTTAAGTTTTGGCTAGTTTTTCTCTTACCTCGACATGTCCTGGACTTACTCTCACATTATTGGGTTGCATTATCTCAGCTTCATCCTAAAGCTATTTCAATATTTGTTGTTTTTTACCATGTTTGCGAAGCGGGTCAAGTTCATTTTTCCATCGACCTATTTACTAGTATATACCAGCTTCGCAAGGTGAACACCTCGTCTGATAAATTTACCCTTTACCCAACCATTCCATCAGTTGAGTTCGTTGGTGGATCCCCTAATAACTGTGGGGTATGACGTAAAAAGTTTTTCCTACTAAAACCTAGTAATGAGACCCAACAATCTTTTCCAGTTTGGAACTTCAACGTTCCTAAATCAAAATTTTCTAAGACCGGGGCTTGCCTTTATGCTGAATCCGAGATTGATTTGAAACTCAGCGAACATTCGATGTTTCTTCACAATGCTAATAGTGTGAGCGAAGGTGTTTGCTTATCACTATTATTTGTTTCTTTTTTTCCTATTTATTCATCTCCTACTGTTCATATTGTGCTCTTTTGACTTTCTGGGTCAAATTACAGATATGGATTTGACCAATCATCCTGTTGATAACACTATTATCTCCGACGATGAAGATAAACAGCCAGACGACATGGATGTTGAAACCAATGAAAACATTTCCACTGACGACTCTTCTGAAAAAGTGACCAAAGCTGGCTCCCAACAACAAACTTCTGAGGCTACCACTGAGGAAGGTATAGAGATCGCTTACCACAATACTGATGACTCTTCTCGTAGAAAAAAGAACAAAGCCTCCTAAAAAAGGGAAGCAACAACCATTTCCACTCTAAGCCCCCATCACGAAGCCGTGATTTGATAGTGGAGGGAACTATTTCTGCTACCCCTTCTAAGATTTCTCTTCATGAGACAATGTCCGTGGTATGTTTCTTAAGGATTTATATGTGTTCTAATTATGTATTTCCTTATTATGATATCTAACTGCCATGCTTATATGCATACCTATGAACATCGGGTTGGTGAGAGTTTACAACTCATTAGCCAACGGGTTACTGAGTTTGTTAAAGTGGAAGGTTCATTCCCGGTGAAATGGCAGACGGGTGAAGCAAAGTGCATCACTTTGAGTGCCTCTATTGGGGATTCCAAAAAAACATGCACATGTAGCTGATGAGCGTGCCTTAGCCACGGAGAGGGAAGTGACTCGGTTACGTTCCAAGTTGGAGCATATGCGGACTAATAGTCCTGCTTCACCTGGGTATCCCAGGTCCTTGTTGATCGTCTGGTGAATACGAAGTCCTTATATGCTTTATTTGAAGAGATCTCTACTACTGCTAGCCGAGTTGGGTATATTGAGGCTTAAGCAGAGTTGCGAAGGTTGAACCCTACTGTGAAGGTCCAGAACTTGCCTAAATTAGCTAAGTCCCAGAAGGTGTTGGAGCAGTAGAAAGATTTTATTGACAAGGGGTTCATCCGTCACATTTCTGATGGCGGTCACCCTTACGTCTTGCTATCCCACCTCGCTGGTCTGCTTTGCTTGACCTCTGTGGTTCAACTTAAGAAGTGCGAGGTTGATTATTTCGAGGATCTTTCCTTCGGTTCATGGCCTTCCGAGCCTGTCGTTGACTCTGCTGTGAATGCGAATACTGAGGCCAATGCGAGTGGTGAAGGTGATGCGAGCACTGAGGTTTTTTCCCAGAATGCCAGCAAGGAGGATTCCGCTAACATTGTTCAGATATCGGGTCGTCCTTTTTCTAATGTTAGTGGATCTTAGTACCATTGACTTTTATTTGTAATTGACAAGAATATTTTGGTGTATGTTTGTTCTATTTGTATTTTATTGGCATCCACGCTCTTGAAGTTGGATGGACGAAGACTTTAAGGATACTCAATATTTTTTCCGCGAACTAAAAGAGTTCTGTGCTGAACTAAACAATCTTATTCAGCGCCAACAATTGAGCATGGTTAGAATGCTCCGTTAACAGAAGGACACTAAGAATTTTGCTTCTAGAAAGGCTAGTGAAGCTCATCAAAAGATCCAGATTATTGATAAATATTATTTTCGCATTGAAGATATATTGGAGCTATTGAAGAAAAGGCAGAATGAATGTGATCATTTGTCTTCTCCTACAACCGAGTGGCAAGTTTGACGAAAATTTTGCAATAAACACTCAGTTTCGTAGTGAGAATGAAGAGCTTCGTGCCGAGTGCAATCATCTTAACATATGTGTGCATCAGCTTGAACAAGCTTGTGTTAAATATAAGGATAAGTTTCAAACTCTTCCCTCATCATCCGTCGGCCTATTGGTCGTGGGGACTTAACAATGAGTATCTGTGGATAGAGGATTAAATTATCTGAAGTTGTCAGGTCTCATATTTGCCAATTAGAAAACGACGTTGAAAATTTGAAGGCTACAAATAATAATTACCAAGATACTGTTGATTTTATAAGCGTGCAGCTTGATCGCGAATGATTTAAAAGCTGCAAAAGAGCTTTGATGTGTCCATTTTATACGGTTATTTTAGAACATTTTGGATTCACTTTTGTACACTTTTGTGCTCTATGTGTGGC
>JAUOBV010000002.1:8295019-8309840 GCA_032360425.1 Rubia occidens
TGTAGCTTATAATTGTGCCCAACACTAATAATTATAGATGGGATACAATTTTAATATTAATTTAAAAAATATTCAACCCCTATGCAACACAATTATCCAATTTCTAAAAAATTTACCTTATATTCCAAGTTTTACGGCTCTAATTACTAATCAATATTAATATGGATTTATATTTTTGATTTTAAATGAATGATATACGATAACCGGTAATAACCGACACATTAACCGAAACCGATACTAACCGAACCGGTAAAATCGGCAATATTAACGGTCGGTTATTCGGTTCCTTATAAAATTTTATAAAACGGTAAAAAGCAAAATCGATTAACCGCTAAACCGCCAAACCGGCCGGTTGAACACCCCTAGTTATTAGGGATAACAAGGGAGTACTCCCTCCGTTTCTTTACAAGTGACATTATAGGTTTAGCTGTGCGTGGATGAAATTGAATGTAGAATGTAAAAAGTAGAAAGATTGGATGAAATTGAAAGAATATTACCAAAAATAAAAAATATGCCAATATAAAAAATACTATTTCATATTTTCCTCAGCCTTCTAATCCCGGCAGTAGTCCACGTGTCATAAATTTATTGATTTTCTCACCGCGTTTTCAGAGCGTGTATGGCACGGATTCCAAAGCTTCAAAGTCCAACTGGATTACGTAGAATCATTTGACAGCAAATAATTTAAGCTGGGCAGAAAAATACCAAATTCCAATTAAGCAGCGGTTTGTCATTTCTATAAATAGTCCTCTCTTGCTTCAATTTTACTCACGAGCTCCCTCTCGTTCCTTCGTTTGATTTCTGCCCTTTCTTGGGTACGTTTCTAAACGATTCTTATGTTTAAATTTATATTGTATTTGATCAATATTGCGAATCTTTCATCTGGGGTTTGTTTGTTCTTGTTTATTTTGGCTGATTTCAATGTTCTTATGCTTGCTTGTTAGTCCTTTTGGCTGTAAAGTGAGAATTCTCGTAAAGGGCATTTTTTCAGGCGAGTTTCTTGATGAAATATGTCATATAAATTCGATCTTTTTTATAAAAAAAACAACAATTTGGGTGTGAAAAAATGATCATGTCCCCTTTTGGCTGATTTTATGATTTTACTGGATAGAATTATATCATCCTTTTGTTGGTTGTGATGGCGGTGAAGACAAATGGGTTTGTGGAGGGGAGTTTGCCTGAGGAACTGTTGAGGCTGTTGTTGGCCCTGGCTTCCCCGTGGGAAGATGTTCTTGATGTGAATAGCTTCAAGGTGATTCCTCTAAAGGGGGCAATGACTAATGAGGTATTCAGGATAACTTGGCCTACAAAAGCCAAAGATAATTTACGGACTGTTTTGGTTCGTGTTTATGGTGAAGGTGTTGATCTGTTCTTCAATCGCGACGAGGAGATTCGCACTTTCGAGTGTATGTCGGAGCACGGATATGGCCCCAGGCTGCTTGGACAATTCCCTGATGGTAGGGTTGAGGAGTTCATTCATGCTAAGGTATGGTATCTGTTAATCTTGGATATTGAAATTAGGCATCCAGCTTGCTTATTGTGTCTGCCAGGGTGTTGTGAATTATTAGTAATCATTTCCAAGTAATTATTGAGCCATGTTATGAATTATGGTTCTTGTGGAAATATGGCACCTCTAGCCAAATGGAGCCCTGTAGAGTCCTTTACATTTATGCTTCTAGTTACACAGCTTGTATTTTATGTTGTTGGAAAGGTTTTCTACCTTTTGAAGCGATCTCATTTTTTAATGAAGCATTATGTTTATTGGTTTACATAAGTGCTGATACGAGCTCCTTGTTTAGACTCTGTCAGCTGCTGATCTTCGTGACCCTGAGATTTCTCCTCTTATAGCAGCGAAGCTAAGAGAATTTCACAAACTTGATATGCCGGGATCAAAGAAAGTAGTTTTGTGGGACAGATTGAGGTAGAATGAGCTCTACTTGAACTCAGCTTTGATTCTTTAGAGACTGAATGGCTGGTTTCTTAATGTATTCTCTTTTCTCATCAGGAATTGGCTGCACAGCGCAAAGAAATTGTGTACTCCAGAGCATGTGAAGGAGTTTTCACTGGACAAGTTAGACAAAGAAATAAAGATTTTGGAGAGGGAGTTTTCGCAGGATAAACAGGACATCGGGTTTTGTCACAATGACCTGCAATATGGTAACATCATGATTGATGAAAGAACAAGATTGATCACACTGATTGTGAGTCCCTACATTATTTGATTTGTTACTCTGTATCCGTTTAGCTAATGTGTAGGAGAAGGACTTTTTAAAGTATATCTAGTATTTACACTTCTTTTCCTTATCTTACAATTTAGCCTATCAAATTTGCAGGATTATGAGTATGCTAGTTACAATCCAGTTGCTTATGACCTTGCAAATCACTTCTGCGAGATGGCAGCAAACTATCACACCGACACTCCACATATCTTGGATTACAATAATTACCCTGGTAAGCTATGCAACACAAGATAAACAGCAATACTTGACTTTGGTTTCATGCATACAAGTCCGCTTATTTAATCCCCTCAAGGCTTAAGTACATGAAGGTGATTGGTTTTTTATCCTGATTTTGTTTTGTGCACAGATCTAGAGGAACGGCAAAGGTTTATTTTTGCCTATCTCAGTTATGCGGGTTAGTCCATTTCCCTTCGGTTTTCTTTATTACAATAAGCATTTAACGTTTACTTTGGACGTAAGTAAACCTTAGGAATAGGCTTGCTACTGCAACAAGGCACCCTCGTCCCATGGATGTGTTTTATAATTGAGATATATACATGGGGAAAACACAAGGGACACATCATAATTATGCATTTAAGGTCCCCCTGTCCTAGCTATCTTTACACAAATTTGTTGTATAATTCCAAGGAGCATCAACATAATAGTCATGTTGATTAATATTTTACTGGCCATAGAGAAATCAGGTTGAGTGAATGTAACGGAACCATTGTGAATTGTGATGACAAGATCATATCATGTCCAAGTAAAATAATTGATCGACAATGACTCCTTGAGAGTCCATGAGAAGAGGTCAAGTTTGGTGAACTAGATATATCATGCTGATATTTTTAACAAGTCATTGTCATAATTATTGACATTTTCATCGATGATCTCAGGCTGTGAGCCCACTGATGCTGAAGTTCAGCAGCTAACCAAGGATATCGAAAAGTACACTTTAGCAAACCATCTGTTTTGGGGACTATGGGGAATCATCTCGGTGAGCATAATAGTGTGTACACGTTTAAGTCTTGATGAAATTTCCCTCTGCTGTATAAAATGAAGCTGGTTTTGTCTCTGCTTTTGCAGGCATATGTGAACAGTATAGACTTCAACTACAAAGAATACGCTAGGCAGAGGTTCCAGCAGTACTGGTTGAAGAAGGCCAAAGTTTTAGACATCTCAGCGGAAACAGCGAAATGATTTTCGGCTTCCTTGGCTAATCGTTGATTCTCTAGTGTCATGTCTTGTATAGCAAATATATGTAACATGTAGTTGCTGCTGCTGAGCAGTTGGAGCACTTCTATTGTCTTGATAAGTTGACACCGACAGGCATAAATTGTGGTAGTGAGCTTCTTGTCAAAAATGGTAATGGAATGAAATAGACCTTTTTCTTTACTGGTTCTGTACAGAACTGGCTTTTGATAGCCAGACAGCTTTCCCCTCATCTTGTTTGATAAATTAAAGTGTGCAAGTTTGACGTTGTCCTTGAAAGACGAAAAATCATTTCCTATGCTCAGAAGGTTGGGGAATTAGAAGATCAAAGTGAAGCTAAAATTAGACTGGGACTTTTATCTAGTCGGAGCTTTTGTAATACATCATAGGACAGATTTAAACTCGCACATATAGTTGGGAAAATATTGGGAGTCTGGTCGATTTGTAAACATCAACATGGAATGGAGGTGTTACAATCGCAACAGTACCAACATTTTCCCTAGTATCCTTTTCGCTCACAATAGGCAATCATTTTGCCATTTGAAGTTATTTGTAATCAGCGGCTCAATCGAGTCGGGCCTTGTGGTTTTTTAATCATATCTCTCTAACTCTCTCTTTTGCAATTATCTCTCAAAATATGGCTCTCTGTAACGGCTCTATGTATTTTGTCTTCTCCGATAAAAAATAAGACTGACCTTCACTCATAACACTGCCCTTGACTGAACACACCACTTCTTCCGCTGCCATGGCGGCACCAACGCCTAAATCTCTTTCTCAAGCCCCTCAATCCAAAAACCCCCCAATCGCCAATAGCCTTCAATCAATGCTGAACCTCACTCTTACTACATAGTATAAAGGAGAACTCTCAGTTCTGTATTCGCCAGACCAAATCCAAGCAGGTCATTACTCAAATGCTCTGATAGGCAATTTCCCAAAAGGACGGCCGACGATGGATACAATTGAGGTGGATTTGAAGACAATAAGGTTTTTCGGCAACTACCAAATTAGGGTTATTGACCACAGGAACATCCTAATCCGATTTCAACAGAAGGAAGATTATCAAAGATGTTGGATTAAAGTTGTGTGGTTGTTTAATGGAACTTCGATGAGGTGCTCAAATGGACCGCCGATTTCGAACCAAATACGGAGTCATCAATTGTTCCGATCTGGATCACAATATGAAATGTACCGCTCTACTACTACAACATTCCGTCTATAGAGGCAATCGGCAATCAGGTGGGGGGTCTACATCAAAATGAATTTGGCTACGGAGAGATTAACAAGACCTTCCTCCATGAAAATGTGCATCCAGGTGGACTTGTAGAGCCAACTACCTCTATCTATAAGGTTAGGTTCAATTCTAGAAAATGAGAAATATGCTATAGAATATGAGAACCTACCTGTTTACTGTGGCCACTGCAAGAAAATCGGTCATGAACTCTCTAACTGTAGAATTGCAAACCCTGAATTGGTACAAAAATCTCATCCTAGAACTAGGAACCCTCAGAAAGATGAAATGAAGGTTGCTGGAATTTGGAAACCTTTGCCTCAGCCCCCTAAACACTCCTCAGGTATTACTATCTACAAAAACAAAGGGATTATGAGATTCAATTGCTAGATAAACTAGAATTGATTATAAATGAAGATAACCAACCTGGAAAGACTATATATCTAGTAACCCCTGGCATTTTTGCTTCACCAACCAGTAGCTCCCTGGGCCACATAAAGGATAAGAAGAAGAGGCCTATAGTAACTGATAAGGACGTGATGAGATCTAACATTGCACTGGCTGATAAATCAGTAGACACTCTTAAGGGAAGGGACAAAGATCAGGAGGCATATACACCAGCAGCTTCAAACAATTTACCAAGTGCTTTCAGAGCAAAAGATGACTTATCAGGTATCATTTACTCTCCACATCTAATGATCAAGATTATAACAATCTGCAAATTTCGTCACTCAGGTCGAGCCCGCGGCAAGGAAATAGATTCTCGATTTTGCTGGAATGAGACAAAACGGGTGAGGAACTATTTGATATGGCTGAATCAAGTTCTAGAGATCAACGACTGGATGAGGTAAGTTTAATACGTACAAAGGGGAGTAGTAAATCTTCTGAGTCTATAAAAGGGAATTCAAAATCAACATGATCTAGGAAGTGAACTCTATTTAACATGTTAAATAGGATGAATTTGAGATCTTTCTGTAGAGTAAAAAAATAGTTTTTAATGATTAATACAAACCTTAACATTAGAGGTCTAGATACATCCTTAGATAGACTAAAAAAGCTAATTAACATTCATAAAATAAAATTCCTATGCATTTTGGAACCTAAACATGGTCATGATCAGATAAATGGCTATAGAATTAGGCTAAAATTTGATCACTGTCACAACTCAGCTGTTAATAACATATGGTTATTATGGATGGATAACATCAATATAAATGTAACATATGTCAAGGAACAATACACCTCAGCTAATCTGAGTAATAGCCTATTTGCTGAAGATATGAATATTATTTTCATACATGCCTCTACTAACCTGAAAGATAGGAAAAAACTTTGGGATGATCAGGATCTAATTCTCGGGCGTAACAAGATTTTAATAGGAGATTTCAATGCTATGAACGTTGTGGATGAATATAAGGGTCCAAAAAACCCCAAATAGGGAAAGTATAGAGGATTTCTCAGGTTTCATTATTAGAAATCAACTAGATCATATTCATACTGTAGGTAATACATTTATCTGGACTAATGGTAGGAAACCACCAATTGAGAGGCTAGATAGGGCTTTAGCAAACCAGAAATGGATTGAATCATTTCCTAATAGTTCAATTCATACTTTAAATAAAAATACATCTGATCACTGCCCTTTGCTGTTAACCATAGGTACAAAATTACCATCTTCACCAAAACCCTTTAGATTCCTTGATGTATGGCTTACTAGACCTGAATTAAGAAAGGTATTGAGCTAAGTTGGAATTCCCCAACCCAGGAAAAAAGAATGAGAAGACTTTTTCACAAACTCAAAAAGATTAAAACCTTAACTTAAGAAATGGAACAAGGAGGTTTTCGGTGACATTAATGAAAATATTAAAAAAAAGCTAAGGAATCACTTAGGATTCAGGAAATAGCATATGAGAATAACAACTCTCTGGAGGACTTCATAGAACTAAAGCACAAAAATGCTATTTTGTTAAAAGCACTTAGGGAGGAAAAACTTTTCTGGCAGCAGAAGGCTAAAAGCAAATGGATAAAAGAAGGAGATGCAAACACAAAATTCTTCCATGCCTCTGTTAAGCAGAGGAGACTAAAACAAAATATGTCAAAAATTAAATCAACTGTAGGAGATTGGATAGATAACTCTCTGGAAATTGAAAATGAGGTCATTTCTTTCTTTAATCAATTATTAATTGAAGAAACTGAACAAGACGCAAATTGTTTTAAATCACACTTCATTAATCAGATTCCTAAGGTAATAACTGAAGAGGAAAACAAGACCCCATAGAAAACCTACCTTGGAGGAAATAAAAGAAATAGTTTTCTCTTTGAATCCAAATGATCTCCAGGCCCAAATGGGTATTCTTCATGCTCTTTTAAGAAATATTGAGATATTGTAGGAATGGACATTTACCTTGCAACTATATATTTTATGAAAGGAAAGGCAATTTCCCCGGGCATAGCTAGCTCTTAGATAGTATTGATCCCAAAAAAGGAAATCCCAATAACATTTGCTAACTTTAGATCTATTGGTCTTTCTAACTTCATTAACAAAATCTTTTCTAAAATTATTGTTACTAGGATGACTGATATCCTACCAAAAATTATATTGGATAACCAATCTGCTTTCATGAAGGGGAAAAAGATGGCAGATATCATCATACACTTAAAGGAGATGACTGTTTTTCGTAATAACAAACATAAATCCCCTAACTGTATTTTAAAGTTAGACCTAGCTAAGGCCTTTGATAGGGTTGGATGGAAGTTTTAAGATGATATCTTACTGAAATTTGGTTTTGATGCTAAGTTTATTAGGATTATAATTTAAAATCTATCATCAGTTTGGTTTTCTATTTTAATAAATGGAAAGGCATCTGGATTTTTCCAACCAACAAGAGGTAAAAGACAAGGTGACCCCCTATCTCCCATTCTCTTTAACATTTTTTTCTGAAGCATTTTCAAGAAGCATCAAATTCTGCATATCTAACTATAAAATGAGTCAATTTGTTTTACCAAGATATGCTGCCTCTATCTCCCATTTGAGCTATGCTGAAGACACTGTAATATTTATACAGGCAACACCCTTACTCTTGCTATATTAAAAGCTTTTCTTCAAGTTTTTGAAACAACAAGTGGCCGAAAAATTAATTACAGAAAGAGTAACTTCTATGTTAGTAGATATGCCTCTCTTGGTCAAATAAAAATGATTTAACACAAATTAGGAATGACTAGAGGACCAGTGCCTTGTATTTACTTAGGATGCCCCATTTTCTTTGGTAGGCCTAAAGCTAGCTATTTCCAATCCTTAATTGAAAATATGATGGATTGCTGGATAATTGGAAAAATAAATGGTTGATTGTTGCAGGGAAACTAGTTTTGATTAAAAAAAAAGTGTCATGTTTTCTATTCCTCAGCATTTGTGGGCAGTACTAAAACCACCAAAGAAAGTCATGACACAGTTAAAAGGGAAAATTTCAGCATTCTTATGGGGAGAGACTGAAAATGGAATGAAAAAGGTTTGGAGGAGTTTAAAAAAATTTCTTTCCCTACAGATCAAAATGAATTAGGAATTAGAAACTTTAAGGATATCATTGACAGTTTCTCACTAAAAATGTGGTGGAAATTTCAGTTAGGAATAACACCCTGGGCACAGTTCATCTGGTCTTTACCTATTAAGAAAAGAATGTTTCAGAACTAGCTTAGGATTTGTAATATCAACAACATAGCTGAAACACAGGTAAGAGTCATCCATGGTGAAGGAAGGGCTAACTTCTACCCATGAAATTGGACAAACTATGGAAGCCTGCAGGACTATCAACACTTACAAATGGGAGTAATCCCTACTGATATCTCCATTGCAGATTTTGTGAAGAAAAAATTTCTATTTACCATTACTATCTAATCCTCCAACTCACATACTAGTTGTTTTACAGAAAAGCAACCATAAATGAAGACATGAGGGATAGGCTAATATGGAAACCAAACGAAGGAGGTTTTACATGTAAATCTGCTTTCCAAGTGATTGCAAAAGGGAGAAGGCCACTCAAAAATACTGAAGTATATTTGGCACAACAAAATGCCCAAGAAAGTACCTTTTTTCTTGTAGAAACTGGCTAATTCAATTTTGCCTTTTGATGACATTATTCGTTATTCTAATATTATCTTGGCTTCTAAATGCCCCATGTGTGACAACTGTGATACTATGACTCATTTTTTCAATTCATGTGATCTCTCAGTTTCTGTTTGGAGCCATTTTGAAAACCTGATTGGCTTTAGAACTACAACATTGCCTACCATTTTTGACAGACTATCGTTCTACTGGTCTACTAAGGGAGAAACAACTTTGCATAGTTGTATTCTTACGTTGATACCTGCTTTCATATGCTGGAACTTGTGGAAGAAGAGAAACAAATTTATATATCAAGATAAATATCCCCATTTGATGACTATTATTGAATCTGTCAAAAATGATTTGTTTCAAACATTTCATGCCAACCTTGTCTAGAGTAGTAAAACTGAGGATATGTATTGGTTTAAACTGGGTTTTACCCCAATCATGAAACCCAACAGAGGCCTAAACTTAGAGTAGTTAGATGGAAAATGCCTAAGGAAGAGTATAAGGTAAATGTGGATGCATCCTGGACACAAACTTAGAAAAGAGAAGGGTGTGCTGATTAGAGCCCTGGTAAAGTCCGAACATGCTACATCTGTTTTACATGCAGAAATCAAAGCTCTCAAACTGGGATATAAGTTTGCTATCTATTTTAATTTGAATAGATTTAGTCTTGAATCGGACAGTATACATGCTATAGAAGTAATAAAAAATCCACACAAAGGACCTTGGAGAATCTATGAGAAGGTTTTTTTTATATATATACATTTGCTACTTGAGTGTACTCTAATCACACACACACTAAGACAGGGTAATAAGATGGCTGATTATTTGGCAAATTTAGAGGATAAAAATGCTACAACTAAGAAAGTATTTACAATCCATCAAATTGACCAAAAAGCAAGGGGTTTACTTTATCTAGATAAACTTGGGATTCCTGATATAAGGGTGGATTGATGCTACTCATGTATTTCAGTGAACTCTTCGTGCAGGACATCATACTGGATTAGAGTACAGCAATGAACTTTGATTAATTGAAGCAGAATGAGTGCTGGAAAAAGAGAGCAACTGAGTAAAGTTTGGATGTCATCAGAGGAAAGTTTGGAGGCGGGTTAATGGCCTCTCATCTGCGGCCAAGTTTGGACTGGAAGGTTCAAAGCAAAAGACTATCAGAGAACAACTCGGCAATGAATATCATGCACCATTGGTGATGTAATAGCAGTATATATCTATCTACAAAAGATAGCTCAATTTCTTCTTGTATATTTTGTAACCTATGAGTAATTAAATTTTTAGGAATATATGGAAGTCGAGCCGAATGTTGAACATCGACACAGGGGTGGAGGTGCGGCATTCGGGAACACTACCAAATCATTCCTAAATATCTTTTTGGGGCTTGCATTAGGCAACCATTTTACCACAGTTGGGGCCTTTTTGTACAAATGGTCTGATTAGGGATCATGTTTGATGTAACGAAAGTTACAAAGGGTTTGGAGAACCCAATAAATCTCCCCCCATTTATTTGGATTTCTTGAGAAAAAAAAAACATGATATAATTATGAAAGAAATATGGTTTGCCCAATTAAACAAATATATATTAGGGTAAATGCACAGAGGATGGAGAGCAAAAATGTGGAATTCGAGTCTATCAGGAGCTGGTAAACCTTGTGTAACAATGTGGTTCATCAATGCATTTAGCACATTTTTTAGTATGTTTTGGTTGGTTGGTTGCTAGGTTTAGTTGGGTTTACATTACAAGGGGTTTAGAGAGCCATTGTTAGTTTTCTTGTCTAAATCCTTAGCTTTGTAAACTTATTTAGACCTAATGGATGTTACGTCCTTATGAGCATCTAGATGTTGTTTTGTGAGTTTATATGTAAATTACTTGTAAGCACTTCGGCATAAATTGTAAAAGGCTATTCGTAAAGATGGTAGTAGATAGTAGAAGGTCATTTGCAAGGATGGTAGTGGACAGAAGGCCACGAGTCAAAATGTGGTAGTAGATGGAATCGCTCCAAGAAGAGAAAGTAGTCAAAGACTGAACAAGCTGAAGACTGGCACAATCGTGTTGTATTGTACGGGTCGTGCCTGCCAATTGGATAGTTCCAAGTAGCGGCATGATCCGCAGGTAACTACACGTCTCGTGCAGTGCAACCCCCTCATGCGGCAAAGTATGCAGCACGAGTTAGGCCATATTACACTATGTGACATAAGCATTAGGATAGGTCTATACGTCATGTGTTTGATAAAATCTAGGATCAAAGTATCTTACCAATCATGTAACGCAAATATCCCCAAGTGTTACCTTAATCTATTTTATTACCATGGTCTTGCATGCTTAGTAGTTGTTAGTTAAAAACCCTCCAAACCATGTTTGCAGCATTTACTATTCCCAACACGCATCGGATAGACGACCCAATTACGGGATTTGCATAGCTAACTTTTAAATTCCTAACATCTCCATGGTCGACCCCAGACTTTCCATTATCTACCCTTTGGTAGTTTAGCAGTGAGTATGACAGCAACATAATAAATTCTATCTTTGATCTCCAGGTGCTCCGCGGGTTATTAGTTGATCTCCCATGATTTATTAGCGACCTTGTAAAGTGTGGATCACCCGCCAACCTTGGTCTAGGACACATCTATTTCGACAACAAATGGCTGAGATAAATCCAAAAGAAGCAGTATCATTTTCATGTCATATCAATTTTTAGAGTCTCGAAAGTCGCAATAGCTTCATCCATCCAAATGAAACTAACTTTCCATAGCAAACTTGTAAGAGGTGCAGCCAGTGTGGTATAATGAGCCACAAATCGTCGATAGTATCTTGTTAAGCCGAGAAAACCACAAAGTTTTTTAATGTTCTTCGGTGTTGGCCATTGGAGTATTGCAACAATCCTTGACGTATCAGCGCTAACACCTAGAGAAGATACGACAACCCAATATAGTAGATTGAACGATGAAAGAAGGCTCATTTGTTAACCTTTGAGTTTGCGGTAAGGCATTGTACTACAGCTTCGAGATGGCCTTCATGACTTAGCTGGTCTTTACTGCAGGCAAGAATGTCATCAAAGAAAAAAAATGACAGGAGAAATGGTCGAAAGAGCTCGGTCATGGCAGCCTGAAAGGTTGAATGAGCATTCAAAAGGCCAAAGGGCATTACGAGGAACTCATAGTGGCCTTCATGAGTGTGAAATGATATTTTGTGGGTGTCGCGAGGATCCATGAAAATTTGGGGGTACCCGAAGAGTAAATCCTGCTTCAAAAAATGGTTGTGCCACCCAATTCGTTAAGAAGCTCTTCAATCATCGAAATTGGAAAAGGGTCTTTTATGGTGATGGCATTGAGGGAGATAATCAATACCAAAGTGCCACTTACCATCTTTCTTTTTTACCAATAGCGCCGACGAAGAGAACGGACTTAAACTATGACAAATAAAACCATCGTTCAACATCTCCTTGACTAACCTTTCCATGACATCCTTCTGAAAGTAAAGATAAGGGTATGGTCATACATTAACAGGAGATGAACCAAGTTGTAGGAAGATTCAATGATCAACTGACAGAGGAGGTGGTAGTTCGCTAGGTGGATCAAATACACTATTGTACTGAGTTATCAATTCTTTTACTGCCAAAATAATTTCAGTAAAGTGTGGTGTGTCCTCAACTGGTCCTTGATCGATGTTGGTGTGCGAAGCGTGATTGGAGTAACTTCAAACATCAAACTCACTGATTCTTGGTGCAATAGAGTAGTTAACTGCGGGTAAGTGACCTGTTTCGAGGGTTCGGTCCTGCAACCTATTAGCATGGCTTGCACCCCATTCCAATGGAACTCCATGGTCAGTGTTGCATGATCATGAACACACGGACCCATAGTATGGAACCACTAGTTTCCAAGAACAATGTTCAGCCCCCATATTGGAAAAACATTTAAATCAATCGAGAAAGAGTATCTTTGGAGTCGTAGTGATACCTTAGAGCAACAACGATCACACACTAAGTACTGTTCGTTGCCCATGTAAACTCAAAAGCATTTTTTTGGTTCCCACGCGATGCCAAGCTTAGTCACCAAATTAGCCTGTATGAAGTAATAACTGCCATTGTCAATCGAAAACTTCACTCGTTCGGAGCCAAAAATTGTGTGGAGTTGAAAATACTTGGATCATCCTATTGCCGCAAGGTGTTGATGCTCACTCCCTGTTTATCATCATCACCCGGAGCCGAAGTGTAAATAGAATATGTCTTTCTTAGAATCACATGATGCATCTGTGAACATCAAACCGACACAATTCATACGAAGGTGATTTAAGTTGTACTTTTCATCTCAAGTGAAACACAACCCTTTTCTCATTCAGCATTTACCTCCACTGGACTTGGACGCTTCACAGGTTAGCGATGCTCATTAGATCCCACAGGAGTTGGTGCAGCCTAGTAGAATCTGGTGATGCATATTCTCGACCCATGCACTGGTAATAGTGGTACGATGTGGGCGCTGATCAGAAGTCCCGGATTCCCACCTCTACCTCCAAAACCCTTCACGGCGCGGACTTCTCAGCCAGTCATCTCGACGCTCTTTGAATAACTGCGATTTCATCATTGCTTCTAGAAGTGATGACGAAGGGTGTAATAACAACTCGCGACGAATCTCAGGTTTCAGCCCCCAAATCCAAAAATTCAAAAACGGAGAATTAGAGATTCCAATGATGTGTAACATAAGAGCTTCAAATTCATATCGAAACTATGCAACCGTATCTATTTGAGTCAGTTTAGATATGCGACCCAAAGATTCCTCGTAAACTGACAAACCAAATCAATCTCAAAGTTGCATCAGAAACATGTCCAGGGTGGTGAGACCACCTCCTCGTTCCATCCATTAAAACCATACCGATGTCATCGAGATGAAACGAGATGGCAGAGAGGCGGATGGCCAGAGGAATACAGTGAAGATCAAAGAACTTCTTGATCTTGCATACCCAATTGTCCACATAGGTGCCATTGAAGCGAGAGACATCCACTCGAAGGATACGCAGCAAGGGATTGACATTGGTGACCACAACATTGGCGATCGGATGATAATAATTATCGACGACTGGGTAAAGAATAGCTGCCCGTGAAGAATGATTGATCGCCGAAGATGAGCCAGCTAATGCCTAATCTGGTCACTGCGGTGAGGATAGCTACGAAATTTGAGTGGTTGTGCATGAACAGTGTTCCTTGAGTAACGCCGTGAAGTGTTCCCGCTGCTCGTGGAGCTGGGCATGAGAGATTTCCCAAAATTTAGCCTCTGTGGATTATACCAGAGCAACTACATCTTCGTTCTTCATGGTGAAAAAAACTGATGAAAGTACCAGTGATATAACAATCAAAAAAGAGAGTTTTATTATCAAGGGGTACACTTCGAGAGGTCCCAATCTCCAAATTAATGTCCAAATATAATCTGATTTTGCATATCCTTATATGGGCTCCTCCCCACTACTTATAACTAACTTTTCACCACATTACAAGGAACATCTAGCTTACCATTTACCTCACAATTTACCTAACAAATTTGGTTAGCCACATTGGCACTTTCTTGGCTTTTCTAACCTTCCTTGTGCTGCCTTTGGGATTTGGATTAAAGGAGGCTCTCTTTCTTCCACTTGAGTCCAATCCCCTTATCCTTTGGTCCAACTCTAAACCAGCCCACGTATTTCTTCTACTTTTACTTCCAACTCTTAAGCATAACAAACTAATGGATACAATTCAAAAATTACTCAAAGTAATTAAGACCTTACCATCTTTAAGAGTCTTCTCCATAGCTAAAGTAAAAAAAAAATTTATTAAATGTGCTATTATTAGATAAAAGTATTTTTATAACCCTACCTAATTCACATAACTGTCAGTATAACCTTTTAATAATGGAAAGTGCAAATATAACCATAGATAGTAAGTGTACGGGAAAATGTACCCATTCCAGCAAATTCAGGCATGAGTTAAATAAAAAAGAGTGTTATACGTATCTGGAAAAAAAATTAAAAAGAAGAAGGAGGAAATTAAAATTAAATTTATACCCTCCACACTT
>JAUOBV010000002.1:8314960-8330474 GCA_032360425.1 Rubia occidens
TGTTATGCACAAGCTAGATATTTCATAATTTGTATTTTTAAAATATTGGTTTTATTTTAATGATATTTAGTTTTTATGTAACTAGATATATTAATGATCACATAATTTTTAGCTAACTGATAATAGTTAAAGATTTAAGTGCCAAAATAACCATTCATTTAGGCTGAAAGTGCAATATAACCTTGTAAAATGAAAAAAAATCAAAATAGCCCTAACTTTTTAACGTATGTGGCAATATAACTCTGAAATCTGTTGACTCCAATTATTAATGTCGAAATTGACCGAATTTTAATGAAATAACACTTTTACCCCTGCTAAAAAGAAAAATAATTAATTTGATGAAAATATTGACCTTCAAACGCCTAATTTTTTTCTCCTTCTCTACCTAAACGCCTAAAATTTGATAGTTAGGCCCAATCGCTACCTTCTTTCCCCGCCGCTGCCGTTTCTTCTTCCACGCTACCCCTTTTCCCCTTTGTCCGACGTCACCATTTCTTCTTCCCTCCCTGCCATTCTTCATCCCTCCGCCGCTGGTTAGGGTGGCTGGCGGTGGTGGTTGGTGGCAACATGAGGGTAAAATGGAAAGAAAATTTAAGCTAAAATGGTTGAGGAGTAAATTCATCATTTCGTGTTCAGTCAACGGCCTAATTGGTGAGTCAATGTCGGAATGTAGCCTGAAGATTATATCAGCAAAATTCATTACAAAGTTACGATTAATTTAACATTTTTTTAAAATTTTACAGGATTATATTAACAATTTCACCCTAAAGCAGGGTTAGAAAAATATTTAATCCTAAATCGTGCATTTTGTTATAGGAAGAGCAAGGTATCGATGTGAATTGAGATAGCTTCGCTCATCCATTCCATTTTGATAAAGTACATTATCTTTAATAAAAGTAAATTGTTCTTTTCATTTCAGTGCATTTCTTATACTTTCTTCGATGGAGCTGCCTTCGAAACCTTCTTTTAAAAGCAATTTTAAATATGAATCATTTTATAATCATAGTTTAAGGTTCTAACATCATATGCAAAAACTACTTTTCTTTTGAAGCCATCTTAGCATATTCGTGTACTAGTATTTTTTATATTACTGTACACTTATTTTCAAAGCACTATTAATAATTTATGAGTGCCTAACCAATAAATTATATTACAAGACCGTTTGTCTCTAAGCCCAACTGAACTCTTATGCTCCGTAGTGTTACGTCTATGCGTGATGTTTTACATTTATGCAACTCATAAATTAGTCAATTAAACCTGCTTGCTCAAGTTTCTAAATACTCCCTCCGTTTCTCTATTATTGACACACTCTCTTTTTTAGGTTGTTTATTTTATATTGACACACTTTTCATTTTTTAAAAGATTCCTTCAATTTCATCCACACATTCTACTTTTTACATTCTAGATGTAATTTCATCCATTCATTTTCTTCACCTAAATCAAAACACATAAATCTATAGTGCCACTTATAGAAAAACGGAGGGAGTATAACAATTGACTACCAACTTTGGAATGTGACCCATCCACCCGTAATAGCCACCAAAATGATCAAAAATCGATACTCCGATATGCATTGTTGACTGAGAATAAAAGTCAACCACTTATAATTTTAGTAATCACTTTTCTTTCATGATCAAACAGCTCTGAAAACGAGTCGAGCAATCAACTTTAGCTCAATCCAAAGGCCAAAGTTTGACCCTCGAGGGGTCTCTGAAATATGGCATTTTCTAAAGTTATCAAATAATTTGTTTTTAAAATTATAAATTAATTTAAAATTTAATATCATACTCTCTCTGTCCCAAACTAAACTGTACACTCACTATTTGGCAGTAAACACTGTCAAAATTTGATCACACATTTGAATAAACAATACTATTATTATATGTGATATTGTTGAATTTGTAGTAGTCAGTTGTTTCTAAATAACATTTTCTCATATTAGGTTCCACTTCTCTCTCTTGTCGAGCTCCCACTTCTCTCTAAAGAGTACCCAGATCCAGAACTTTGCTCGGAGGGGTGGTCGCACCTATCGCCGGCGATTCTCGCCGGTCAGCCATCCCTCCCACCCCTTCCTTTCTTTCTGCACCCAGCCACCCAAATCTCCCTCCAACCTGAACCCTAAAATCTCTCCGACAGCTACGGTTTTTACAGAGATCTCCGGCAACACAAGACCACTGCCCGTGCTCTCAACTTTCATTCACCAATCGTGCTCGTGCTCGTGCCCGTACTCTCTGTTACACAGAGAGTGTACTCGTGCTCTGTTGTTTTTCGCAGGTGGGTTTGTCCGTCACATCTCACAGCCGAGCTAGGTGTCTCTGTCTGACAGAACCGGAAATACAAGGGGCTCGACCCTGTTCTCAGATCTCTAGTTCTCGGTCAAGTCCACGCGCCGCCTCCACGTGCCTGACGCGCCGCCTCCACGCGCCGGGAGTCCGTCGCGGAGTGAACTACTCGGCGTTCCATTGCGCTCCGGCGCTTGGCCGACCACACATTCCGTCATTCTGACGCTGCTCCACGGCGCGTCCCGTGCACGCGCCGCTGTGCGCCGCCGTGCGCCGCCACGGTCCTCCACCGGCTCTGGAATGGATCAGGGTTGATTTTTGATATTAGGGTTCTGTTTCTTTTCTTATTTAATGTCAGATGGATTATGATTTTAACTGGGTCTTTTGGCTTAATTATCCGGACTAATTTATCAAGTATTCTTTGCCTATCTGTTCTGTTTTCCACTGTAACTGGATTAGCTGGCCAGTTGGAAAACCCTTTGGGCTTCTAGTCTTTAATCTAGTAACAGTGTAGGAGAAATCCAAGTCGAAGTAGTGTTCACGACCTACTCGCGGCGTTATCTGTGAACAATTTTAGATTGGTAGACTTTGGTTGGCTAGGACAATACTGTTTCTAGTTGATGCAAGTTATGGATGCTTTACCTGATGGATAGTTAGATGCTCCAGGGCATTAGACTTTAGGATGTTTCAGATGTAGTCCATCGCCTTTTTAGTGGTAGATATAGCGTGTTACCGCGCTTCAGATACAGTTTAGGTTTACAACTTATTCTGTAATCTCACAAATTGCTTCCCTCTGAGGAAATGATATTATTAGGGTTTGGGGAGCCTAATAAATATCCCCCCACCTTTGGTGGTTTGCTTAAAAAAAAGATCTCATTTACACAAAGGCACTAGTTAATTATTACAATGTTAATATATAATCTAAGTGGCAATAAGAAGGTACACTAGTTAAATATTATAATGTTGAACAATGGACCAAGTGACAATAAGATATACAAAGGTATGCACTAACTAAATATTAGAATTCATTTAAAAAATAATATTAAAATTCCGATCAAGCCTGGGTGATAATAAGAAGGGTAAATAGAAGGATGAGTAGTTTTTACTACTTAGTTGTGTAGTAGTATCGACCCAAAATTGCAAAACAAAATTCATAGCAGTAACAAGCATCAGATTATATGCACACAAAAATCCATCCACACTTTTGACCAACTTCAAGACAATAAAAAACAGAAAAATGAAAATCCCCAACTAAAAGTTTGGGTGGTCACCATTGAACCCATTCCGACCCTTTCACTAAAGTAGGAGACCGCAGCCGTCTGCTTTGACTGCCCCAAAAGTTTTACTTTAGCTGTATAAGAATCATTGATAATGCGTAGAGTAGTCTATAAATGGAAACCTAAAGAATACCGAATAAACAGTGTAAAGACAAATTAAAACTGAAAAATCATGTTAATTATCCCCAAACATCCGAACAAACGTGAATCCACAAATCTAAATGGAATGCTCAAATGGAATCGCCAAAAGTCAGTTGTTTAAATGATTGTGAGTCTGATTTATCCTAACGTTTAAAAAAAAGATTTGAAGTCAATAAAGTTTAACCGTACCAAAAATTATGGTGAATGTATAGGGTTGCTTTGAGTGTGTGTGAAAAACACCATGGTTGTGTGATTGCTTTCTGATCATTCCTATTTTCAAGATTCGGTGAGTTCCTTGAACGGCATCACCATGGGTTAATTTGGAGTTAAGAAGTGGCTAAGAAAACACTAGCTTGACTGAGGAGTGTTGAGATAGAAACAAAAAAAAGTATTGACTGAAGGAGAAAGTGATGAAGGTTTAAGATGGGTTTTAAGTAGTGGGGTGATTGATGATACTCCAAAATCAAAGCTGATTAAAGAGGGGTTGACGAAAAGAACGATTGATAATGTGGAAACACTGGATCTGCTGCCTCCAACAAAAGGGGAGATCAAAATGGAGCTTGGAGAAAGCTCAAAAAGTGCGGAAATAAAAAAATTAGGAAGAGATTGTCTTGGGGTGAGATAGGTGAAGCTGATGAAAAGAATAAATGGAATGAGATTTTTGTTGAAGATCGGAATGAGGTTCAATTTTATGATCCGATTGAAGTAAATGGAATGAAAATGAGGGAGATTACTATGGATGAAGTGGAAGTTCAAAGCAGTGGGATACTACAATGGTGTGTGGAATTTTGGGGAATAAACCTCTATTCAAGTGGTTGAAGGGTTTTTCCACAGGATTTGGGGACAAAAAGTTGCAATAATCTGGATGATGGAAAGAGGTATGTTTCTAATCAAATTCATCACTAAATCTGATAGAGATTAAATCATTGAGATTGGAAAAAAAAAATTTAATGGTAACCCCTTAATCATGAAATTGTGATCGGTTGATATTGATCTTTCTGAGCCAGAACTGATACTTATGTGGATTCAACTTCATAATCCGTCTATTGTCTACTGGCAACCTAGGCTAATTAGTAAAATAGTGAGTCCTTTAGGGAAACCAATATGCTTTGATAAGGTCACTCTGAATAAGGACTATCTTATGCAAGGGTCAACATAGAAATGAATATTGAAGAAAAGGTTCCTGACAAAATCATGTTTTTGAATGAACATAAAGTTATTGTTCAGTAGAAAGTGATTTTCGAATGGAAACCTATAAAATGTGTTGTTTGTAATCTGTTGGGACTTAGTGGAGATGATTGCAAAAGGAAAGAAAAATTGAACGATGATGATAAATGGAGGAATTGGAAGGTTTATGTGCTAGTGAAATTTAAATGAACTGATGTGAAATTGAATGCAGAGGCATAAGGCGGGAATGATGGAAAATATGTGATTATGAATTCAAAGGCTCAAGGCATGAATGAGGAAATTAGGATGAAGAATAATAATAAGAAGGAAGGAAGGAAATGAGAAGAACATTCACAGTAGCTGAGTGGAGGACAGTAGAGGATTAAAGAAGAAATGGAAGTTAGGGACAAAAGATAAACCTCCTGATGGAAAGTAACTAGGGAATTTGGAATATCAGGTGTCTGAATAAAACAAGTAAACATAGAGCAGTTAGAAAATTATGTAACCAAAACATAATTGAATTACTATGCTTGTTGGAAAAAATCAAAAAAGAAAAGAAGGAGGAATATAGGAGCCGGATAGGAACTTGAAACTAATGAGGGCATTGTGAAAAGAGGAAGGATATGGATACTGTGGGGGAAATATTTTTCTGAAGTAGAAATACTAAACAAGGGGGAGCAATGGATTGACATGGAAATTCAGATCAGGGAGGGAGAAAAAGAATATGCAATTGTATTGTAGTTTATGGGTATAATTCAGGGCAGAAAGAAGGGAGTTATGGGAAGTTTTGAGGAATACTAGGAAGAGGAGTATACCTTAGCTAATAGCTAGTGATTTCAATTCACCATTAGAAGCGGGAGAGAGAATTGGTAGGCTTTCAATGGAAGAAAAAAATGAAAATTTTCATAAAACATTGGAGGTTTTGGAAATGATGAATATAAAAAAAAACTCAAAGTTTCTACACTTTGAGTAATAGAAGGATGGGAGATGAAAGGGTGACGGGTAAAATAGATTGGGTAATTATAAATACTGAATGGCTGGGGGATGGAAAACTCATACTGTGATGTAAAGAATGAAGTAGCCTTAGATCAGTTGCCTTTACTAATCATACTGGACACAAATGAACAACCTTCAAAAAAATCTTCAAATATTTCAATATGTTTTCTCTATCAGAATGTTTTGAAGAAACTTTAAAACAAATATGGAGAAGCAGAAGCATAAATAGCCTAAAGGAGCTGGCTAAGGTGCCTAAGGCTCTTGAAAAACTATTGCAGAAACTGAATAAAAGAGATTTGGGGCCATAGGTGAAAAGGTGATAGAAGTAAGGAAGAATGGAGGAGAATACAAGAAGAGATGAATGAGAATACACTATCAGAGTTAACTCAGAAAGTGGAGTTTGAAGCTAGGAAAAACGTGGAAAAACTGCAGGAAGCTGAGCAAAGAAGATTTCTTCAAGAAAAACTAAAAATGCATTGGATTAATAAAAGAGTTAGGCCACCAAAAATGTTTTATGCAGCAGTAAAACCAAAGAAGAATAAGAATTGCATTTTTACACTAAAAGTTAGGAATGAAATGGTAATTGATCAGCTGAAAAATCGAGAAGCAGCTGGTTTTGTACTTCAAAAATCAGCTAGGTAGGAAATCAGTCACAAAAAAACTTGACAAGGAAGTGGTAAATTTTGGGAAGGTGGTCAGTGTGAAGCAGCAGGTTGATTTAATTAAACAAGTTAATCAATAGGAGATAATGGAAACTTTGAAAAGTATAAAATCCATAAAAGGTCCAACAAGGGATGAATACACCAGCCAGTTTTTTAAAAGAAACATGGAGCATTGTAGGGAAAGATGTACTGAAAGCTGTGATCGATTTTTTTTGGAACGAGAGGAAATTCCAAAAAGTTTCAGCAGCGCAGTAATTTGTTTGATCCCAAAAATTGAAAACCCTAGGTAAGTTCTGAGTATAGACCTATAGCTTGCTGCTCTGTGATTTATAAGTTGATAAATAAGGTGATATGTGCTAGATTGAGAAATGTCTTGCATGATATAATAAGCAATAATCAAAGTGCTTTTATAAAAGAAAGACATATAGCCCATAATATCTTGTTAGCACGAGAGTTGCTCCTTAGGTATAAAAATGAAACAATGAAACCTAGCTGTGTTTTGCAACTTGATTTGAGGAAGGCTTTTGATAATATAAGTTGGGACTTCATGATGGATTGGCTGAAAGAATTGAAGTTCCCTGAGTTATCAGTTGGCTGGATAGGAAAACGTGTGAAAAAATACGTCTTTCTATCTGAATTTGAATGGTAGACATATTGAGAGCTTTAAGGCTCGAAAATAGGCCAAACAGGGTGATCCCATGTCTCCCCTATTGTTTGTACTTTGTATGGAGTATTTATCAAGAATGTTGAAAAGAGATTATGATAAAAAAAATTGATATATTATCAACAAAGGTGTGGGAAAAACTGGAGTACATTCATTAATATTTGCAGATGACTTACTATTATTCGGTGAGGCTAATAGAAAATCAGTGGAAGGGATTAAAGAATGCCTAAAGCAGTTGGTCTGGACATAAACACAAAGAAATCAAAAAATTGTCTTATAAAAAATGGATGAAGGAGAGAAGTTAGTGCTAGCATTAGAATTGCGGATAATGAAGAGTGATTTTTCCAATGAAATACATGGGCTTTCCATCATCTATTTTTAAATGGGATAATGAGGACTGTGAAAACTTGTTGAAAAAGATTAGAAAAAGCTTAAAGAGTTAGGGTTCCAAAAATTTGTCACATGCTAGTTAAATACAACTGATAAATTCAATTTTGCTGAGCATTACTGGTTGCTGGGGAGGAATCATAAAGATACCTGAAAGTGTAAATAGCAGCATTGTGAAAATATGTATATGTTGTTTATAGGGAAGAGAGGAGGATGAAATGGGATTTAATGCAGTATCATGGGATGCTATCAGTTGATAACATCTGGTTTAGGTAGCTCATGTAGTATTGGGTGAATTTCTGATTGTGTGAGCTTCTTATCGCCGGGGTTTAATAGGTATGTAGGCTTGGCAATGAAGGTATCATTGTTTTTTTATTCTCATTCACTATATGCACAACATTAAAAAACCCATTGTCATATAGGACTCTATTTCTTGTTTTCCACAGAACCCTACATGTAAAGATAGGTAGCATTACAATCATACTCCTATGGACTTTTGAGAAACCTTGGAAATTTTAGTAGAAAACTAGTCTGTCAAATAAGGAATCAAAATTCATAACCCTGAACCCTAGTGATTGGTGCATGGAATCCCAAACTTTCTTTGATAGGGAACGGGTATTAAAAAAATGATCAGCTAAATCTTAATTTTTACATAACAGACATTTTGAAGTCAAGGTTATGCCTATTGATTGCAGAGTGTCATGGAAAGGTAAGAAATCATTTAGCATTTTCCACATAAACACAGACACTTTTAAAGGTATTCTATTAGGCCAGATCATATTTAAAGGCAAAAGGTTATCAGCAAACTTACCTGTGTGAGATGCTTGAAGTTTGTAGGTTGATTTGAATGTGAAGTTTCTTTTTGGATCTAGTTTCCATATGAATTTGTCCATCTTTGCTTCTGTAATAATAAGTTCCTGCAAGAAAACATCAGCATTAAGATTTAGTTAAGTATTGATCAGTGGTATGTATGCATTTTTTCTTTGTATAAAATCAGCCATTGTACAATTAAGAGGTATAGGTATATTAATTGGGTTAATATGATCTATAAAAGGTCCAGTGTCTGTTCAATTAGAGTACCAAATAGGCAATCTCATTTTCCATGTATGACATTTGTATTTTGTTCAGCTGGAAAATTAACTGAGCAAACTCTCTTCTAGTTTTGTTAAGTCCTATGGGAGTCCATTAATGACCAGATAAATTCTGCCCGTGGAGGTAAACCAATCTGAAATTTCCACTAAAATTTTAAAAAGAAAGCATCTACAATGGTTTGTATGGATCTGAAACCTAAACCATTTTGTGCAGTACAAGAACATAGATGTGTCCATTTTTTCCAAATCTGCTTGGTGGGCTTAGTAATTGTCCATATATGAATAGGTATAACATAGAGGAAATATTTAATCAAAATTATTCTTCCACCTATCGACATCAATTTGTTCTTCCTATTCAGAAGTTTTTTGTCTAGTTTTTTTCTAGAATAGGCTGAAAAAAAATGCTTTTTTAATTATTCCTCCATATATTGGACAGCCCAAATATGTGAGGGGAAAAGTTTCTTGCTTCCTTTTTAGGATAGATCTAACCTGCTTTATTTTCTTATCAGTAGCATGCTTGCTAATAAAAAAATCGATTATCAAAATTAAAGGACTTCAAGAAAGGATTTATCATTTAAAAAATCTGATTTGTCTTCCTTATTTTTTCCCTTGGTAGCTTCAAGGACTTCAAGAAATTCTTTAATTCTAATGAGGTTAAGGATAAATGCTTGAATGAAAACCACGGTATCATCAGCATAGGATAGAAATGAAATTGGGATTGCATTGGGGGCAGATGATAATATTGTAGTTTATTATTCTAGAAGATAAAGGATAAGCATCTTGTGAATAATTCAGAAAAGAGATTAAAAAGTAAAGGAGCTAGAGTATCACTTTGTTTGATGCCCCTGAAGGCATTGAAGAAAACAGTTGGTTTCTCATTGATCAGAAAGGGAAAAAATTGTGATGTGCTCTTCATAATAGTATAAAGAAGCTTTACATGAAAACCAATATTTTATAAAACATAGTTTAAAAAAAAGACCAGTTAATCCTATCAAAGACTTTCCTAAGATCCAGCTTTAGGATACAGTTTTGGGGTTCCTTTGTTTTTTGTCCAAAAATCTAATCATTTCCTGAAGGTATATGACATTATCTGAAATGTCTCTTCCTTTCATGAGAGTAGTTTGGTTAGGGGAAATGCACTTATCCATTAGAGGTTTCATCCTCTTTACTAAGTTTTTTGTAAAAATCTTATTTGTAACATTTGATAAGCTTATAGGCCTGAACAAATTGAAGGAGGATGTAGTGGTTTTCTGAGGTATAACCGCCACCCAAATGCTAGCTATACCTCTTGGATTGGAGAATCTGACATAAAATCCCCTGCAACTTACAATAGATCCCATGAGATTATATCTCATACCTTAATGAGGAATTTTGCAGTAAACCCATAAGGGCATGGACTGTTGTTCTTATTAAGTCCGAAAACAACCTCTTTGAGCTCATTTAGAGTTACTTCCTTAATTAGATTCTAATTTTCCTCATGTGTTATGAGCTTAAGTATGTGTTTCAGGAAAACAGAGTAATAGTGCCCTGCTGTAGGATTGTGTGGCTCAGAAAGCAATTCCTTAAAATATGTAACAACTTCATTTTCAATCTGCTTAGGTTCATTAAGCCAATTACCATGTGAGTCTTTAATTTTACTCTTTTGCAGCCTTGTTTTTTCCCTTAGCAATATTATGGAGATAATGTGTAATCATCCCCTTACCAAGCCATGTAATTCTAGCCTTTTTCTTCCTGGATCTTTTTCGTTCTTTCAGGGATAGTATTAGATTATCTTTGGCTCTAGTCATGGTAATTAGGTTAGTTTCTGATTGATCCTTATCAAATTCTATTTCATCTAACCTTAGAGATTCCTCCGACTTGTCTACATTACTGTATACATTACCAAAATTGTCCTTATTCCATTGTTTAATTATTATTTTTTTAAGCTTGTTAAGTTTTAAAAAGAAACCTAGCATTCCTGTTTGTGGCACATGTGTGATCCAATACTGTTTAATTATTTCTATGGACTCCTTCCTAGTGAACCAAGTATTTTTAAACTAAAAGGAGCTAGGTCCAGGTTCAGATGGAAACTCACATCGTAGGAATAAAGGGTTGTGCTCAAAGGATTGCTTGTTAAATATCTGAATTGATGAAGATGAATTTTTTATGCCATGATAATGATGCTAGTCCTCTATCTAGCCTCTAGGTAGTTGGTTTTTTTAGCCTTGAGTTTGACCATATGTATAAATTACCTATAGTATATATTTCCTGGAGCATCTTAGAGTGGATAAAATCATTAAACAGTCTTATTCTTCAAAGATTAGGGCTTGATGGTCCCTTGTACTCATTTACTGAGGCTATGGTATTAAAATCTCCTATTAAGATAACATCATCAGCATTAAGATTTAAGATGTCTGACCACATTACCAATTTTATCTGTCAAGCCATAAATAAAGATAGCTTTCATGGATATGTTCAGGCTATGGTTAGTAATGTGTACAAAAAAGAACTTGTCATGATTTAGTTTTTAATCGACATGTATATTATCCTGCCCTATAAGCCATATTTTTACATTATTAGATTCCATACAATTTGTAAATTTTAAATCATTCATATACTTTACACATTTTAGATTACTATGCATACGTTCAATAAGACTTATGAGTTTAAAATTATACTTCCTGATTGGATTTTCAAGCCTAATCATAGATGTATCCATGTCCCTGAGGTTCCATAGTAGATATCTAAGTCCATTAGGTGTATTATACATTCAAATATATTTTTTTAGCTTTTTGAAGATAATCTGAGCATCATCTTATTTATTTGTGACAAATAGTTGTATTTTTTAATTTATCATTTTTGGCATTATGAACCTGAACATGAGTTAAGGATTCGACCAATACTTGTGATGGGTTTACATGCATCTCAACATTATGAGATTTTCCCACTGAGTTTGAGTCCAAATCTAAACTCTGGAGTTGGTTGCAGCTTTCATGTTCATGTGTTGATTCCTAATTCTTTTGAAACCCCTCTTGGTCATCTATATGCATTTATTCATCTAGGTTGACCAGTAGGTTGAACCTGTTCCTGGTATGTCGGTCTTGGGAGTTAAAAAACTTTGTTAGTTTTGATAGGACTAGAACCAAAGTTACAGGGTTTACCTACTATGATATAAAGATCATCTTTCACATAGAATATGGTGATGGGTGTCTTATTATAGGTATTGATGCTAATTTCTTAGGATGCTCTTTTGGGGAGCTGTCTGAGAGCTCGAGCATCAATTCAGTTGGGTCTTTATGGATGTTGTCTTGTACAGGCAGGTAACTATAAGGGTTGGTTTCAAGATTGGTGCTAGCTGTCTGGTGGTACAAAATGGTGTCAGCCTGTGTTGAGATATCTATACTATTTGTAGGCTCTTTGTTTGAGCTTAATTAAGTCAGTCTGGTTGGGTGTCGCTAAATTTATTTCTAGTTGGTTGCTATTTTGGGGGTGAAGCATTCTTCATTGGTTAACTCAGTTACCAATTTTAGAACGGACTGGGCAATACCCAAGTACATCATCCACATCATATTTCTTGTTATTGGTTAGAGATCCTAGTCTTATGGATTGTTTCAAGGGTTTCATAAGGTCTATTTCTACACATATCTTGGTGACAAAGGGTCTAATTAAAGCAAGTGTGGTTGCATCCATCCTAATAAAGACTCATGTAGTATTATTGATTGATTGAATGGATTCTAGGTTATAGTAATACAAAAGAGCATTGTGTACTGTTACCCAGATTAGCACAATCAAATATTCTAAGTTTGGTGTGAAATCCGGTGTCTAGCATAGCACCTTCATCAGGGCTCCTTGGAAGGACCACACACCTTTCAACACCTTTGAAAATCATGTACGTCTTCAAACTTAATCAACACATGTTTGTAATATATTGAACCGATAAAGTACTTTCCGATTAATCATGCAGTCTTGAAATACTGGTCCAGTTGCTCCATAGTAGGTAACCTTGATAAATTTTTTGACCAAAATATTTGTAGTGTGAGGATATGTTCTGTATGTCGTTATCTGAGTATAGACAGGCAATGTTGCCTTTTTGTTCTGTTTTGGGGATTAGGGTTGGGTTATTTGGGAGAAATAGAGCTAGCGGTGGTGATCTTGCTTTCAGGGCAGCGAAAAATGGTTTTTGTTAGAGTTATAGTCCCGCATTGGTGGTTGACAGTCATATAACTCAATATGATAGGGGCCCATGATTCTAATATGGTATCAGAGCCCAAGGTTGGCCTGTTGCCCCTTTTTGTCCACTTTTGTGCAATGATGCCATGCCGCTACACGTGAGGGGGCATGTTAGAGTTAGAGTCTCACATTGATGGTTGACAGTCATATAACTCAGTATATAAGATCATGTTTTCCCTTACATAGTACCAATTAATTTTATGATATGGGCCCATGATTCTAATAGTTTGGTCCACCAAGAGGGGTGGCACTTCTTTTGAGATGGGAGATAAAAAGCACCGGTGGAGGTTCTGGCATGTTACCGTTGTTGATCGTCCGAAATCGTAAAGGGAGGAAAGAGAACAAAAGTTGTTTCAAAAAGTGATGTTCAATTTGTTTTGGTTGAAGATATTTGAGAAATTCTCTTGCTTGAGTCCTCACAAGATCATTCTTTTAAAACCCCTGGCTGCTTAGCACAAGAAGAAATATGATATTCGATATGAATTTAGCTCTTCTAACTAAAATTTGACCCATAAAATTCTATTAATTTTTTAAAAAATTTGCTCATAAAACCCCTGTAGAATTCTATTAATAATTTTAAAAATTACACATAAAATCCCAATCTCACCATAAGGTATGGTGAGACACTCTCACTAAATTTTTTGTAATATTTTGATAAACTAAATATTTAAAATTAGTCCATGATTTATAAAGTTAATGAGATAGTCACTGTAAGACCAAGAGTATCTCCAATGCAATGAGCATTATCATGAATTTCGGGGCCTCTAGGTGAATTACTACTAGGTTTCATTATGGCGTGGAGAGAAAAGGCTTGCCACTACGATTGTATCAAGTTTTTATCTCCAATGCAAGTATCGCAAATAAAATTTTAATGTTGACATGTCATGTTAACGTTGGTTAAAGAATATTAGACAGCGGTTTTGACCTGTCATCCCTAACTGAGCCGTGTATTGAAGACCCGCTATGTAATACCAGTTCTAAATTTGGAACATCTGCTAAGATTATAAAAACATGTCAGATTCTTGATGTTCTTCAAACTCATATTTTAAAACCCAAAACTACAAATCCAGACTCAGAAAATCGCTAAAAACAAACAACCATGCACATCATTCAAATACACATATGATTTAACCAATGTATATAACTCAACAATAAAACTTAATTAACCATGTAAATTTTCAAACCATCAAAACCACCACCAACGCACCCATATCGATTGATGAACATGAAAAAAAAACTCAACACCACCATCACCATACGTACCATTAAAAACACCAATATATCTAAATACACCCAACAAAATTAACCAATTCGTACTTGCCCATCCACTTTCCATAGATCCTCTTCTCGGCATCGAGAAATATAGTTATAGCTTCGTTGGGAGAGGAGGAAATCAAGAAAATAAAATTTGGTTTGAGAGAGATAATAAACGAGAGGAAACCGATCTAAATTCTTAGAAATTTGAATTGGCCAAGAAATTTGGGGTTTGAGAAAGAAGAAATAAAAGTAAAGGATGGTGGATATATCAGTGGTGGATAGAAATTGACCAAGAGAATATAAAGGAATTAATTCAATGGAGATTTGAAGAATTGATGGGGAAGGGATTAATTCAAATTATGAAGATTTGAAGAATTGGGAAAGGAAGAGTCATATTAATGGGAAATAATTAAGGAACTTATATGGTTCCAAAATACAGAAAAGTCAAGTATAAAGAAATGGATTTTGGGAATGAAGTCGGTTGAACCACCCTCAATGTTGAACTGCAGTTAATAATATAATTTAGAGAAAAGTGCTTTTATAACCATAAATATTTGGCATAAGTGCCAATATAGCCTTTCAGTGTTTGAAGTGTCAATATAACCCTATCTACTTAGCATAAGTGCCAATATAACTTTTCAGTGTTTGAAAGTACCAATATAACCCTAGATTATCAGTATAAGTGCGAATATAACTCTCTCCGGAAACTTTTAGCTGGAATTTTGAAAAAATACATAATTTCCATTCTGGAAAAAATATAAAAACACTAATTTTTTTAAAAAAAAATTGACTTTATTACCCTTAGAGTCATTAATAACCCAAATATTGTCTCCAGGCCACCGTTGGATCTCCATCGGATCGCCGCCGGACCACTGTTTCACTGTCGGCGTAACAGGTAGGGTTATATCAGCACATTATGAAAACTGATAAGGTTATATCAGCACATTTCTAAAACTTATAGGGTTATATCCGCACATTCTCAAAAAGTGTAAGGTTATATCAACACATACTATCGAATATATGTGTTTTGATGATATTTTGTTTATTTTGTTGTGTTTAGTCTGGATTGATAGTTGGATAACCTTTGGTGTTCTGTGTGGTTGTTATTTTGTTGAGTTCTTTGACCTGGGGTTTTTAATGTTGATGAGTTTTGAAATGAGGCTACAATATGTGATAATGTTGTTTAATATGAATGATGGTGTTATTATGTCGAATTTTATGGTGCATAAGATATTTTTATGATGTGATAATGGTGTATATGATGATGTGTCGCTCGTTAAGGCCAGCTGAATGCCACACACTTAACTTTTATAATATTTACAAATATAACCTTACAATTTTTATGGATGTGCAGATATAACCCTATATGTTTTAGGAATGT
>JAUOBV010000002.1:8378623-8391636 GCA_032360425.1 Rubia occidens
ATATCTTTCCATATATAGGATCCAAACATCGATATCCCTTGTACTGGGAGGCATTCCCAAGAAAGATACATGGCAAACTGCGAGGAGCGAGTTTGTGAACTGAATATGGACAAAGAAAAGGGTACACACGACAACCAAATACATGGAAGTTCGTGTATATTGGAACCTAACCACTAACAACTTCATATGGTGATCGTCCCCAAGAATAGGAGTGGACAACCGATTTATGGTATAAGCAGCTGTAGCAAAGGCTTGAAGCCAGTGAGAGAGAGGAATGAGAGTGATACAACATAGACAAGGCCACCTCATCAATGTGGCGGTGCTTGCGCTCAACCCAACTGTTGTGCTCAGGGGTATACGAGCAAGAAATCTAATGATGAATGACCTTTGTCTGAAAGTGAGAGCGCAAACGATCATTTATGAACTCAGTTCCCACCATCACTCTGAAACACCTTAATGGTGGAACAAAACTGATTCTCCACAACAGCCTCAAACTGGCGATAAACATCCTAAAAAACATATTTGCGACGCAGTGGGTAAAACCATGAGAGTCGGGAATGATCATCAAAGAAATGGCATAGTAAGAGAAACCATCAGCAAATAAAATAGGAGATGACCCTCATAAATCACAATGAACTAGATCAAGTACTCTAGCAACACGTTTATAATTTGAATGAAAAGATAAACGTTTCCCTTTAACCTCTTCACACGCATCACAAATGGTATGTTTGGGCAAAATTGATGAAACGGATAAGGATCCAAAAGCACTTAAACAAAAAATAATGGAATACGGAACATGACCAAGTGTAGCAAGCCAAGTTTCAAAATATGCATGTGAATTATTTTATTCCACAATACATAAAAGCAAATGCACCATAGTCTAAAACATAAAAGAATATCCTCAATATGACCGTGACCCAAGGTTTCCCTAGTGATATTATGCCGAATAATGAATGAACGATCATCAAACCAAATGACACAGTTAAAATCCCGAGTCAATTTGCCAATGGAAAGATTTTTTTAGTGTTATTAGGCACAATAAGCACATCATAAATAGATAGAGAATTAGAAATCTCAGAATTACCTACATGAGTAGTTGGGAAGTGAGAACTGTTACCAACATAAATATACGAAGAACCATCATAAGGTGTCACACGATCAACAACAATGGGGACGAGGTCATGTGCTTTATGGCGCCAGAGTCTACAATCCATTTGGAGTCACGTTGATTACATACAGATATACAACCAAAATAAGTCACAATGCAGGAAAATGCAGCAATAAGCTCGCAATGCGTGGCGCAAAATAGATTTCATCGCTGGAGAGCAGGCACATGTAATCACATGTGCAAGTAATAAAGAGCATGTGTAATCACGTACCAAAGAGATGAAATAGCTTTACAGCTTCACGCGTGCAGGGTACGCGCCAACAAATTTCGGCGTACTCCCTTTGCCACTACTGAAAGAATTGCTGAAGATTCTCGCGTTAATACAATGGAGATTATCGCTGCTGAACTTGTGACTGAGAACGTTGGTGAGACTGGAGAAGATGGCTTATCGGTAGGAGAAGAACACCTCTGGACTGACCGTAGAAAATGGTTGATCTCTGGATTGACTGTAGAAAATGGTTGATCGGTCGAAGAAGAACACTATTGGACTGACCGGCAGTGGAGGAACCAGAATTTTTTTCCAGGGGAGGCTAAAGAGAAGTAGTCTACTAGTGGTTTGGAGAGGCGGCGTCCGACGTGCAGAGGCGGCGGGATGAGGCAGCTTCCGGCGGTGCCGCGGCGGAGACCTGGTGGCGGATGAATGCTCTGCTCTCAGTCTCGGCTGATAAGTGATGACAGGCTCTCCCAAATGAGAAATGGAATTGGTTTGGTTTCATTTATCATGGTTTGGGCTGAGTTTTGGCCCAAACTCATTTCTGTTTTTTTCCTTTTTTACAAATGAAACGACGTCGTTTTAGTACTTTAGCATAAAAAAAAGAGAGAAGGCTGCGACACGGCCTTCTTCTCCGACCGAGCATAGGTGTACGCCGCGAACCTTCGCCGGAGATGCGCCAAGCTCCGTCGGAAGACGCGCTCGACAGCCGGACCGACTCCTTCTACCTCAGGCCGGCAAGCAAGGTAGGGCTGGAGCCCTACCTCGCGTACCATTGATTCCGCCCCTGGGAACATACACACATTTCAATTAATTATTTAGAGGGAAATATAATGAAATTTCCTCCAAGACTAAGTAAGAAGTTAATTTGACACGAAAATCCAATGACAAAATTAATTATAACATGGGTTGAAGTAAAACCTACAAGTGCTTGTTAAAAATATTCTTTATTTCTCTTGGAAACCAACTCTACACAATTTGCCATTCTTAATTAACCCCTATAGAAAACTGATTGGTATGGCGTTATATATCATCATGAAAGAAGCCCCGATTACCGGTCCTAGTTTTTATCATTACTATAGTAAGTATTTGTTTTCACGTTATATAATAATAACATAGTTTATGTAAAGGCCTAAAAGATCGATTAACCATTAGACGAGTGACCTCGTATATCCCCTTTCTATAAATTTTGAGGGTAAAATTCTCCATCTGTCCTTGGAAAATCCACAGATGGGAAAAATTTTGCCTTTTAATTTGTAAGGTGTGAAATGTCCCATATGCCCTTTCCTTCTTCATTTGATTCTCCGCTTATCTTCTTCTTCGTTTGTCCGTTTTCTTCTTCGCTCATCATTATGCACTTCCAGATCTCCACCTGTCTTTTTTCGTTCTTCTTCATTCCAGATCTCCACCCATCCTCTTCCCCGTCAATCCATACGACTCTGCAGTTTTCGAACTCATCTCCATCACCATTCGCACTGTACTCGATTGCTCATTGAACTATGAGCTCAACTACCTCACAGATCTCCTCCCCCAACGCGCGAGGAAGGTGGTGTACCTAGAATTCTACCTGGTGATCGTCATGACACTGCAAAGCTTGCAGGGAGCGGCACGGTCTCGGCAGTACGGGAATACTGTAACGTGAACAATTGAACTTCACGCTGAAGTTCAGGTTGAACCCTTCACTCTCACTTACATTCACAAATTAAAGGCCGTGCTATTTCACTATGAGGGTGATGGTCATCAATTTGGAGCAATGGATGGAAGGGATTACATATACGACCGAGATTGCGGAATTGATGGTGATTTGCAAATTTACGAGCTAGATCTCGACCACCAGTTGATGGTGTTTCTAAGTTGTAGAACACAAGTGTTGTGGAACCCCAAATAGGCATTCCGATTGTGATTTTTTTAATTATGGCGTGGATGCAAATTGAGTGGTGTTGTGAGAATTATAAAATTTTAGCTCTTCAAGGGTAGGTGAGTGTTTTGACATGTTAAATCTTTCCTAAATGGAAAGTGTAAAGATTTGTATGGGATAGACAAAAAAGAGTGTGAACATTTGGTTGGAGCGGAGGAAGTACAAATATTTTAAATTTGGGGTAGTTATTACACATTCATCAAATTATGTGCACCTTTTTTTGCAATAAAACATAAACAAACTACTTTCGTTCCTCTGTTCTTTCTTACAAACCCTAATTATTTATTCTAGCAATCACCCGCGACCTTCGCCGCTGCCTTTACTTTTTCGGTACTAATACTACCTAGATGATTGTCATTGTTAACTATTTGTGTGGCTTTATCCCTAGCTTCTAAATCCTTATCAGTTTCATCATCATTGTTATTACTTTTAACCCAGTTTTGAGTCATTCTTGGCATGCCAAATCTATATTTAGATTCATTATGACTTAATTTTTTGCATTTAACATAATAGTGAAATATTTCCTCATACTCTACAACATATTTTTCATTATTTTTCGAAGACCCTAACCTAATAGTACATGGGAGAGATGATTGAACATCCACTTCCATGCATATTTTGATTGCAGATGGCCTGGTCAGTGTAGTAGTCGCCGCATGCATCTTTATGTAGTCGCCTATCTAGTTTCCTATATCTTGGATATATGAAGTGTTGTAGTTATACAAGGGGCATCTCTAATTGTGATCTAAATGGGTACCACCAGCGACATAGTGTTCGGCGAGAACTCCAAAGTCTATTTCAATACTTTCATAATCAATCCATTGAAGGCCCAATGCAATTTCATCCAACATCGATGAAAATCCCCAACCTTTTTAATGCTAATTAGGATATGACGGTGGTCTATGGCTCCTAGATGATAGCTTCCATTAAAATTGATGGTTTTTAATACTGCTTATAATAATTCCATTCTTGGCTTTCCCCTTTGGATTTTACCTATCAATGCGTTCAGATAGTCGCCTGGTAACTATTGGATATCTGCTATGGTGTACAAGTAAGCCAGTTCACTTTTGAATTGAGTGGTAGGAATTAGGTTTAGATTTGAGGGGAGAGATTTGGATATTGGGATATTCTTGGTTGCTAGAGCTTGTAGAAATGATAGGAGAAGTGGTGGCACTATCATTGGACAGACACTCTAGCACCGGTTTTTCAGACCCTCTAACACCATTTTTGGGGTCCAAAAAAGCAGTGCCTAAGTAGCCGGTTGATTGGATTGATTTCACCATGTATTTTGGGTTGATATTGAGCTGAAATATTGTTTAAATCCATGGATATTTATGTTATTTGGAATGTTATTGCAGTTTAGAGATTTAGAGGCTGAATTGTCAAGTTGCTGCAGTTTGTAGTCTGTATGCCCATACCGACCGGTATTCGGGAAACATGAAGGAAGTTGTCATTTATACTTGGAGATTCAAGAGAAGAAAAATATGGAGATGGAAGAGATTGACTGATGGATTATTTTGCTGAATTACGGCAAGTCAAAAATACATAAATTGTATTTTCAAGCCATATTTTTATTCCTTATCTATCTTTTGGGTGTAGTAATTTTCCATACATTTATTTTGGTTTTCATACGCAAGAGATAGAAATGCAAGCAACAGTCTTATTATGCGCAAACAGTATTTGGGTTTTGATTTCTTCAATATTTTTATTAAGACAATTTTCATCATTTATTTTTATGATTTTGATTGTTAATTCAATTATTTTTTCTAGCTAAATTCATCTTTTCCGGTAAAGATCAAGGAAGTACTAGCGTCGATTCTCGTGAGATCTAATTAGCTTTTATCCCTTTGATTGCATGCTTGCATCAGTTGTTCTTGATTATAATGTTTATGACTTATTTCATGTTATTGAGTTGTGTGCAATATTTGATAGCATGTTAGTTAATTTAATGCCAATTGAACCAATCATCCGCAATTGTGATTTAAGTTTAATCAGTGGTAGGGAACAACAGTCTTAATTTAATAATCCTGCATCAGAGTTTGTTGGTTATGAATTAGGTCTTTCTAATTCTTAATGCTACTAGCATATTAAATCTATAGAGCGTTTCTTAAGTTATATGTTAGTTAGAGAAATAGTCGATGAGAAGTCCTCCTGATTATCGACAAGGTAAGTAAAGATTGGTTGTTTGCAACTATAACCAGTTTGTTTTCATGCATTTAAAGTCATCTTTGCATCAAGGATCGAGATAGAAAGCCAGTACAAAATTGATCAGAACTAGAATTTTCTCATATAGTTAAATCGTTTCGCAATCTGTAACAATTTATCATCATCTTATTTACTCAATTTTTGTTTTTTCTTATACACTACCTTCATCTGGTTATATTGGTTACAGAGTCGCATATTAAAGATTGAGGAAAAAGTCTCGCCAATCTCTTGGGAAACGAACTTTCTAGCAGCTTACTGGTCGGTATACCTATACTGACCGCAGAATCCTGAACAGAAAATTCAACTTAGAGCTCAATTTTTTGGGTGTAAAAAGACACACCACCGGTGAAACATTTTCACTAGTTTTTTAAAAATCGGTATTAGGTTTAGCACTGGTCTTTTGGTTAGCACCGATGTTATAAAACCGATGCTAAAATGGCACTGGTTTTCATGTTAAAACCGTTCCAAAAAACCAATGCTAAATTTAGCACCAAGTTTTTGGGTAGCACCGGTTTTTGTCAACAGGTGCTAAAATTAGCACTAGTTTTCATATATTAGCACAGGTCTAAAAAATCATTTTTAAATTTGCAGCAGTGTTTTATGGCATCAATTGTTTTGCATCGATTTTTTAGAAAATTGGCATTAAAATTGTCACCAATTTTTGATTTGGAATTGCAATTGGACACTGACCGCAACTGCGCGTAGCTGCTCTATTACTTCCATTTTAGCAAAAAAATATTGGAATTTGGCGCTGAGCGCAGCTGCGCGTAACTGCTCTAATACTTTACAACAAACAGTAAAACAATCTGACAACATATATATGGCCACATCTAACAACATCCAAAAGATTTTCACAAAATGTATGATACAAAATTAATAATCTGTGAGACTAAACATAACTATCCCAAACATAAATATCCAGGGGAATAAACATAACATTGGCTTAAACTAGCAATTAAATCATGTGGCATATAGACATCAAATCATAAGGCTAATTCACACATCTATGGTCCTTATAAATGCTCAGATGTACCCTATCATACCATATAGAAATGGTGTCATGTTTTGATCCTTAACATCACCCCTCCAAGCTTTGAATCCCGCTCCGCTAGTTAAGAATTGCATTGGGCTGCATCAAAATGGCAAAATATTTATTATTTCTCCTCATTATTTCCTTTACATTCAAGAAACTTGGAACCAAGTTTTTTTGCACCTTTTGTCATCACTTATGTGTTCTAGGCAATGGTCATGCCAATTCATATTGAAAAGATTAGGTGAACTGCTTGAAACATAGAGGAATACACAAACGTGAGCACACTACGCAATGATCAACTGTTATACTGAGCTCACAAACCTTAGCATCAATTATTAATGTCATTTGAGTATATATATGGTTCACTCGGGAGATATGCTCAACTCAGAGTCATTTGAAAAATGACACAGCTTAAGATTGGTCAAATTTGAACTCAAACATTAATCAAATTACTGACACACAACTTTTTTAACGTACATCCCTTAACAAAACAACACTAAAAGTCAAAATTGTGGCATCCGAACCAACACTATCTATCTCTGTTATGCTAAGCAATCAAAAACATTAATCTACTCATCATCTTGTTGGATTGCATTGCTCGATATGTTAAAGATATAACCATTCATAAAAATTGAATAAAATATAACATCAAGTGTCTATACTTGCTACAGTGTAAGGGTCTACTTTTTCTCTTCATGCATCGATATTATAATGATATGAAAACAAGGAAATGAGCAGTCCCCAAGCAAAACACTTACAACAACGTATTACAACACAATCCCTTTATCCTTAATTTAACCTAGCACCATTATTAGCAGATCCCAAGCAAACAAAAAAAAATATACTTCCACTCAGCCATAGATAGCCGATGCAAAAACTATTTAATGCTCAACTTACCAGTCACTACATTCCTCGCACTGAACCATTAGATCGTCCGGATTATAAGGCATCTCACATTTAGTGTAACTAGCAGGGTAAAAAAAAGAGTGAATAAATGAGACTCAATAATTAGGAAAAACAAAACCAACTGAGTTTAGCTTAGAACTTTACTAGAATTTTTAATGCTAATCTACATTACTGAGGCTAATGATGGAAACATCTTTTTGAAGCCAATAGTCATATATAACAAAACAAACTAAACTAAACCAATAAACGTTCCTATAGTAAAAACATTCCAATAACCTATCAAGATACACAAACACACAAAATCAATGGCAAACATTAGTTTCTCGAACATAGTTGGCAACTTTATCAGGATTGAACTCGCAAGTGGAGGAATTGTACTCAAATTGACAGAAAAAGTCCTCGTTCCTAACTGTATCAAGTTTGGTGTAGTTTTTGAAGGTGTGGAAGTACATTTCCCCTCGATCATGTCCGCGCTCTGAATGTCATGGTGATCGGAGAGGAATGGCTCCTTTGAGCCGTTAAACTGTCTTCGGGCTCCTATCGACTCCTATAGCAAGTTCAACTGCTGAATAGTTTCCGAGAAGGAAAATACAAAGCTTGACTTCTCAATTTCCTTCTCATTGAGGGAATTTGTCAAACACCTTGTCACCAGCTAGCAAACACATAGAAAATCGTTTTGAAAAAGACAACATTTGAATAAGAAACAAAGCCCTCCTTATTTAAGGTCAGCTATACTGAATCAGGAAAGATTAAGATAGTATCAGCCCCCTATAAAATGCAACTACAGAAGCAATTCCAGATGCTTCAGAGCAGTACCATTTCAAACTCTTTGATAAGTAATAACTACAGCCTCACGGAGAATAGAATGGAAAGTGAATAAACTCAATGTAACTAAATCATAAGCCTAAGTATTCCACGCTATTGCTAAAGGATGAAAGTACTGCTATGAGTTTATTTATCAGATAAACAGAGATTATTCTATAATCATCAACAAAGCATGGAAAATTTCATCACTAACTTTATGAACAAAGTAGATATACGGCCACACAGTGGATTCAGCTATCCAGAATTAAGAAACAGTTCAAACATTGATGCAGCCTACCTCAGAGATATTTTGTCGGGAAACATCGACTTCACAACAAGAACTTTAACCTTCTCGTCAACCGCTAGCAAATTGCTGATGGAATTAATCCGTGCTCTAGTAATATTTGAAATATGCAGCAGGCCACTGGAGCAAGAAAAAATTGGTAATGGAAATAAAAATATTAATTAAACTTCAAAAAGGTCAGTCTGAGAAGAATCTCAAGTACTCTACTTTTAAAAAGTCAGACTTAATACCCTTGGCTTTCAGATTTTCTATGTATGAACACACGCATTCGTTAACTATATCTTTCCCAACATGCATCAGCATTTAATTTTGCAAACTGTACAACAAAGCTGACTACTGTCCATGTTACTACAACATTTAAGAAGAAATGTAAGGACAAATGCATCCTGGTCATAAAAAGCAACTTCCTTGCAATGAAAACCACTTGGGATTCAAATGCACCAAAGTTTGTCGACTACAGCAGAGTATCTATCTCTCAGCAAACCACACGACAGGAATTTGGTATTACCCTATTAGTTTTCAAGTAGCCTTCATTTATTATTTTCTTTCAACCTCTTGTATTTAAATGTATGGTAATGCTGTCTACAGTAGGCCCAGTAGGACCTGAACAAAATTAACCAGGTTACTTCTAGAAAATAATTAACTTACCTCCTGTTAGTCCCACCTATCCCAATCTGAGCACCATAAGGATATATTTTCTTGACTGTCCCCTCAAGGAGTGTCCCTTCACGAAGGTGAAGCACTTCCTGTAAAATCAAATGTCAGAAGATAAGATAGATCATGGGAAAGATGTGAAAAATTAACAGGTACAAACATCATGAGAAAGATATAATGTCGCTAGGCCAGACATGATTTCAAGAGGGGAACTCACCCAGGCGTTCTTCTCGCTCAAAATCAAGTCATTTGTATCTTCATTTATTCTAGAGATTAGTACATGTAACCATCGACCAACCTGCATTTAAAACAACCCAACCATAAGTTGGACCATGCAGGTCATAACAAGCTAAATACAATAAAACAGTGTGCAAAATGATAGATTTACATGAAAATGTGCAATTAGTACTAATATTTACATTCATTCTCGACCCCCTTGCCACAAATTCTAATTAGATAACAGTACATCTACATCCAATCAGGTAAGGTCATCATTGTGCAACAGTAGTAAGAGTTCGGTTGTAGACTTATAAAAGTGCATCTTATTTTTTCCATATTTGCAAGCAGGTAAAAGAAAACAGATGAACTTGAATTCTGGAAAATATAGAAGGGTGAGGTTCTATAAGTATATAATCCCATAAGATATATAACACACATCCTTTGAGCGCAAGAGCAACTAAATTAAAAGTTGACAACACATATCAACAACTTATAAATTATTCAGAGAAAGGTCCTTTAGAATCATTCCAAAAAGGACAACGAAGGCTCTTAGGGCCAAAGACACAATAAAATGTAAGGTTGAAATATATGCAAGTTCAATTTAAACTTACATTATCTTTCAGCTCTGTGTAATTGCTAACCCTATTCATTAGCTCAATCTTTGGGAGAAAGCCTCGTAAACCCTGCCAGTGAGAAAGAAAGCTATTGACTGTGACAAGGCCGAAGTAGTAGTTGCCAGCTTCTGCAGTGTTTATATGAAGTGAAGAGTTATGATGTTCACCTCTATTCTTGTAAGAAGTCCACCAGCATTCCACTCTGTTATTTTAACTAGAATAGGTTCATTGAGTTGCTTAATCTGCATCAGATGTAGCATAATTTCAATGAGATTAAATACGAAGTCTAAAGGTTTAAAACGTTAGACAACGAAATTTCGCAGGGTAATAAGCAAATCACAGAGAAAAAATTTTACAAGGCTTGAGTTACTAAACCAGCAAATCATCTAAGATTCAAAGATATAACAAATAAAGAGCTGTCCTTAATTATTCGAGTTAGGCAAATAGAACCAAGTCAACAACCAGTAAGAAGCAGCACTCAGTAGACGCATTACCTAGCAATTTAAATTTTTGGCATCCCTTATGCAATCTGAACTACTCTAGTATTCAATGATCACCTAAGGGATGATCAATTCAAAATTCCTAACTGACACGAGTTTTGCATAAAAGGATTTCATTAGTTCTATTCCTTTGTTTAGCAGGAGTAAATCCTGCTCAGCAAAGCCATTTCATTCAAGTACGGTAGTTTAATGTATACACATCAGTCCAACCTAATTGACATACAACAGGTTCTACATGTCAAAACTACACAGATCAAAAGGCAAAAAATGGAGCTCTGGGCCTGGCCAAGAGGATCAACATATCCAATGCAACCTTAAGAACAGAAACAGAAATTTCTTCTTCCACACTACATGCACATTTAGAAAATTATAACGTTCCAATTTCTAAATAAGCAAGACACTTTGCTCTAGCTTAATATAAGCAAGTTCCCAAAAAAAAAGTACAGCAAGGTGAGAAAAGAACCTGCCTCACACGATGCCAAGCTAGACGCCTGAACAGCCGTCTTGTAGACAACAAAGGCCGTCCACTAAGTGTTCTCCCAAGAACCTCAGCAAAAAGCACCGTCCCAAGCTCCACCACAGGGCGCCCCGGCAAATCCTCCCAGCTCACTGCCTCATCATTCCTCACAATTCCCACCCTCCCATTAACCATAATCTCCACCGCACTCTCCTCCACATCAGATAACAGATGATTCATCTCTTTTTATGATAATATAATAATAATAAATAATAATGGCAGCACTTCCTTGGTCAACATGGTGCCTAACAAGTCAGCACCGACATTCACATCAAGCCTGTTCTCATTCCCTGAACCACAGGCCATTTGATTAAATGTGATTTGTTGCCCAAGCCCAAATAGGCCAAGCCCAAATAAACTAAGGGTATAAAATGCTATGAATCTATGATTCACGTGTCTTCTCACTTCACTTTCTCAGCAGTCCCTTTCTAATTCTAACCTATGCCTCCTCTGCCGCTGCAGCGACATTATCAACGCCCTTGATTTCTCTTCACTCTCCTCCTCAGGTACTTCTCATCCCCAATTCCCTTTTATCTGCTCAATCCATAACTGCTCATCGTATAGGGTTTTGATTCGATTTCTCTTAGATCTCGTGTTTCCGATGTTCTAGATCTATTGTCTATTGGTGTAGATGTATCACGATTTTTGTTTGAGTAGCTCTTAAATGACCGTAGATAATGCATCTTATAACGATGCTGCTGTGAAGTCCAACCCGGAAGAAAGCCGTTTTCAGAAGTCCAACCCGAAAAAACGCCGCTTCAATGGATTCTGAAGTAATCTTCCAAAGGTAATCCCTTTTTGGAACTTTTTTTAATAACACTGTCATTGTACATTTTTTATCCTGTTGCAGCTTCTGAATTTCTACGTATGTGTGTGCTTTTCTTTGGGCTTCTGGCTGTTCATTCACGGTAGAGTTATTGCTTTGTGGATTGACACTTAGGAGTTCGAAGTTGTAAACTTTGGAAATTAGGGTCTTGTGAAGCGAAGGTTTGATCAGAACCCATACTTTTTTTTGCTGAGTTTGATGAAGGCTTGGTTGATATATGATGATTACTGATTAGGATAAGTACATATCTTGTTCAAAAAGAAAAAAGAGCCAAGTACAGATCTGCTGAGTATGTTTTTTGCTTTTGTCTGTGAAACTGACCACCTGCATAATTTATTCTCGGTTGTTTTAATGACAATGTAATTATTCTTATGTCTCTAAAAAATGGATTAATAATGTGATCGATCTGTTCAGCTCACCTGAATGATTAAGCAAATTACCTCCATAACCATTGAACTTGGGGTAGAAGTTGAAGTCACTATTGTTGATTTATAGATGCAACTTATGTTTATGTTTCAAGGTCTTTTTGATGACCGGAGTATCATTCAGTCTCAATGAATTTTGTTTTGTACTTTTAAAGTGAAGTTTTATGTAATACTCTCTCCATCCCATTCCAAACTGTGCACTTTGACTTTCACACAATAGTATTTATACTTATACACCAATTCAATTTTATGGTCAAAGTTAAGAAGTTTTGTCTAAATAAATAGTTAAATTGCTATCTTTTTTTGGACTTCACGTGATTGAGGGAGGTGTATGCACTACAAGAAATGGGACCTTTTACTTTGGTTTTTAGACCTAAAAACCAAGGTAAATACTATCGTAGTAAAAAGTATGTTTTTACCTCAGTTTATAATTGAGGTGAAAAATATCTTTTACCTTGGTTTTGGGCCAACGTTGGTAGCTTTTAGATGCGACGTCGGTCCCAGCAAGAATACCGATGGTAGGTGACCAACTCTACGAGGTCATGCTAGACGATGTCGCATGTAACAATTCAATGCGGCAGGGTAGGATAACAATTCACCGCATGTAACTTTTTTCTTGCCTTGTCCCGGTACCATTGAAGAATGAAGATAGTGGCTCTTCTACTCCGTCTACACCAAGATCAAATGTGGGCTCTAGTTATATCTTCAA
>JAUOBV010000002.1:8411633-8424879 GCA_032360425.1 Rubia occidens
GTTTATGACACCAGGTGGAGATAGTTATTTCATTTCCCAATATTGGCAATTTTTACAGGGGGAAGTGTCAACAACATGGGTGATTCTTATTATGGCCTTGGTGGAGGAAGTCAGGGTGGCAATTATAACAATATAGTGGTGGTTCACGAGAGGGAGCTGAATGTGGTTGGTGAATATGAACCTTCACTGAGGGAAATTAAATGCCTTTTGGAGAGACAAAGGTCACGACGAAAGTATATTGAGATTTGAATGAAAATCATGCTCTAATTCCTGCATGGTTGGAAACTACAAATAATGGAGCAATCGGCATGAACCAGAAGAGAGACACCTATTGGGAAAAAATTACTGACTTAAAAAATCAGCTAAGTGTAGACACTAATAAGGTACGGGGTATAAATTCCTGCAAGAATCGATAGGGCATAATTTCAAAATCGATTGGAAATTTTATTGGTTCAATGTCAGAAGCCAATCGACGACATAGGAGAGGAGGTTCTGAAGCAAACGTGTTAGAAGAGGCACACACCTTGTACAAGGAAGAGGTAGGTTATGATTTTACTTTAAAAAATGCATATAACTTATTCCATAATCAGCCCAAATTTCTATGTGAATACACCTCCAAAAATAAGGAAGACATCTACATGTTCGACCAAAATGTTAACACACCGAGTAGTGGAGGAAGCTCAAAAGGGTCTAGGGTGAATGATGAGTAGTCTCCACATTAGGCTCAAAAGGGTCTACAATGTGGAGACTACTCATCATCACCAAATCTGGCTACACCAAATAGTGGTGAATTTTTTATGCCTGAATACTCATCAAGACCCGCAGGAGTGAAGGAAACTAAAGGAAAAGGTAAAGGAGGGTTGAGTTCAATGCAAAAATTGGATGAATCAATGGATGGAAAATATAGTTCCATGATATAGGCTTTTGGTATCACCAACAATCAGATGAGTGCGTATGCTGAGCTAAAAAAAGAAAAGTTACAAGCAACAACGATGCTTGAGATGAAAAAATTGAAGATTCAAATGAAGATGCTTGAACATTAAAAAACTGAAGGAGACAAGGCACTACTTATGACTTTGTTGCATAGAAATCACCTCACCGACGACGAAATTGAGATTAAGAATCATTTGATTGCTAAAATGAAGAACGGATTATAAATAATAAGTTCTTATTTGTTTTTAATTTTCAATGTTGAGCATGTGTTTCAATTTCATTGTAACTTGTTTTGAACCTTTTTCATGTAATTAATGTAACTTGTTGCTTTTGAATGGTAAATTTCAATTTGATTGGGTTTGTAATGTATTATAGTGAATTGACTTGTCACCATCAAATTTTCAAACTTGGATGAGTGCATGATTTGACTAGTCATTCCCACTTTGCCACTTCTATAGTGAATGAACTATTCGGCTTGAATAATACAACAAACATTGATTGAGAATGGACCACTCACCCATAATTTTCAACACGATTTGACAAGTCTCTAACACCCATCAAGCATGACATTGCAAAAATGTCTATGCAATAATTTTCTATCAACTCCACCTTTTAATACCTCTATATAACTTCAACTCGAATTCTCTACATTCACAACATTTCATTCACTTATGAACAATTTTACTTCTTCCCTTTCATTCTCTCAATCATAACTTCCCTCTCACTTCTCTTGAAATACCTAAATATGGCATCTTCTTCTCACTACAAATCAAATTCTACTAATTCCCAAACCGATGATGAAGATGAGAATGAAGAATCCTCGAATTCCCAACAAAATTCCTTTCCTCCAATTCCCAGTATCGGTACTATCATGGAATCTTAAATGGTAGCATACTCAAAAGCAGCAGAATTCTGTAAGGAATACTTTGATTACCTTAGAGAGAGAGTGAAACAATCAGCAGGACCCCAATGCGTAAAAGAAGAACCATTGATAAGGGTCGTGCAGAAGGCCAGTTGATTCTGTAGAAAGACTATTTTGATCCTTCACCGGAGACAAGAACTTATTTTGATGAGGTGTTCAGACGAAGATTCCGCATGAGAAGAGAGTTGTTTCTCCATGTCATGGAGGGTGTTCGTAACCACGATCAATATTTTGTTTAAAAACCATATGCAACCCGTAAACTTGGGTTCCATGAATATCATAAGTGCACTGCTGCAATGCGTGTGTTAGCTTACGGCTTGGCATGTGATCAAACATATGAGTACTTACGAATCAGAGCTAGTACAGCGAGGGAAGTATTCTAGAGATTTATCACGAGTGTGATTGCTGTGTTCGGTCCTATATACTTGAGGAGGCCAACAGAGCAAGATGTGTCTCGTCTCCTCCAAAAGGGATGAGATTGTAGATTTCTCAGAATGTTAGGTAGTATCGACTATATGCATTGGGAGTGGAAGAATTTTCCTAAGGCATGACATGGTCAATTTGCAGGGAGGAGTGGAAAACCGACAATCATATTGGAGGCAGTTGCTTCATATGAATTACACATTTAGCATACATTTTTCGGTGTTCCGGGTTCATGTAACAATATTAATTTTCTTGATCGATCACCATTATTTGATGAGATTATGTCAAGAAAGATGTCACTTGCTAGCTTTCAGGTTAATGACAACACATACAAGACGAGATACTATCTTACAGATGGTATAGATCTATATTGGGCTACATTTATGCCACCTATTTGCATCCCAATAGATGAGAAGGCAAAGCATTTCACACAACTTCAAGAAAGTTATCGAAAGGATGTTGAACGTGCATTTGGGGTGTTACAAGCTCGGTTCCATATCATTCGCAACCCGGCATATATGTGGGACATGCAATTTGTGAGTAAGACTATTTTAGCATGCATTATATTATATAACATGATTGTTGGGGATGATAGTATGGTGCACGGCCCTAACTATGACCATACACAATCGGTGGCATCTTTACATGATGAACTACAATGGAGTCCAAATCATGACCGCTGCGCTGATTTTGCCCAATATGTCCAAAGACGATCCGCAATCCGACATAGACCAACACATCATCAATTAAAAGCAGATTTGGTCGAACATGCTTGGAATCATTTTTATTAATCAAGTGCATGTTATTGTAACAACTTATTATATGTATTTCATGGTTTTCAGTAATTTTTATGTATGGTTCGTATTATCTTTGTATTTTGTATTGTGTTTAGTTATTATAAAGTGTTTGTATTTCAAAATTCTATATTTATATATTTTAACTCAATTTAACCTTTTTAACATTATTTATAATTATACTAATTTGATTCATAAACAAAATATCCATATTATTAACAATATTTGTAACATAATTAATGTAGGTATTGTTGTGAATACATAAATTAATTTAGACTTGAAATTATGTATCACATAATTCAACTTTATTTATTTAATTCGGTTAACAAATATATACATATGATTAATTTCATTTTTTATATAAAGAGGATGAGTATTTTTATATTAATACAAAGGAAAAAATAATATTCAGGTAATTAAAGTTAAATTATTTTTATTTTAATAACTAATCTACAAATATAAATAGTGAGTTGGAAATAATTAAAAAAAATAGGGGGACCAGTCAAAGATGATGTGGAAGGGACTGTATGATGTGGAGGTGACTGAATGATTGTGAAATCTGAGGCTGCTGAGAGGAAAGAGCGTGAAGAAGTTTCACTACTTTTGCATTGTACATGCTCTAACAAATTCTCCCTCCATCTCACTTTAAAGTTTCGAATTACTTTTTGCACAAACTTTAATACAAGTCTATGTGGCATCTTTTTAATGAGTGATGAGAGTTAACCTACATAAATTAAATGAAAGAAAGAGTTATGACCACATATTTATGACTAGATGTAGAAAGTTTAGAATTAGGAAGTTTATAGTGGGACGTCCCAAAAAGGAAAATATGAAGTTTATTGTAGGACGGAGGGAGTATAATTCAAATAATCCCTAAATTCAAACCTTACCTCCTCAACCAATTTAAAAAAACAAAATTGTACTCAGAAAACGACCTAAGATAATGATGGAAAACATACCTGGTTGTGAGGAGATCAAATACCTGGTTGCAAAATCGAGAGGAAGAAGAAGAGAAGCCCGACTCGCCCGACCCAAAATTTTGGGCCAATTTGAATTGAAACAACTGACTCGTCCCAACTCGCAGGTCAACATGAACATTCCTACTTCTGGCAGATCTGTTTGTCTCTGACTTATACTAGGAGTACTACTTCACATATGCTTGTTTCCACAAATGAACACGTCCTCTCTATTTTTGGTTGCACGCCCAATTTTGATTCATGTTTTCTGAGTCCCCTATCACTTTCCCAGCAATTATCTACTACTACTATATGTACGGTAACATTTATATCAGCTCAAAATAATGCACTTCCTCCACTCTATTGTTTCCCAATTTTCTTAATAAATTTGTTAATGCAAGTAATGATTACTCACACATACATATAGGTGGCATCTTACATAGTACACAAACGTTTTTAAAATACTCGTAACGATGAATATAACATCTTGCACCATGATATTATTATTACTTATACAGTAGCTAATTTTTATGTTCGAATGTGTTTTGAAAATCAAAACAGAAAAATGGGAGGTAAACTCTGTTGGGGAGTGTTTGGAGTTCCATTTCTTCTGTTAACAGACCTGTATTCATTTTCGTCGGCAGTTGTGTCTCCACTTTTGTTATTCACAAAGACTGCTCTTCCATGATTGCAAATATTATATGGGACTAATCAGAAAGGAAACATGGAAGCTTCTTTAAACTAAATCCATCAGTTATAGTCTTCCGTAGAGGAAGATATCTTGATCATTTTCATTAGATTCTGGGATTTGTCTTCTCACTCAGATTATAATTTTACTGCAACGTGAGTTCAATGGATGATCTATATAGCCATGACTAGATGGATACGCGCACATTTTAGATATCTGCCAAGACGAATCAAACAACAGAGGCAACTCGATCGTCTGATTACCTAGAAAGTCAGCAGGGCCACCGGCTTAGATGAGCTTAATTTTGGTTCGGACTGGTGTTTCGGACAGCAGATGATTTTTGCTTGTACCATCCACCAGGTTTGACTGACAGATTAAGAGTAATAATAACCACATTTGTTCATTAATGACAGTGTGTTAAGCAAGAAATCTGGTTTCATTGTACTTTTAGGCACTGACATGAGAATATGCCACGTTACACCAGTACCAGTTTGCAATGCTGCAAGTGATTTTCAGAATCTGAACAACCGTACTCAGTTACTGCTAAAAATGGCTCTGTTAACACAGGATACAGAACTTTATCTCTATGCGAGATATCTATATGGATAAGATTTCGCCCACGTATCCACAGACTAAAGCGCTCCAGTTACACTTAAAAGTTGAAGAAAATATACTTTATGATCTACATCACTATGCAGGGAATGTCATCAATCTCTGACCAATTCTTTTCACAGAATTGTTGAAGCTGAGAGCATTTATTGATCTCTAGAAAAGAAAGCATTGGTGGCATGCCCTCTTTTGGCAGGGCAAAGAGTTTATGGCATTCCATGATCCTTAGTTCCTCAAGAGAAGTAAGATTTTTCAACCAAGGAGAAAGAGACGCAAGCTTTGGCAGCCTCCCGATGTGAAGAGTGTTCAAAGTGGAAGGAAGCAGCCACTCGGACAAAACAGCGTCTGAGGACACCCCATACACTTTGAGGTTCTTGAGTGATGCCAATCTGTGCAAACCCCATTCTACTAATGGTACAATGTTCTTGCAGTCTTTGATCTCTAATGAAGCAAGATTAATCGGAAAACCACCTTCTGGTAACAAAGTGATGGCAGGGCAATCACATAACTGCAAATCTTGAAGAGATGTGAGTCTGTACATAACATCTGGCAGGAACTTGAGATTCTCACAGTTAAGTATGTGCAACTTTTCAAGACTGTTAGCAGGAAGTCCACCTTGAGGAAATGAGATGATACTAGGGCAGCCTTCAATCTCCAGTAAGTCTAGAGACCTGAGCTTGTGCAGACTACGAGGTAGGCATACGAGATTCGTGCAGTTGCCTATCCGTAGAGATTCTAGAGCCATAGAATCACTAGCAACATCTGCTAGAGACTCCAGATTACAGCAATTCCAAATGGTGAGTACTTTCAAAGTATTTGGCAAATGGCCAGCGGGGAAGGATGTTATGGAGGAGCAGTCAAAAATCTCTAGGAGTTCAAGGGAAATGTTACTGCTGTTTGTCATACCTTGAGGAAGAAGCTCTAGGTTTGGACAGTACTCAATAGTCAGTTGCTTAAAGGTGGTTGGAACTTGCTTCCCATCGCCCGGAAATGATGACAGAACTAAACAGCCACCAATAAGCAGATATGTTAGCGACGAAATATTGTTTAACATTGCCACGGGTAAAGAATCTATATCACATCCTCGTATCACCAAGCCTTTCAAATTCGAAGGAAATATCGTGCTTGGAAAGATTTTCAGCCTTGGACAATCAGTGATAATGAATTCTTGCAGAGCTGTGAGCCTATTCAATGCACGTGGGAGCGTCTTCAGACTTTGGCAGCAGTCTAGTTCCGGGTACTCAAGATTCTCTGGCAGCTGTTGGCCCTCCTCAAACAATGACTCCAACAAAGAACAGTTTCTGATCACAAGGTGTTGGAGAGACATTACACACTGCCCGCCATCCTTATATCTTGCAACATTTACCAAGTCGGGGCACTCAGTAATAACCAACCAGCGAAGTCTAGGCATACAAAGAAGCAGCCATTCGGGCAAATGTGTCAGACTTGAGATATGGTCAAGCTCTAATGATGCAATAAGGTCCATTACGAGATTACTAAGCATTGCATGATTACAATCTCTCAACTTCAGGAACTCCAACTTTGGAATCTGAGAGAGTGGAAAACATAACTGCTCACAATCATTTAGGATGAGCTTTACTAATGAAGGTAGATGCTCAGGTAATCTCTCTCGCAGCTTTGGACACTGGCCTATGTGAAGTTCTTCAAGGCTGGGAAATAGCTCGACGTCTCTGTCAGTTTCTGGTACGAACCAGTGCTGCCACTCCATCATCTCCATAAAGCTTAGAATCTGTAATGAAGCAAAAGATCCATAGACAGAGGCACTGTATCCATAAAACTCCATGCCAATGCTTTGCAATGCAGATAGACCTTTGATGTAGAGCTCCTTCAGTAAAGGCAGGCAACCAAGAGATGGTAGACATGTGCATCGTCGGCAGTCTTTTAAACTCAGAAATACCAACTTGGAGAATGAAGGATCCCCCATCCAAAGAGGAAAGTTTATACCATTGTAGCCACTGATTATCAACTTCCCCAGATCTTGATGAGGTTGTAGCATCTCTAAGACATCACCTGCAACGCCCTCATTTTGCAACTCACTCAAACTGCTAGTCCACTCCAATGCCAATTCATCAATTCTACTCTTTCCATTCAAATTCGCCTGCCTTGCATCCCAAACATCCGTCACGTTCTCTAACTTGGATATCGAAAGTGACCCTTGAACATGCGATAAGTCCCTTAATGCACCTATACGACAACCATGGTTACCCAAATCAAATTCGGGTAAAAATCGCAAAGTTTCTGCTCCTGTGGATGAACCTATTCCAGACCCATGGTCATCCTTACCCAAGACAAATGAGGGTAAAAATCGCAGGTCAATCAAATCTTCTATCCCTACAGGCATCTCTTGAATCCCACTCCCACTGATGTCCAGGAGCTGCAGGTTAGTCAGTCTTCCAATGATATCTGGCAACTTTTTAAGATAATTGCAGTGACATAATAACAGTGTTTGCAGATTATATAACATCGTCATCGACTCAGGAAGGCTTTGAATTTCTGTATAAGAAAGATCAATGTACCTCAAAAGCCTCAAATTAGAAACAGACTCTGGAAGTTCAGTAATGCAGTAACCATTCAGGGATAGTACCCGAAGACATCTACACTTTGGCAGCAAATCACACGGAACCTTTTTAGTAATGTAGCAAGCCTCCATTCCAGAATCCGATACCAATGGTAGAAAGGTCCTTAGTGACTTGCACTCAGCAAATGGTTCAAATTTCTTGAAGACATCATATTTAGTACGAATGTAGGATAAATGACGAACCTTTTCAAAGCTACCAAGATGCTTACCTTTCCAAGCCTCCTCTTGTCTAACACATATTGTTCTTGAAACACTGCAAGATAAGTCATTAATCAGATCATGCATCACGTACCGAGACTTAGTCCCCGCAGATTCTTGAAAGAATGACCTTGATAACAGCTCAGAGAAGTACTCATTTCCCACCTGCTCCATACTGAGATTATTTCTAGGCTGCAAAAAGCCTTCTGCCATCCATAGTAAAACCAAGTTTTTCCTTTCAAATTCGTAGCCCTTGGGGAATATTGAACAGTACGCAAAGCACCTCTTCAAATAGGAAGGAAGCTGATGGTAACTCAGTCTCAGAGAAGGCAGAATGGAACTTTTATTGGGAGGTAAATCCCATAAGTTGCTATTCAAGATGCTTCTCCAATAATCAGGGTCCAGCTTAGAAGCCAAGAGGCCTCCTAGCATCTTCACTGCCAAAGGCAAGCCCTTACACCTCTTCACTATGTCTCCACCTATTTCTTGCAAGCTCGACAATTTCTCTGAACCCTCAACTTCCAATGCACAGCCCTGGAACAACTGCCAACATGCCGGATCTGGCATTTCCTTGAGGCGATGGGGTGGAAGCGTTTTCATGACCGAAAGGACTCCTTCATTCCGAGTAGTGACGATGATTCTGCTCCCTGGTTTCCCAACAGCAAAAGGTATCAACAGTTCATTCCACATTGTGAAATCCTCATTCCAGACATCGTCTAATACAATGAGAAATCTCTTTTTGCTCAACACCTGATGCAAACTACTCCGAAGCAGTTCCAAGTTCACCATCTCACATGGTTTGTCAGTAGATGACTCCAGCAGAGCCTTGGTTATGTTCATCACGTTGAAGTCATGGGAAACACAAGCCCAAGCTTTGACATCAAAAGCCTCATCTACTCTCAGGTCATTGTAAACAATCTGAGCAAGAGTTGTTTTACCAATTCCCCCCATACCCAAAATTGGAACTACAGAAAACCTACCAATACTTGTTTCATCAGCCAACAGCGACTCGATGACTTGCTCCTTTTCGCCATCCCGGCCGTAGACGCAAGTTTCAACCACAAATGGAGTGGTGGGAAGCCTCTGAATCATCCCATTCCAACCCATTTTAGCGCTTTTCAAACCAAGAGTATCCTTTTGTTTTGAAATGAATTCCATCTTATCAATAAGATATTCAATCTTGAGCAACATACCTTCTTCAATGAAGCTAGATTGATCTGAGAGAAAGTTCCATTTGCTCACCTGGCCAAACTCCAGCTTGCACCTTAAGGCTTCTGTGGCCAAAAGATCCAGTGCATCCTCAGCTTCATAAACAGCATCCTTTAACATATCTAACCAAGTCTGAATTGCTGGATTGTGGTACTGCTTTTCCTCTGCATCATCGATGACAACAGTACAAGTTAGATACGCAATCTTTAGCTTCTCGAGCAGCAGATCATCAATATCCCATTTCCTGAGAAGATATGGGATGTCCCCTGAAGCTAATTTGTCAAACAGAACTTGAAGAGCTGGTGATAAAACTGCCTCCCACCACACCATCTTTTTCTTCTTTTGGAGCCTGTTCAATCTGGAAACGAGCGAGGCTTGTTTTCTTTCGACGCTTCAAATTCAAAGTTAATGACCTAGGTATTCCTTTAAAGTCAGGGCCGGCCGGGGTGAGTTTACCTGTTCAATTTACTTGTACGTTTATGGTTCGAATTAACCTTATGTTTCAAGCTTGAGAGCGAGCAGCGATCGTCTTTTGGAAGTTTACCGTACGTTTCAAAATGGAATTTCACGTAAATTTTCTCAAGCCAAGTTTTATTTGGTATATATACATTATTATTATGTCAAATACTATTAAATTTTTTGCAACATGTATTTTCTATAAATCATACTTTTGTACTTTCTGTCTCAATTCAAGCTGCAATTTAACTATTTATTTAGTTAAAATTTCTTAACTTTGATCACAAAATTGAATAGGCTTATAAGTATAAATATTATTGAGTGATGTCTTATTAGATTCGTTGTGAAATATATTTACAGAATATAAATGTTTTACAAGTTTTAATTATCTTTAATAAATGATATTAAGAATCAAACATTTTTTGAGTCAACTGCTGAAAGTTAAAGTGTGCAGCTTGAATTGGAACATTGGGAGTACACGATTATTACAAATATTTATAGCTATCTACTGTTAAACGTGATTTGAAAACATGAATACTCCCTCTGTCCCAGCATAAGTTGAATAGGTACTATTTGACTGTCAACACTATTAAATTTTGACCACATATTTGAATTGGTATAAACAATAATATTATCGTATGTGATATTGTTAGATTCTTCTTAATAAGTAGTTTCTAAATATCACATTTTATTTGTAATTATTATACGCAATTAAACATATTAACGGTTAAATATGTAATCAAATAGTGTACATTTCTCGGTAGATCAGAAGAGTTAAAAAAAAAATCTAATGTATGAGTTGTTTTCTCTGAATTTAAATCCTTCATGAATAAGTTAGATGTTGAAGTCCCGGAAAGAATTACTCATAGAAAATCCATTTATGCTACAAATGCCTTACGAAATTCTAGGAGGTTTAGGAGGTTTAAACTGCAGCAAAGTCAACCTCACATGAATATTTGCATCAATTTGCTAACACATTTGAAAGCTATACTGAAACACGAAAAATAAATGGCAGTATTAAAAATATTAACGACCAGCATCAATGTTCTCTTCCATCCAATTCTACAATAAAGGAAGTCTGTCGGACAATCGTTATGTTGAGTGTGTTCAAGTCAAGCCCCACATTGAAAGTTGAAAGAGTGATTATTCACTATATAAATGAGAGTCTCACCACATTAGTATGAGACATTTTAGGATTAGACCCAATAAAATCGTGCGGGTTTGACTCAAAGCGGACAATATCATACTAATGTTGGTTGTGGTGGACTTGACAGTCCCAGGTCATCATCCAAATCACCAACATCAACCTTAATCAGCAACAATTAAGCTACATAGGAGCGTATAAAATTAGATTCTTCATCTTTCCACAGAATATCCTAAGCAAAAACACATTACTTCATATCACCAACATCAACCTTAATCAGCAACAATTAAGCTACATAGGAGCGTATAAAACTAGATTCTTCATCTTTCCACAGAATATCCTAAGCAAAAACACATTACTTCATGCAATGTGGTGATTCCTCTGTCCCAATTCAAACTGTACACTTTGATTTCAACAGTTGACTCAAAAAATGTTTGATCTTTAGTACCTATTATTAAGGATAATTAAAACTTGTAAAAAGTTGATATTATGAAAATATACGTCATAACGAATCTAACAATGTATCACTCAATAATATATATACTTATACACCTATTCAATTTTTTGGGTCAAAGTTAAGAAGTTTTGATTAAATTAATAGTTAAATTGCAATTTGAATTGGGACAGAGGGACTACTCATAATTATAAAAATCTTTAAAATGAATTTCACCATATAAATAATTATAATCCTATAAATTGAAGTTTTTAATGATTGGCCGAATAAAAAAAGAAATACACAAAAAGAGAGAGCTTTGCTGACTAGGGGGGATTTACACCTCTAATATGTGTACTTTTCCATTCATCTTTGAGTTAAGTGCTAAAATAACCTTATATTTTGGTCGAAAGTGCCAATATAACCCTGTAAAATTTGAAAGTGCAATTATAACTCTATTATTTGATTAGAAGTGCAAATCTAACCAACAGAACTTAAATTTGACTGAAATTATATAAATTGACTATTATACCCCTATTTTAAAAAATAAAAATTCATAAAAATAGAAAAGACACTTGTATCCTAAAAACTCCTCCCTTCGTCTTCTCTCACAACACAATCCCACATCCCTTTGCAATTTTTGGTGAAATCCTAAAGCCCGACTCTCTCAGTTTCCATGTCCGATCTTTTCCCTACACTACTATAAATTAGAGCTATCGTAACACTTTCTTTGCAACACTTATTTAAAATGTTACAATAGATTATTAAGTGTTACTTACAACTTTGAAAAATGTCACCTAAATATTGAAAAGTGTACCTAAATTTTAAAAAGTGTTACATTAGATCTAATGTGACATCGCCTAAGGTAATACTTGTAAAAGTGGTACAATAGGTTAAAGTGTTACTATAGCTCCTAAAGTAACACTTTTACAAGTATTACCTTAGGCAATGTTACATTACACCCAGCGTAACATTTTTTAAATTTAGGTAACACTTATGTAACACTTTTCAAAAGTTTAAATAACACTTTATGAGCTATTGTAACATTTTAAATAAGTGTTGCAGGGAAGTGTTACGTTAGCCTTAGTTTGTAGTAGTGCTATTTGGTGATTTCCAATGGCGAGTGAAGCAGAGTTCCGAACCCGCATGCAGTGGTGTTGTTCAGCACCTGTTCGGTGAGGTAATGCCGACGTTCACATCGGATTTTGAAACGACATTCCAGATCTGCCAGTGTTTGCACCGATGTTCCGATCTGCCGACGTTCACACCAGAGTTTGACGGCTCTTGGTCTCGGCGGCGACGCCTGACTCCAGCGTGATGGCAAGGGCTACGGTGCGGGTAGAGCGCAGGAATAATACTAAAAGGCCGAACACCAATGCCATTGACTGAGAACGACATATAAAACACGACGAATGATGAGTTGGACTAAATTTGAATTGCTTCGCCGGCAGCAGCGGTGGTGACGAAAATGCCAAGAAAATTAATTGCCACCGTGACTTTATGGATAGGGTAGTTGTTGGAAAATGATGGTTAAAAGGTTGAAATTGTAAACTTTTGGGCATCGTTTTGAGTGGTACCCGAATGAATTTAAGGCCGGTGGATGTCATTTTTGGGTTCTCCTCCACGAGTACTATAATATTAACTATTTAAACTCTCAAAACGGATCAAGTGTGAATGAGATATGGATGCTCGAAATGTCGCACTTGAAAGAGAAAAAATGGGAGGAAATTGGCCCAGATATATTTTTCTTTAGACTGTCTAAAACGCGTATCGACCGCGTGGAAGTCTCTAGAAGGCCCAACCGCGTAATATATATGGAATTTCTTGTGTGTAATTCTTAAGAGATAAGAACGAAATACTTCCATATTTTGTGAGATATCTT
>JAUOBV010000002.1:8505252-8516312 GCA_032360425.1 Rubia occidens
TGATATTTTAATTTTCTAATTTGATGTTTAGTAATTTTTATATGATGTGTATTATTCAGATCTGAATTAAACCCCAAACCCTAACTCATATTCAGCTCATATCCAGGCAAAGCCCAATAACCTGACCCAAATAATCAGCCCAACTTAATAACCTGATTTTGCCGGTCACCAAAAAATTATTTCTCCAGTTATCATCACCGGAAAATAGGGAGGTTATCATCACCGGATAACCTTGCCAGTCCCATATTTCATTCCAGCCTGACAATTATCATCACCGGATAAACTTGCCAATCGGGCGGTTATCCGACGATTTTGATACACGGCGATGAAATTTACGAGCAACGACAATTTTAAAATTTGGCAATGCGATACGAGCAACAATGACGGAGAGGTGAGAAGCGGCGTTGTCGAGGCAAGCAGCGGCGACGGAGAGGCAACGGAAGCTAGGGTTTCCTGGAGAGGCGATGGCGGAAAAGGAGAGGCAACGACAGAGAATGAGAGCGACATCAGAGAAGGAGAGGTGGCGACGGCGGAGAGGCGTGATGGCGACGACAGAGAGGTGATGAGACGATGGGGGAGCTGCGAGAAGAAAGTGACAGTCCACTTATGTTGTTTTTTTTGCTATTTGGTCCCTATACTTTTGTTGTTTTCATTATATACCCCGAGTCCATAATATTTATGATTTTGTCCCTGAATTTGATTTGTCATTTGCCTATTTTCACTCTAGTCCCTGGTCTCACCACGAGACGGTCTCGCATGAGATGGACTCATCCTAATTATATACATTAAAATATTCTTTTTGATATTGTGTTTATTTACTGTTTCAATAATTAAATTTGATGTATTTTAATTTGACCATATAGAATAGGCCAAGCTACATGCATAAAATAATGGGTATTGGCTCAATTAGGGGTGACAAATGGGCGAACGGGTCAAATACAGGTTAAGTAATATGGGTAATTAAAAAACATGGGTCATACCCATTTCAACCCATTTAATGACGGGTTAAAAATGGATCGAGTTAAAACTGATTCAACCCACGGGTAAAAAATAACTTAATATGTGGGTCAAAATGAGTAAACACACGGGTTTTAACCCATATGCAAGGGCAGAACCAGGAATTTCATATAGGGGGAACCAAAGTTATATAAATTTTTTAATCTACCATTAAAATAATAAATCACAGTACTCCCTCTATCCCAACAAGATTAAGATGTTACTTTTAACACGTTGTTCAAAAAGCATGTTTGACTGTTAATATGTTTACATGCGTATAATATTCACAAACAAAATATTGATAAGCTACTTGTTACGATGAATTGAGCAATATTATATACAGTCAAACTTTGATAGTGAATAGTTTCAAAAAGTAAGAGTGCAAATTCAACTGGGACGGAGGGATTAAATTATTTTATTTAAAGGGAAAAATTCAAATAATAAAGATAAACTATTGCTAGAGAAAATACAAAATTTGATACATGTTAAATATTTAAAGACAAAAAATATGGCAACATTTATAGTATGAATAGGCATAAAAGTAACATTAGTACGACTTCTTAAAACAATAACTACTTAGTATCAATGACTAAGCATTGTTTATTCAGTTAATGTATAAAATAGTATGCATCTTATTGTTTAGGGTACGTACAATGCTATGAAGACAAAATATTGTTGTTGATAAAAAATATTTTTGGTTAAAACCTTAATCAAGTATAACTTTGATAAATACTAAAGACAAAATTTTATGAAAATGAAGTATATCTCTTCTTGAATTCTGGAATTAAAAACAAAGAATCCTAAGATTTTAAACTACCTTTTAAATCTTAATCTATGTACCATGTTTCTTCAATATTCAATGTATATTCTGCAGTAAGTATTATTTTGGGGGAATCACATGTTTTTTTTACCATACAAAACACAAGAAAAATTCAAAATACCAATGAAAAAAAAAGTTGGCAGGGACTAGGCACCCCCTGGTCCCCCCTATGTTCCGCCACTGCCCATATGGGTTGAAATATAAACCCCTGTAGATATTTTGCGTGTTTTAAAATTTAAGTTTTTATAGATATAATGTTGTATTGGTTTGCCTTGCTTATATGTTGCCAAACATGCTAATCATATGTCTAGTTCCCTCATAGTTTGCAAGATCTGAGTAAAATACACCCTTGGTATTGGCATAGCTTGTGATCAGTAAATTGATTCAACCTAGATTATGCTTTGAGCTTTGTACTCTTTGGTAGCATATAAGTACTGGGAGTATAACTTCACAAGAAGGCTGGTGTAGTAGCTAGCAAACCAACATCCAATTGTAGCATGAAAGCCAAGGGAGCAGTGCGGACGGGTCATGGAAAAGAATAAAATGGGTAAATTAGCGGGTTTGACTCGCAGTTCTATCCATTTTATTAACCCGCGGTCAATCCATTCAACTCATATTTTTTAATTACTCATTTGATCCATTATTCATTTAACTTATTACATGTTTTACCCATATTTAAATAAGTTTAAAAATAGATAATCCGCTTGACCCGCGGGTTTATTTTACCACCTAGGCTCAATTTAGATCACAAATGTAGGTTTAAACCCGGCTAAGAAATAGGGATAGGAACGTCGTCTCGGTCGCCGGAAAATCCTCATTTTCACCAGCTTAAAAATTGCTGGGTAAGCCAAAGCTTCACCCCAAGATATGTAGCCAACAAGTCGCTGAGAAAAACACAAGTTCCACCCCAAGAAATGAAGCTAAACGACACCCAAGAAACATCAAATCACACTTCGAAATTGTAATTTACTAGAACGATCGAGGCAAAGGCAACATCCGGTTGAAATCGGGGAAAGTCTTTGGGAGTAGATCTGAATCCCCGGAGCTGCAACAGGCGGTTTCGTGCGGGATCATGATGTTTTGGACCGGGAGAAGGAAGATACAGATTATTTCATTGTTTGCAAATCAGTGACTGAATTTCATCAAATGTTTTAAAACTGACCCCACCCTAAAAGTAATTCTATTTAGACCAACGAATTCGAAACCTCATATTTCAGACTTTCATTATTTGTAGTAATTTTTCCCACTAGACGGTCTAATAGAAGACAGACTATTATATATAAATGATTATTTTCAAAATAAAAACTGGGGTCCGGCTCAGAAAAGCGAAAAATTTCACCACACGATTGAGTTCCCGCGAGAGAAACCCGGATCAAACAACGGGCGATCGTCTTCCCCGTAGATTTTCCGCCTCCCTTCTTTCTCTCTCTAAAACAAACTCCCTTTCAAAACGATCTTTCTCTCTCTGCGGCGGTCTCCGTAGTGACGTTTGAAAACGAAAAATTGAAATGGAAGCCGCCATGGGTTTGATGAGAAGAATGCCGCCCAAGCACACCGAGACGGCGCTCTCCGCGCTGCTCAGCCTCTTGCCCCACCATTCCTCCGATCTCCTCTCCCAAGTGGATCAGTCTCTTCAGGTGCTTCTACTTTTCCTCTTGCTCCTCTCGTTTAGGTTTAATCGATTCAGTTTATCTGTAATGTGAATCATATTGCTGTTTCATTTTGCAATTTGATACCTAATTTTAGGTCTTGATTGGGTTTATAGCAAGAATTGAGTTGAAATGAGTCCGTTTAATCTGTTCAATAGCTAGGGTTTTTAAGTCAAAAGTTAAAACAGCTGTTTGTGAGTAAAATGAATTATAATCGTGCTCTACCATATGTAATAAGAGTCTCATTTTAAGTAATTTCAGTTCCAGTATCTATGGCTATGTGTTCTTGTCTAAGAGTTCTTCCATTTTAAGTTATTGCAATAATACTTTTGGTGACACTAGTTGACTCTTAGTTTTTTAGGGGTATTAACGAGACTGGTTGGTTTCAGATTGATTGTACTTTGATTCCTTTGGATATAAGAATTGAAAGTTGTACCTTACTTTAATGAGAGTCTGATTAATGTTTGAAGCACTCTTTAATCAGGTGATGGGTGAATATGTGCTTATTGGGATTTATGTTGTTGTTGCTAAAGTTATGACTCTAAATGCAGGTTTTGTGCGATGTGGACTGTGGGAAAGAGTTCGTTTTGTGTGAGTACAATAGAGATGCTGACTCTTATAGGTAATATGCTACCCTTATTTTTATTTTTGTATTGAATTGTCTTTTTATTATGTGGGTTTCTCCTCTGCAAAAGGAAGGCTTGGAAAGATACATAAAAGGCTATATCTGAGAAATGTATGCTTAGCATTGTAGTTTTATTAGTGGTAACTACAGTATGAAGAGGAATTGGCATCCTTTTGACTCCCTGACCCTGGTCATTTTGTAGTCTGAATGATATGTTCACGTGTCTATTTGAAATTCATATTATCTGTTTTCCTATCAAATTGATTTTTCCGGCATGGTGGCTTTCCCTCTTGTTAACTCGTGCATTTTTAACTTTTAGGTCTCCCTGGTCAAACAAATATCATCCGCCACTGGAAGATGGGCATCATCCATCTGTGGATTTGAGGAAACTTGAGATTGAAGCAAATGACGTATTTGCCATCTATCGTGACCAGTGAGGTCCTTTACATGCCTCCGTTTTCCTTGTTATCATGTGCATGAGCCTAAAATATAAATATTAGTCAGTGCTTAAGCTGTAAAAAGGAACTATATCTGGAGAAGTATCCAAAAGATTTTTTAAATAAAAATATCTGACTACAATGGAAAAACATAATGCAGTCAGTTGTGGTAAATACTGTTTATATGAATGCACCTTCATTCATCACATTGTCTCTAGGTACTACGAAGGTGGTATTTCATCTGTATATTTTTGGGAAGATGAAACTGGTGGATTTGTGGCATGCTTCTTAATTAAGAAAGGTAATTTTTTATCTTTTATTTTGGTTTTCTGTTTCCATAGCAATAGATGAAGAAAAGGAAAATTTACAGTCTGAGCTTACTTGAACAATTTCTGAAGATGGATCAAAAGCTGCACATGGTCGAAGAGGATTTCTAGAGGAAGGAGCTTGGGATGCAATACATGTCATTGAGGTAATTTTTGTCCTGTTTCTGGTCAATAAATACCTGGAAGAAGTGAACATCCTCATTTTCACTCTTTTTTAACTGATGAATATGTTGATATGAAATAGGTGGGTCCAGAAGATGAAGGGAAATCGCGCTACTGTTTGACAAGTACAGTTATGTTGTCAATGACCACAAGTGATGCATCAGCAGGCTCATTTAATTTGTCTGGATCAATTAGAAGACAGGTAATCCATTTTGAGACCTCTGCTTGTTCACGTAATCTTTGTGACTTTTTTTTGTTGATGAAATAATATTTGATTACGTTACACCATGAAGATTTCTCTAACTACAATGCCAAAGGAAGTAGAGCAGAACTATACCAAGAGAAAGTTAACTAGAAGATAGATAAGGTATAGTTCTGTGTCAGTTGCTTCTGAGATTCCTCCATGGGAAAGATCCTCTAAACAGCTAGGTCTGACTTCTCTTTCCTGCAGATCCTTCCTGATCACATTAATTAGGTCATTTTCTGTCCTTTCCATCCCTTCAAAGATCCTCTTGTTACACTCCAATCATTGAGACTCTTCATTCTCAAGGAGATAAAAGTATGGTTTTCATCATACACTTTCTCTCCATCCGTGCGTGAGATGAAGCATCTCAATAGTGTCTGCTCTCTTTTTTCCATCTGGGACGGAAAAGAATCCAAGGTTTGATGATGGTTGATTGCTCTCTCTGTCTGATTTGTGAAACGCTGTTGCAGTTTTTCGTAGGTTGTCCCTCTCAGATATACATCTTACACATAGCTCTGTGATAAGTCCTATCACCTATCGTTTGATTGCGTGGTCTTCAATGTCTAATTCCACTTAAGTTCACTTTGTTGCAGATAATGCACATCCTCCCCACAGTCGCGCTCTCTCTCTCTCTCATAAACTAGATGAGTTTGCTGTTAATATAAGTCGATACTTCCTGATTGCTGTCTTTCTTTGCACTAGATGAATGCTGACCTCACAGTGGCAGAAGGTCATTTGTGTAACATGGGAAGGATGATAGAAGAAATGGAGGGTAAATTGAGAAACTCTTTGGACCAGGTAACCTAGTTGCCTTGTACTATTTCTCATGAAGATAAGTGATCATTATTAAACAGGTCATGGTGGACAAAATGGTGGTTAGAGCACTGTCTTGGTATATACTTCTTTTCTAAAATCATTTCACTAATTTGCAGGTTTATTTTGGCAAGACAAAGGAGATGGTCTGTACTCTACGGCCCCCAGCTGAACTGGTACAGGTGAAACTGCCCGAGAACCGAACTTCTTGATCCTGTGGTTGAAATTTTCATGTACCCCTCTTATGTGGCTTCTCTTTGATCCATACTTCTGGGGTACGTTGTAATCTTACTATTTGCTTGGAGCACGATAGATGTTTCTCCTTAATCATCTTCCATTTAAGGAATTTGTACACTGTTGCCTCGATCAAATTGTGTAAATTTAAAGTTTCTGACGAGAAATTATGAAATTGTTTCCATTCGACACCTATTGCATTTATATCTATTTAAGCTTCTGACCATTTCTCCTCAGAATATGAAACAATCTGGGGTTCTTGTGACATTTCTCATGTTTACCCCTACCTTCATAGCAAACCTGAACTATAAACTAGTTAGAGCAGACAATTTTCAGAGTCGAATTTGTATAACAATTATTTACTTTTTATGTTGAAATTTAAATTACTCCCCTCTGTCCTAAACAATAATGGCATATCTTTTTTTTGACAGATAATATATGTATATTTTTTAATTGAAAGTGTACTCATTCTCATTAAAAATAGTAACATAGTAAGATAGTTACATTTTGTGCTAAATTTAAGCCGCACAATCCCATCTAACGACTATAACTAATCTTGTAAACACTTTCTAGAACACATTCTATGCCTCCCACAAAGGAACCTGTCGTGAGGTTCTCGTTCCATACTGGCAGTCTGCTACTCAATGCAAGCCTCCAATCTACATCATCACCTAGTTGCAACAATTCTATGATTTTGAAGAGGTTATGCCTGGATTTCTCCAATCACCGGTGGAAAGAGCCTGTTGGGGGGATTTTCGAGGGGTCAGTTTTGATTTGAAGCAGCCTGGTACAACATGCCTCCATCTTTATTCATTGTTAGTCAGGTTGATCCTCCCAGGGCTGTCACAACTCCCTAGTTCCAGCATTGGGAACCTTTTTGGAGGTTGTAACTAAAATTCTCCAATCAGCAACAGGAAGGAACCCAAATCTTGGTGAAGTCTCGAGAGCAACAACAGCACATCTGGAAATAAAAACATCAAACAACAAAAATCAAATTAACCTAAAACCCTGCTTTCATCCAGGGAAGTCATGCTACAACGCAGATCTTTTATAACCCAAAAATATGTATTGCCTTAGGAGCATTGCCTTCCACTCGCCGCATAAGTAGTACTACAAGCTAGTGAGACCTCCATTGTGTGCCAGAAATTCTTTTCGATGAATACATATTACTACAGAAAGACCTATTTTCCTAGTTCTCAGTGAGCCAGACCATATACTAGCATAGAATGACCTATTTCGACTGTTGCCCACAACCCATGACCACTAATGATAGAGTCTCGTCATCACTCCATCAAAACCACCACAAGACTGCCATGGCTACACCCGATCACGACAGATGTTTGTTGGACGACAAAACTACACGTTAAGTATGAAGGGGTTTTAGAGATGGGAAGGAAAAGAGATTACGCTAGATGTGCTTTATGCCTGAATTTCTAGTAGGGCTGAGGTGGGAAGAAGCCATTCGTTGCCCGTGCTGCCGCTGATCACCAAATTTTTATTGAATTTGCCGGAAATACTGCTGATGCTGACAATGCTGGAATCTACTATGGTGGCACCAGAGCTGCCGTTGACCATGCATGAGTTTGTTGCGTTCACCGGAGGCATTGGTATCACTAGTGTGCCTCAGCCAGCAACGCTCGCTTCACTAGAACGCATGCAGGTAATATTAAAAATAAAGATAAAATTATATTAATGAATGTATGATATGTAAGAAATTTGTGAGCGGAAAAACTATTGCAATATAAAAAATTTAATACATCTAACAAAAATGACATACTCCGTAATTGACTTTTTGGAATTAAACTGATCCAAGTTTGATAATTTTATTCTATTATTATATAAATACAAGTCCGTCTCTTGAAAAATGTTCTTTCTATAGGCAATGGAAAGACCTTCGACTCAAGTGTAAATTTTCCACAAGAAAATAAATATTTGCGGGTTAAAGCAATTAAAACTCGGGTCAAATTTTGGTTATAAGATATAATTGGGTAACCCCACACGTCTCTTTGAATTTCGATTAGAAACATTACATGTTTAGAGTAAAACGTATAATTTATATGTTTGGGTAAAGTGCCAAAATAACCCCGACTTTAGGCTAAAAGTGCCAATATAATCCTGTAAAATGAGAAGGTGTCAAAATAACCCTAACTTTATGATGTATGTGTCAATATAATCCTGGGAACCATTGACTTCAATTTTCAACGCCAGAATTAAATGGATTTTAATGAAATGACAATTTACCCTTGCTAAAAAAATAAAAATGATTAAATTAATACCCTACTCCTTTTCTCCTTCCTTTATCCTCCGTCGCCTGCCTAACCAATCTCTCACCTTCAAGTTTCTTAATGTACTCGAAAGCTCTCTCTTCACCATTGTCGTCAATTTCTAAGAATCTGAACCCACGTGCTTTTAGTTTAAACATTGTGTGTTCGTACTCTGTGACTGCGTGTGTTTTTAAAAAGTATTGGAAATTTCCCTCCGACCACCGTTCTCTGCCATCGATTCTTCTTCCATCCGCGCCGTTCTTCTTTCCATCGACATGCTGTTCTTCTACCTTTTCTCAATCGATCTAGGGATTTCAGCTCTACCATGGTGGCGACGGAGCGTGAATCTGGATGGTGGAGATATCGAAACCTAGGCAGTGGAGAAACTCTGTGGGTCGCACCTGTTGGAGATAGAGCGGTGGATCAAATCTAGAGGATGGGCAGCGATGGGGTGGTGTCTGGGAGGCCAATTTATTTCTGGGGTGGCTGTGGTGGTGGTATCTGGCGGCGAGAAATAGTGATGTGGTAGCGGGAGTGGTGGCTGGTTGTGGCTGGTAGTGGTTGGGGTGGTAGGAGGTGGTGGTCAGAGGTGGTGGTCGGAAGTGGGCAGCGGTGGTGGTTGTGGTGGCCGAAGAAAGGGTGGTGGATGGTGCTGGCCAGAGAGGATTACGGTGGCTGACGGCGGGTGGTGGTGGTTGGCGGCGGGTGGTTGTGGTTGGTGGAAACATGAGGGGTAAAATGGGAAACAAATTAAGCTGAAATGATCGAGGGAATAATGGTCATTTTGAGTCCAATCAACGGTTCAAATGGTGAGTTAACACCGGAATTTTGTTTGAAGGTTATATCGGCACAAATCATCATTAAGTTATGGTTAGTTTGCAACTTTTTTGATTTTACAGGGTTATATTGACACTTTCATCCTAAAGGTATGGTTAGAAAAACATTTAACCCTTTATGATATATTCATGAGTTTTTCTTCTTCTTTTGTGCATGTCTAGTTTGGGTTGATTCCGGACATTACTTGTTATTTATGATATATTAATGAGTTGTTTTTTATGCATGTCCGGTTTGGGTTGATTCCGGAATTTACTTGTTATTTTACGATATATATGTTGTTGTTCTTCTTGTCTGCATGTCCGGGTTGGGTTGATTTCGGACGTTACTTGTTATTTTATGATATTCATGTTGTTGTTCTTCTTGTGTGCATGTCTGGTTTGGGTTGATTCCGAACGTTACATGTTTGTAGGTTATGCATGTATGTAATGTAAAACATGAATCGAAGGTGTTAGGAAGAAGTTATGTTGTGGTTTAAATAATGCAGCCATGTGGCGTTGTCTTTAGGTAGTGTTGTTCTTGGCGGGCATTATTTATACCTAGGTCGACATCTATGATGAAGTTGTGATTATGAGGTTACTTATAATGTAACCATGCGGTTCGATATTAAATCTGAACTGTTCTTGGCGGGGCATTAAAATGAAATGAAAACAACTCTGAGATAACCCGGTTTATAGCAGCCAACCTATAATGATTAAAATTTTAAAGTGTACATCTGAAAATGATGCAATAATATTTTTTCTTTGTGAATACATTTGGATGGTGTCTATGTGGGTTCATGTACAATTATTTTCTTTATGTTTAGCGTGTCACATCCAGCTTATATTTGTTAATTAGAACATTCTATAACTTGGGGTTTTCATGAAATAATGAACAACATTTTCACTAAATAAACACAGCTTACATTGCATTCAAAAATGGGGCATTAACACCCCTATTTAACAAGTTGCCCTATAAATATGTCCATGAAAACCAAAATTCATGTTTACCCAAGATTTTACATCTAGAAGCACAACCTTCAAAATATTTTCCTCCTGCCCTTTCTAGACCATCTCTATCTGGATCAGTAAATCCTACACTTTCTCTGTTCTTGTAATTGCAATTAAAGGCTTCAAACTATCCCTTACAACTTCTGAGTCGGCCATTAATTTAGGTGGTAGAATTTCAAATCTTCTTAGCCTCTGTTTTCCCATATGTGGCATTATGAAACCATCTCCCCTATACATTTCATTATCTCAATAATGACATTTTGCAAAGAAAGAAAAATATCATCCAAAGTTTTTGGGTCTTCATTTTCAAAAGCTTCATATGCAGACCCTAAAGTCCTTCTAGAGTTGAGCTAGGGTTTTGGTTTCGTAAACTTTGAATGCTTGCAAAAAATCCAAAGTCTAAAATGTTCAAAAGTGGTGATTTAGATGGCTGACACACTAATGTGATTGAAAATCCGTCTGAATTGGCTGTTGCTATAAACTCAGGGTCATTAGCTAATATATGTGAGATAGCATTGTCTTGTTGAATTGAAATATGTTTGTTGACCCAAGGTGGCCACCGAGATTTGATAGCTGGAATCAGTTCATTTATATGCTTCTTCCTAATACATTCTCGGTTTATGGATTCTATAGGAGTAAGAACCATGGTTCCTCTGGGCTTGTTTAT
>JAUOBV010000002.1:8578061-8590807 GCA_032360425.1 Rubia occidens
GTTGGGTTGCTTCTTAGCGTGGGAGAATTCAAATTGGCAGTATAGTGGTAGCTCTTACTGTTGCCATTTTTACATGCTTGTTAGCCTTGCAGCGGAAAAGAACAATTCATGACTATTTTAAAGAAAGAACATGGAGAGCTCTATTCTCTTTGAAAATGAAGATTTTCTTCTTTTTATGTTCCTTGATAAAAAGCTTCTGATTTTCTGCTTACTATCTGTCAAAAAATAAAAACATGCTGCACTTGATATTGCCCATCCAGGGTATTTTGTAGAAATTTTGAACTCTGTTCTGTTTTTGCTCCATAGTCCAGAGTCCAGATGACTATTGATTGTTCTTTAATGTTTATTGCTTCTAATACTTCCTCAAACCTGAACTTTTGGGTGCGCGCCTTACTTTAAAGCTCAGCAGACTCGTGGTAGATGCTTTTGTTAGCAAATATGGGAAATATGCCGGTTGGGCTCAAACTCTACTTTTTATTGCTGAGTTACCTTCACAGAAAGCCCTCCGGCTGTCCAGTGGAAATGATAAATTGGGCGGAAAAATGAAAAGGATCAAAACGGTACAGAAAGAAGATAGTGCTGCTTGAAAAATAGGAAGTCTTTGCTTTTGTCCTACTTGAAGTTATTCATGCCGTAATTGCTCAAGCTCACATCAAGTTAGTCACTAAATCGTTAGCTAGATTCCAAGTGTATCATGTCTGATCTGCTTAGAGCCATTCTCAATGAAGAGTAGTTTCAGTGGTGATATGATTAATTCATTTTCGTCCCTACTACGTATTTTAAGACTACTATCTTCAAACCTTATGTTTTTATTCTCTTCTTGTAGCATCCCCTTTTTTCTTTTTCCATCTTCCCATCCATGGACCAATTGTCTGGCTAAACATGCCTGCTACTTATGAGCCCAATTACTGCTTTGTCATGTTCTCTATAGTCTTTCAGTAAGTCACATTTTTAGTCAACTGAGTGAAACGATACCTTTTCTTTTAGCAATAGTTGAGGGATAGAGTAAAACTTTGATATTCATCATTATTTTGGATTTGGTTTGTCTCACTTGTCATTCTCTATAGCAGTGAATCCTGCTTGTTTCCATTGCTGAACTAGCTGTAGAATCTTTATTGATGATGAAGTCTCTATGCTAGCGCACTGTATGATATCTGTGAAGTGTGTATATATCTCTACATGCTTATAGTCTTGTAAACATTACAACTAAAGATTCAATTCCTCATATTCATGAGCATTCTGCATCAACCAATATTGCTTTGGGAATGCCAGTACAAGGATCACCACCAAATCGTTTATATAAATGAGGGATAGAGCAGTTCCTCTTCCCAATGCAGGCCTGGGACAAAAAAAAGAAAGTTACGTTAGACCAATTGAATTGAAATTAGGCACACACTATATGGTCCTTATTACTCCCCCAGTCTGAAAGTTGAAATTAAAAGAGGACATTGTGGGAACTTAATAACATATTGTTTTCCATTTTGAGTAATTTTAAAATTATGTCATTTTTGCTGGGAAGAACGAAAAAGGAAATTGTGTCATTTTTACTGGGACGGAGGGAGTAGATTATGAACTCAAGTTTATCTCAGTAATTCAACTATTTTGGGTGTTTATAATGTCCGAGAGAGTACTGGAATAGCTACCTCTTCTACAAATGCTGTTGAATTGGAAAACTGGCAACTTGTTATGATGTGATTTCCACAGTCACTCAAAGAGCTTCCTTGGCTTGCAAACATTATTTTAGAAATTCTCTTTCTGGATGGACAGTGGAGGTTTACTTTAGGTTGTGGGTTGTGGTATTTCATATGCTCTCTAGATCTTGTTTTGGATTCTGCTTCTAGCATATCTGATATCCGTGCACATACTTTATCAGTTGAGATAGTGTCTATGGAAATGCCAAGAGGGCTTCGAGATTCTTCCTCAAACAAAACTAGCTTGTTGCCTTTTGGTTTGAGAAAGGATCTTGGTATATGGTACCTGTAAAGATAATGCCAGAAATTGGAGGAGAAATATTAAAACATTAAGTTTATATCTTTCATTTTATTTTTGGTCATATAGCAATTTCAGTAGACTTACCTGCTCATCTAAAATCTTCATTGCATTACAGATTCTTGTATGATACTTTATTTATTGGTTCCATTGCATAAATGACACTTGAAACGGTTAAAAGACATGCATGGTTTCTATTTACTTTGCATTTCCTGCCTAATCAGCTGAAGAAATTTTGAAATTGTAATATGTTTGAGAATTAAGAACATAGGTACCAGGTTTGTGAAGGAGAACCATCATCTATGAGGAGTGAGACCCAATATCTGCCTATACTTTCACCATTGATCCAAACTTGGCCTTTTCCCATGCTACCAAGATTTATTGCAAATGGACCATCAGAGTCAGGAGCATCGAACTGAGTCTGCAATTTAAATTATGATGGAGTTACTTTAAGAATTGGATAGACACAAAATAAAGGCTCTGTTTGGCAGAGCTGTGCTTATAAGCAAAGCTGGCTTATTTTGAAAGCAGGGAGAGGCCAGCTTCTGTTTTCCCCCCAAAAATAGCTTCTGCTTTCAAAATAAATTGCTTTTTAGCACTTTACCAAGCACTAAAAGTGTTTTGCTTATATGCACAACAACTTTAAAGTTCCGCCAACCAGAGCCAAAAGAGTCTTAGCTTTTACTTCATTTAGCTTTCACAATTACCTTATACCATGTCAGTGATTGAGGAAAATCATCTAATTTCCTCCACTGAGCATCACAGGAGTCATCCTGTGTGTACAGCTGAAGCTTCTCTCCATGCAATCCAACCTTTCATGGCCATGTTACACTTTATTAAAATCTTCTTTCTAGCAATAATTTAAAATTAGACTTTTTGAAAGGTCCAACTATAGAGGAAGAAGTTAGTATTGATTGTTATTGTGTATTAGTTCTACTGAGTATATATTGCTCTTGGTGGTTAACCTGATATCCCCATTGAGCATGGGTAAGATCCTTTATGTTGTTATTGCTCTGCATTTTAACTCTGTTCAATCCTGCTGCTCGGCGCTCAAGATATGCTCCAGAATCCTACAAATCAGAAATGGCTGTATGATGTATAATATATATTTAGAGCAGAGTATGAAATTCCTCTCCCTGTCTTATATAGATGATACTTGAACAGTTAAATGGACGCAGTCTTAGGCGTAATTTTTTTATGTCTTCCAGGGATATTAATACCCTGCATTCAACAGAAAACAGTGTCTTTTCCCATGAAGGATGTGTTTGAAACTATGTGGAGATGTGTAAATTTTTTATGCCTTCCAGGGATTCTAATACCCTGAATTCAACAGAAAACATGTCTTTCCCATGAAGGATGTGTTTGAAGTGATGTGGAGATGCATAATAATTTGCTGTTTCATCAACATGCTGTGCTATCTTAGTCTCCATGAACCGATGCAAGTTTTTCATATACTAAAACATAAATGGTTTAATAGTCTATACAAACAACACGGCAGCAAGAGTGTTGATTACTGGTACAGAAGGGAAAAACTTGAAGACAACTGAAAATCTATAATAAAACATTACCGGCAATCCAACTGTTAAACTGAGTAAGGAGATGTTATTAATCCCCTGTACCAGGCTGACATTGTTTTCTAAACTGAAAGATACATTCTTGTACCGGCCATTTGCAGAACCTAGAGAACACAGAGAGAGTAAGAAGTCCAATCAGTTTTACTGTAACCAGTGTGGAAATGCATGCATTTTCAGTGTACCCAGGAGACATTGTTAAATCCATTATTTTGAACTAGAGCTGTTATGAAAGAGGTGTAACCAAGAGTTATAAGCTAAGATTGGGATGATGGTTAAAAATGAGTGAAGAAAAGGTTTGGCTTTCCTATCTGTGCAAGAATTCTTCTGAATCAGCTACAAGATCTTTGAGGTTCCTCCACAAAGTTTTCTAGGTACACGAGAACATTGAGCCAGAAATTACTGTGCTATCTTTTTGCTGCATATAGCTTTGAATGCAGTATTTTCTTCTTCTGATATCAGTGTATTCAGGCCCATTGTTACTCACTAGTTTAAAAGCATAAACTATTAACATTTCTAGAGCTAATTTTTCCATTGAACTTGTGAATGTGGCTTTCCTATTATGATGCTTTACACAATGCAACTGATTGATTGATTAAACTGATGTCTAGGCTTGAAATTTGATCTTTTGGTATTGCTCTGGGCATAGCTTACTGGTCTATTAAATTGTTGGTTGACATCCTTAGCTAGACAATGTACCAAGATGAAGGATCTTACCTGCAGGTTCTCCATTAACAAATGCATGTAAAGCATGTCCCAGGGAGTTCACACTTAGTAATGGTTAAGGCTTTCATGGATTAACACTGTCAGTGCAGATATTTTATCTGTTACATCATCATAGAACTTAATGCAGAATTTAAGATTTTGCCAAAAAACTTTGATTGAAGTTCATTGAATATTTCCCTTGCTGTGAAGGTTTTTGATAATATTTTAATCACAATTAATTGTAATGACGTTTTGAGATCTTGTGACTACTAATATCTTTGGTCAATTGATAGTTGAAATACATAGTTTTATCACTAATATGTTTCGCTAATATGTTCAGATTTATCACACTTACTATCTTTGTTGGATATTTGGCTGATAATTTACACTTTGGCATTTTCTGTTTCTGCAAGTCTTTTTCATTCACTCATTTATATTACCTTTGCCCCCTCATCTTCGTTCTATTATTCCACATAGTTACTTCTCCATTAATCCAAGTGACAAACGGAAGTGTGATAATATTAGTAGGACAGATGATGGATATAAGATAATATATTAAAGATATTATGAAGTTAAACAAGAATTTGCGTGCTGATGATTTCAGTGCATGGCCAAAAGGTTTTATATGAAGAGAATATCTGTTATCTGAGAATATGCGAAGGATAATCATAATTATATTTTGTAAATTTGCAACTTTTCCGAAACCCAACTCAGAGTATTATTTGGCTGTGGTAGCATTAGACAAAGAAATTGACTTACTACGTGAGAAAATGTTACCTTGGAAAGTTGTACCGTTAACTTTTCTTTTATGCATGGAGTATCATTGTCTTTTGTGTTACTATACTATGTTTACTTTTGAATTGAAATATTTGGATTCACTTCTTCTGTTAAATTATCAGACATTTTCTTTTACATATCAAAATATGTCTTTATGAGATTGAGTACAACCATGCTATACCTCTTTGTTTCATAGTTTATGTATTAAAATAGGTGTGATTAGAAACTTTTTAATGTTTAAGTTTTTTATGGTCTTAGTTTCTTCCATTATTGATTGAGATAATGGTAAATTTGATTTGTTACCATTACAGGTTAGTCCACATTTATGTTGTTTTGTGAATTACAGGAGGTCTATCTTCTCACATTGACTGTAATTCAAAGAGATGAAAGACTTATGTTGAGATGCCTATCGATCAATTTTTTTTGCTGAAGCGAAAAAGAGAACAAGCTGCGCTCAGACGTTCATTTCAAATAACCGATAAACAATGTCTGGCAGGTTTTTCTGTACAATTTAAGCCTTTTATATTTTTTCCTTTTTATAATCAGCCATTTAAATTCGATGGTTTAAAACCGTAGAAAGCAGCTCCAAAGAAGAAAGAAAAATATATCTGTTTGGTAACTTTTCAGTTAATGGTGGCCATGGTGATGTTACACAGACTCTGACATCATCATCTTCTCATGATGATCTTTTAATTATTGAATCATTTAGTTTTAGTGAGCAACAAATTCACAATCTGCGAGCTCGCTCTAGAGGTCAGTTTCTATTTACCTATTGTGTTCCTTTTAAGTCTATAATTGTCGTACACTCAGCTCCTTTGGATATTTATTGCTAAATTACGGTTGTTACTGAAAATCTATTTTCTGAACAAAGTGGATTACATACTGTGGAACTATAAATTCATCTAATTTCTGCTTTAAGTTAATTTCATATACTGTTTATATTACTATGATGTGTTCAAATATTGATTTAAGTAATTACTATGCTGAATCCTTCGGGGTTCTTGCTAATTGGGGCGTGCTTGCACCAACCTGTCCTCTCAACTAAGGGACTTGTACCCAGGAATTACTTGATCATACTAATCTTATGTTCGTTAAACTTATATCATACTTTAAATTTTATATGATGTTCACTGATATTTGATATTATTTGAACATATAGTGTTTAAATTACTATCATGTCTTCTTGTATTGATTTAAATAATTACTATGCCGAATCCGTTTGGGTTATTTCTAACTGGGATATGCTTGCACCAACATGTCCTCTCAACTAAGGGACTTGTACCCATGAATTACTTGATCATACTAATGTTATGTTTGTTTTAAATTATATCATCACTTAAATTTATATGATGTTCACTAATATTTGATATTATTTGATCATATACTGTTTATACTATTATGATGTGTTTGGATTGTGATTTAAGTAATTACTATGCCGAATCCTTTAGGATTCTTGCTAACTGGGGTGTGCTTGCACCAACATGTCCTCTCAACTAAGGGACTTGTACCCAGGAATTACTTGATCATACTAATGTTATGTTTGTTAAAATTATATCATCATTTAAATTTATATGATGTTGGCTGATATTTCATATTATTTGATATGCTTACTTTGAAAAGGATACTAGATTATTTACTATTTGCAGTTCATGTAGTTGTATTCAATGAGAAAAGAGAGCTTGAGGGAGGCATCTTGGTTTAAATGTTTTGCTTCCAGTGAAGTGAACACTAAATACTTCAGTAGCGTGAACACTGTAGTAGAGTGAAGACTAATGAACTAATCACAAAAGTATCAATAGAAATTATGCTGCTAAAACTTAGTTCATGGTTTATTACATAGTCTTATGGTCAGGCTGGACCCTGTTCATTACTTCATATAATTACAATATAGTTTCTAAAATGTTATTCATCAAATTGTAACAATAGGTTCTGCTTGGTAACTATTTTTTCATTTCAAGTTACAAAATTTTAAAATTTGGTAAAAATATATATTAAAAACTATTTGCAATATTATTGAGTTTAAATAATAATTATTCCATTATTCAGCTTAAGTATTAAGAACAACTGCTAGAAAATATTCAAAACAAAACAAGGAAAATGATATTTCTTATAACAACATAATCATTTGATTAAAATATTATCTTATTCTTACTTATTATAAGAGAGCAAACATCACTAAGAAGTTCATCTCAAAGAACCCATCAACAGCTGATGGCAGGTTTGTGTGTACAATTTTAAACTATCTTTCTATATCTTTTTTATATAATAACAAGGCATTGATATTGAATGATCTGAAATCAGTGAATGTAGATTCAAAGAAGAAAACTAAAACATCTCTTCATGATGGTTCCTCCATTGATGCATTCTTCCAAGCAGGATCTTCTTCTTCTCATTCTCATGTGCCAATCATGAGTTCTACAATTCTCGATAATAGAAGGGATGGAAAAGAACCTCATACCTCTGCAGGTCTATTTTTTAATGATTACTGCTACATTGTTTTCTGCGGGATGTTTATTTTATACATGGGAGAGTTTGGACTGCTGTGCAGTAATTAATATGCAAAAACAGACCAGAAGTAATCAATTCACAAATTTTTAGTTGTTATATCCTTATGGAAGTTCTGGAACTTTTGGACTTCATAGAAAAAATCTACTGTGGTATGTGTCATTTCACAAAAAAATAGTATGCTGATATAACATGAAATTAAGTCATTGGAAGAATTATAATTGCTTCAAAGATGGTTCTTATTTTACTGTTTAGCATTTGATGCAAATTTGAAGTCTAGAATTTAAGGGAGGATGTGCTATACATCTTATCTAAGAATCATTTGAAAAGATCTGTGTTCGTCATTAACTAGAGCTAGCTCTTGTATGCCAATAATTGCAGATAACTTTTTGGCACAATTCTCAGATATTTTTTCTTAGCTCACTGGAAACACATGCTGCTTGTCTCTAAGATTAATGTCAATTTTCAGTTGAAATATGGATTTCTTTAGCTACAATTCGGCAACTAAAGCCAGGTCCATGTAGATAGTCTAACACATAACCACTTTAGACCACTTTAATGTGAATTTTTTCCAGTTTTAACATCAATGTGTAATTGCAGAGAACAGGGTGTTTGTCTCTTGTCTGGAATCAGTATGATTGGGACAAGGCAAATTTAACTTCATTTGGAATTGACATGGGATTGTTATGGTGTAGCTCCGTGTAGAAGTTTTGAAATTTAGGGATTAAACCTAGCAGGCATACTTGGATGTTTGGTCTGTATGTATGAGGAATGTGGAATTTTTTCTCTATGGTTTTTGATTCAACCTCATAACTTTAAAAGTTTGAAGAACCAGTTTGTTTTTTAAACATCCACATGCCAAATTTATCATACATACTACTTCTGTTTATTTTGAAGAACAGAGAAATTTAATATTTTCCTAACAAGATATTCTGCCTTATGTTGTCAAACTAATGTCACATCTAATATAATTGTTAATCTCAGATGATTTGCTTATTTGTGAATTGTTCACCTGTTCTGTCTCCATACATTTCTTATTTTTCATGAACATGTTTGGTTTTAATTTTTTGCTCCATTTAGGTTTACTAAAAAAGAGAAAGTATAAAAATATTGCTCTAGGAGATTATATTCCAACTTCTGCTTAGACATTACCTGTTGTGCCTGATTGTACTCATTGCAAGGCAAAGAGATTTAAAGGAGAGTCAAATCTTTTCTGCTGTTCTGGAGGGGAAATTTTCTTGCAATCGGTGCCAATGCCTGATCAATTAAAAGCTCTTTTTCTTGGTCAGATGCCACAATCTCCCAATTTTAGAAAGAATGTCCGGACCTACAACAATAACCTAGCATTTACAACTTTGAGTGCTGGTTATGATCACAACTTAACTTCTAATGCTGGCGGTATTTATACTTTCAAAGTTCATGGTTAAATGTATCATTACCTAAAACCTTTGAAAGATACTGCCGAAGTCGAGCCTGCTGGTGTTCAACTTTATTTTTATGACAACGAGTTTGAGTTAGAAAAGAGAATGGGTATGCATGTGCTGACAAGTTTGATGAGCCAACGATGAAACTGTTGATGGATATATTGAGAGATAATCCCTACCGCCAGTTTTTCAAGCATTTGAAAAATGTTGACAGTATCGAAACGAAAAAATTGTTCTAAATACAGACCCAAAACTTGATCAAAGGCGATACAATATCCCAACTGCATCACAAGTTGGCAGTATATTTGTTGAGCCATTCGAGGAAGATGCAGAGATGACTGTACCTGTTCAAGTGTATACCTGTTATGGTCAAATTCTTAGAATAAAGCATTATTGTGGATGTTACGATCCGATGCAATATCCTTTAATTTTTTCGAGGGGCCAGTTAGGCTGACATATGAACATTAAAAGGTTCAAGAAAAGGCAAATGGTACATCAAAATTCTGGACCTAAAATGACGGTCTTCGATTGTCTAAAGTCTTTAATAGATTTTGAGAGCAAAGGTGTGTAATTAACTTTTACATTCAATTGTTGTTTTTAAGTTTTTAATCACTTTTATTTCTGCATATTTATCTTTTAATTTCCTTGCAGTTGTCAGGGATGGGGGAAAAACAAAGATGCAGTTACTGCGAGGGAGTACTACTGCTATAAATTACAATTAAGGCCAGATGATGAATAGATATTTCTGCATGTTAGCCGCCTGTTGCAGCAGTTTGTTGTTGATGCTTATATCAAAATAGAAACCAGCCAGTTGGAATTTTTAAGGGATAAGCAAGGGTAGTTTTGAACTGAAATGGCGCAAGGTAATTTGGATGGTATCGATGCTGGTTTAATAAATGGATCTGCACTTGGTTATCGGGTTTTACTTCCAGCATCATTTATAGGCGGTCCCAGAGATATGTGGCGTAGGTATCTTAATGTCATGGCCATTGTCCAAAAATTTGGTAAGCCTGACATATTTCTAACTATGACTTGCAATCCCTATTGGCCAGAGATTCAGGAAAACCTTTACTTTGGTGAGGCTGCAAATGATAGACCAGACTTACTTGCTAGAGTTTTTCGCTCTAAAGTTTATCAGTTGAAAGATGACATTGTTGATAAGGAGATTTTTGGTGTTGTGCAATTTTTGGTGTACATTATTGAGTTTAAAAAAAGAGGCCCGCCTCACTGCCACATGTTAATAATTCTAAAATCTGGTTGTAAGCCTTTGGGACCAGATGCTTATGACAGAATTGTTTGTGTTGAGCTACTGGATCCAGAGGAAGAACCACATCTTCTTCGTATTGTCAGCAAAAATATGATGCATGGACCGTACGGTAGATTGAATCCTAGAAGCCATTGTATGAAGAATGGTAAGTATAAATTTGGATTTCCTAGACCATTTAGACAGTCAACATATCATGGAGAAGATTGTTATCCATTATACAGGAAGAGAGATGATGGTAGAACAGTTACCATAAAAAAACATGCTCTAGGAAATAACTGGGTAGTTGGCTATAATAAATACTTATTTACAACATATGACTGCCATATAAATGTGGAAATTTTCTTGAATTTTCACCTTATCAAGTATGTTCATAAGTACATATTTAAGGGTAACGACCAAGTTGGCTTCGCATTACAGAGAAACCAACATGATACAGTTATTGACGAAATTAAACTGTATCAAGATGGCCGTTGGATTGGTTCGTCTGAAGCAACCTAGAGAATATATGGTTTTAAGTTAAACCATATGAACCCTGCTGTCTATTCTCTTCAAGTCCATTTTCCAGGTCAGCAATATATTACATTTCACAAGAATGATGTCCTTGAGTTAATTGCTGCAAATGACTTTCTTAGTAGAACTACGCTGACATGCTTCTTTGAAATGAATAGATATGACCCCAATGCAAAGGAATTGAAGCTCTTATATAAAGAGTTTTCAGAACACTTTGTGTGGTCGACATTGAAAAGGACTTGGACGAAGAGAAAGCATAGAAATGTTATTGGTGGGCTGGTTGCAGTGAACCCTAAAGAGGGTGAACGCTATTATTTAAGACTTCTCATGTCTCATATTAGATCACCAACATCCTATGAAAACTTGAAGACCGTGCAAGGAAGTGAATACAGCACTTATAGGGAAGCTGCGATTGCATTTGGTTTACTAAATTCGGATAGTTATATTAAAGATGCCTTACAAGAAGCTTGTTCATTCCAGATGCCATCAACTCTGAGATCTTTATTTGCTGTTTTGTTGGTTTTTTGCTCCCAAATGATCTGAAGGAATTATGGCTGAGATTTAGACATGAACAACAGCAGAACCCCATCTAAGTGAAACCTTGATAGATAGAAAGTTTTGACTATTATAAATGATTTTTTTGCTTGAAATGGGCAAGGATATTGAACATTACTGTTTGATAGATGGTATTGCTGCTAATTCAGCCGATGAAGTCTTAACACGTGAAATACTGAGTTAGAAGGGTATTGAAATTTCTGATGAAGAATTGAGGCTGCCTAATCTATTAAATGTTGAGCAAAGGCTTGCTTATGATCGCATTATGCAAAGTTCTATGGCCAATACTGGAAAGTCTTTCTTTATTGCCGGACCTGATGGTACAAGAAAAACATTGTAATATAGAGCTTTGCTTGCAACATTAAGGTCGGAGGGCCACATAGCATTGGCTGTTGCATCTTCTAGAGTAGCTGCCTCTGTGTTACCTGGAGGAAGAACTGCACATTCCCATTTTAAGTTTCCACTTGATTCTTCCGACAATGAAGTTTGTCAATTGAGCAAACAGAGTGGTTTGGCAAAGTTGATAATACAGGAAAAGTTGATTCTTTGGGATGAAACCACAATGGCAAAATGACAATCTTTAGAGGCTTTGGATATGTTGCTAAAAAATATCTCATGGATTCTAATGCTCCATTTGGTGGTAAGGTTTTTCTTTTAGGAGGAGATTTCAGACAAACTTTACCTGTCATACCAGGCGCATCAAGAGATGTAACAGTTCAGGCATCCATTGTATATTCACGTTTGTGGCCAGAATTAGAAAAGTTAAGTCTTCACCAAAATATGAGAGCCTCAAATGACCCAGATTTTTGCTCTTTTCTACGGTGTATAGGTGAAGGGACTGATCATATTGACGACAATGAAGAGGTAGAAATGCCAGCTCACATTATTATCCCATATATTGGGAAGGATCAATCCATCCAAAAGTAAGAAATTTTATCCTTTTTCGCACAACTTTTCTATATACAGATTGGATTTTTATGGGGATATCAAACTTACTTGAACTGTTTGCAGGTTGATTCAATGTCCGTTCACTGATTTAGCTGTATATGCATTAAATCTGATTGACATGATAGGAAGGTGTGTTTTGGCTGCAACAAATGCTGCTATTGACAGTATAAATACCTTTTTAATTAATGCTTTTCATGGCAGCCCAACATTATATGTTAGTACAGATAGAACGTCGAGTGAAAATCAACAGAGTGACCATGAGGATTTTCTTAATACACTCAATCCAAAAGGTCTCCTAGCCCATAAGTTAGTATTGAAACAAAATTGTCCTATCATGTTGATGCGTAATTTAAATCCAACTGAGGGACTGTGCAATGGAACTCGATTAATTTGTCGTGAGTTGTGCCAATCTACCATTAGGGTTGAGATAACTTTTGGCCTTTTCAAGGGCAAACAAGTCTTCATTCCTAGAATACCAATTATTTGTGACCAAGG
>JAUOBV010000002.1:8975940-8991671 GCA_032360425.1 Rubia occidens
ATTAACGATTAGACAAGTTTCTCGAAGAGCGTAATAATGATTGTTGTGCAATTTAACCTGGGACGGAGGGAGTATTATTTTCCAAATTAAATACTACTCCGTAGTATACATGAGAGCCTTGCCCGCTGTCACCTTTTTCTATGTTTTATTAAGTACTAATTACAAATGGCACCCCAGTATTTTCACATAATGCAAATTACTCCGTGTCACTGTGTTAAAATTGGACGGAATCTTTTTCATAATCTTTAAAATTGGCTGTTACTATTTTTAACTACTTAAAGTATTCGCAATGGTAGTGGATTAATGAACACTTTTTAAGTATCACGTCATCATTGTGACAATTTTGATAAAAATTAGGTAAGAATCAACTATCAACAATGGATCTCCTTAAATAAGCATTTCTTTTAAACATTTATTTTTTATTTTAAATTATAATTAATTAAAAATACTAAACAAGTCATATCAAGTGTCTATCATTAGTTGATTGATCTTTCACAGATAAAGAGGTAACCACTCTCTAATTAAGGAGCGGCTCATTATTAATGGGTGGTTCTTAAAACTCCACAATGATCATTCTTAATTAAGAAGCGCTCCTTGTTAAGAAAAATGAGGTTAAGAAGTAATCATTGTGAATGCTTTTATAATACCAATGTATAAAAGTTAATATTTAGAAACTATATGTTATGACGAATATAACAATATTAATATAATATTAGATATACTAAGATATAACAATATTAATATATGATATTAGATATACTTAGATATGGATATAAATTTGGATTGAAAAAGTAGTTCCGTTCAATTTTAAAGTGAGACAGGGGAAGATTTTTCTTTAGAATTTACATCAGTTAAGAAACATCTTATAGTAAATGATATAAATAATTAGTTGTTTATAAATCTAGGTCCCCCATCCTAATTAAGGTCCAATTTGTTCTTATTACTCCCTCAGTTTCTTTAACAATGACACACTTTCCTTTTTGGATTGTTTCTTTTATATTGGCACATTTTTCACTTTTGGTAAGATTCCTTCAGTTTCATCCACTCATTCTATTTTTTACATTCTACATTCAATTTCATCCACTCATTTTCTTCTCCTAAATCCAAGCACGTACAGTTAGTGTGTCATTGTTAAAAACGGAGAGTATATGGTTTCAACTTATAGATATACACTCAATTTTGCCAAACTTTTAATTTTCTTAACAATCCTCTAAGTTTTTGCTTTTGTCTCCGTTCGATATCCTATTATCAATCTATTTTTTTGCAAAGTGTTGGGAGAGACGGTCTTTCCGTAGTTTTATGGGGAGACGGTCTTTCCGTAGTTTTATGGAAAGACAGTCTTTAATTAAAGTAATAAAAATAAAGGATTTTAGTTGCAATATTAAAGATTTATTATGCAACGTGTAGTAGTTATAAAGTTTATGATCCGATTAATGAAACCCAAACATTTTATTTTCATTTCTTCTATGGAAAGACCTTTTTCCATGGTTTATGAAAATACTGTCTTTCAAGAGACGGACTCTTTTCTTTATACATTAAATAAATAACATGTCATCATTGTATGAGAATTTTCTCTTGTATAAAGGACTTCTTGTGAGAATTAAAAGTGACGATCGTTGATTGACTTTGTAACATCCAAATTTATCTAGTTGGCAATTTATGGAAATTATGCAAATATGAAATTGTTGTGTTGAAACAGCAAAGAATGAATGTTTGGAGTTTTACGGAATGACATGAAGAAATCAGTCCGATGAGATATTTCGTCCATAATGTTTTTATTGGAGAATATATCAATTCCTATATTTATGAGATTGTATTAGATTCATGGAATAGAAATTGATTTGCAATATTCGACTATGGTAGAGATGTGGACGAGATATCCTTTTTCTATCTCCAAGGATTTGATTAAAATCAGAATTTGAAATGGAGAAAGAATTATATACGCATAAGAGTTCATGTGTGCGAAGATTTTCTATGTTGAAACATACATAAATCTTAGGCCAAAAGGGATTTAAGCATATTGTGTGAATATTGAGTTATGGAATATTGGAGATTTTGCAATATATTATTTTAGACGTGTATTTGAGGAATATTATATTTATGGAAAATCCCTATAATTATGGAATTGGTTTTATGGAATATTATAAGATATGTTGATATAAGGAAAATCTCTTTATTCAAGAGATTTGGATATGTTTCAAAAGCAAATAAGGAATAAGAATAGTTTGAAGATAAATGTGGATAATTTCAATCTGCTCTTGGTATATATATTGATGGACATTATGGCTGTAAACTCACGAATTTGATTGAAGTAAATATGCATTCAAATTTTCATATCTTTCGAGAAGTACTCTAGAGTCATTCGTTTGTATTCCAACATGAATTTAAACTGTTGATCAAGTTCAGAATTGTATAACTTAATTTCTATGGAGGAGGAGATCCAGCGTCGATGAGTTTCGAGGTCAGCAGAAGTCTGATCAAGGCAGATCGGTAGTAAGGGGAACTTGCAAAAATCCACACGTTGTAATTAGAGAAGATAAGTATAGTTGCATGGTGTATTTTGTGCTGTATATTTCTGATTAGTGGATTTATTCTGAATTGTGCCAGGCTCCTCAGATGTAGGTGATTTTCACCAAATTGCGCAACCAAGTCTGTGTGTTCTTGCTTTACATGTTTACATATTTGATTAAATATGTTACGTTGGAACACGGTAGTGATTATTAAGTTAATTGGGTAAAACCAAATTTCAAGACTTTTGAACACTTAGAATTACTTCTTATAAATTTGTAGTGTTGCATTGATGAAACTTTGGGAGTGAGAAATTTCATCTTTTATTCAAATTAAATAACATGCAATATCAAAACCATACATTCATACATGTAAAACTTAATTATGGACGAAGAAGTCGGATTTTTAAAGAAAAGGACAATAACTCATTGCGGATGAGTTTATTGTTTACTTTGAAATCTATCTTCCATTTATTTTTAAGTGAAATGGTATTATTAGGTTATACATTTTTTGCTTGAACTAAATTTAACTGAATTGTATGATAATAACAATTAAATTGATTTGAACTAAAATTATTTTAACTGAATTAAATTGAAATGAAATGCAGTTAAATTGATAATAACATAATTTCATCGATGGTATCCATTAGGGGTGGTTATTATTTAACAACACCACGAGGGGCTATTTGCAATTTACACATTTGAAAGATACCCAACAGAACCCAACATAACGGCTCAGTTAGACGAAATTTGATGTGGGATTCTTCCCAATTTGTATGATTGTATTCTAATCAACCTTGAATAATACAAAATATTTTATGCTTACTTGGCCAGTGCTAATCACTATTAATGTACGTATTAATGGCCAAATGGGGGTATGCCTACCTTACTTCAATGGGTGACAGATTAATTGATTAAGCTAGTCTTGTGCTGTGTCATTGGCTCTAACTCCATTTTAAATTAAACTTGTCACTTTCCCAGTGTGATCGTATGAGTTGACTAGTTTGTTCACTCTCTTTTTGGGTGTTGTTATATCACGTCCTATATTTTACTAGTTAGATCCTAATATGTACTCATATCTATATTTTTATTTTTATTTTTCATATTTTGTGTTTGTTTGGAATTACCTTTTGTTTAAGTGTTTTGGAATTCATCCTTTTTGCATTTCTCCCCCTCCCCTTAAAATTTTCTGCCTTTCCCCTCTCTTCACGATTCCGCTGGCCACCTGCTCCGTTGCCGACCCCTGGCTGCCACCGCCCACCACCTAGACGAAAAAAGTTAGTGTTCTTCTTTTTAACCTTGTTTTCAACACCCTAATCACCGGAGCACCTTGTTTTCTACATTTTTTTGCATGAAAATAGAGCTTTCAACCGGCTAAACATGAAATTAAAATGGGATTTTTCAAATTTGGGGCTGAGAAGGTGGGCTGGGGGTGTACGCAAGACGGCTGAGATGGGAGGGGAGACGATGGAACGAGGGGAGATGGCTGAGACGATGAGACCGGGGAGACGGCTGAGACGATGGGACCGGGGAGACGGCTGAGATGACAGGACTGGGGAGACGGCTGAGACCGGAGACGAGAGGGAGATCAGACGAGGGGCTGGTTGGGTGAGAACGATCGGGATGAGGGCGGAGGCCGGAAGGGAGGGCCACGGGGGATGGGGTTGAGGGTGGCGGCCGGCAAGGGGGATTGGGGTTTAGGGAAATTTGGGTTGGATTCCAACTTGTATTAATTAGTACTTAGGGCTTATAATTAGTTTATGGGTTATAATTAGTATTTAGGGTTTCCAACTAGGGTTTAGGGCTTATAATTAGTTTTAAAAATAAAGTAAGGTTTAGAGATTCTAATTAATATTAAAATTAAAGTAAGGTTTAGGGTTTGTAGATTATGGTTTCCAATTAAAATTAAAATTAAAATAAATTAAATGGTTTAGGGGTTTTTAAATAAGGGATTGGGGATTACATTAAAGTAGGGGATTAGGGTTCTATCATTAGAAATGAAATGGTTTGGCCTTTTTAAATAAATGGTTTAGGGAAATAGGTTTTTAATTAGAAATAAAATGAAATTGTAATATGGGAATTAATGGAAAATCCAAAATGAAATTTTAATTAAATACAAGAATATGAAAATGTTGTTCGGATTTAATTGAAAAACTAAAAGAATATTGAAATATATAATGTTTTATTGTAAAATGAGCAAACATAATATTATGAAAATAAATTTCAGATATAAAATAATATTATGAGAATAACATGTGGCTAGAATAAATTGAAAATAAAATTTGATGACACTCCCATTTAATTAGTATTTGTTTAGATAATTAACCGAAATAAATAATTTTGCATGTACATAATAATGAAAGTTTTGCTAGGCATTTGTTTCTTACGTTATACCATTTGATTATACATAACTGAATAGGTAATTTGTGGAAATAGAATTTTTAAGTAAATAGAATAAAATGGAAATCTTGTTTGGATTGTATTTAAAAAATATGATACTTTAATATAAAATATTATAAGAATCTATAAGAAAACATAATAGTATAAAAATAAAGTTTTATTTTAATAAAATATTATCAAAATGACAAATGAATAATTTGATGATAGTCCCATTTAATTATTAATTATGCTGTAACTATCAGAAATAATTGATTGTTTATATAGGAAAAATGGAATGTTTTGTAAGGAATTTGTTATATATGTTATAACATTTCATTATACGTAACTGAATATGTAATTTATAATATTTCATTTAACATTTTATATCTATATGTGTTATATATCCCTACAGTAATTAAGTAATAATGAGGGCAATAATTATATTTCATATATTATAGATGAGTGCTGATGATAGAGCCGCTAATAAAGGTCGTAGTATACATGAGAGGAGGATTAGTGCGTCTTCCAGGGCTGAGAGAAGTATTGCGTCACTGCAGGAATAGTTTCCCGATTTTGTGCAAGATAACGAGGTAAACGTTGAGCCAACCTCTCCAAGGGCTGGTGGTACTTTTGAGCTGATTGAAACCTGGGATGGTCCGGATCTGAACATTGTCAATGACGGTGGAATGTATTTGTTCTGGGAACGCAAAGAAACTGGCAATCATTGTTGCATCCAATGACAAATAGACCATACTTTTCTTTGAAACTGCATGACATCCAAAAATACCTCATTTGATAATTTCGATTGTATTAGCGTGCTACCGAATTAATTCTTCGTGTTTCTTAAAAATGACAAGAAACACCTAAACATTTTAAGATTTATTTGTATATGATAAAAATTTAAATGACAATAAATTTCTTTAAACATATTAGGTGGAATTAACATATTATAAACTTTTAATGACAATATCTATAACCAAATTAAATTCAACACAATGAAATGTTATGCCACCTCATTTTAAATTATCGTAAAATATCACATCTACTAATGATGAAAGGAAATATAATCTCCTATTTAACCAACTAATAATTCATAACTTTAACAATTAAATTTAAAAAAAATACATAATAGGACATCATGGATTGTATTAACGTGATACCTGATTAATTCTTATTGTATCTTAAATATTACAAGAAACACCTAAAAAATTTATGATCTCTTTTTATACAATACTAATTTAATTGAGATTAATTTATTTAACATATTATGTTGAATTAACATATTAAGAACTCTTAATGACGAAATCTAGAATCAAATTAAATTCAACACAATGAATTGTTATACAACTTCATTTAAAATTATCATAAAATATCACAAAAATTTATGGAAGAAATGAAATATAATCTCCTATTTAAACAACTAATAATTCTTAACTTTAAAAATTAAATTTAAAAAATACCACATAGGACATCTTAGATTGTAGACGTTAATGACCACCCAAATGTAGAATCATGTTGTGAATTTTTTTTACCCAACTCTAAAATTTACAACCAATTTTATAGACATTTTTGTAGCATTTTTTTTTTGCATTAAATGAAATTAAATGTTGGGAGGTAGAAGTTGGGGAAAGAGAACCGAAAATGATTGAGAAATTAGACAGAGAGAACTCAAATTGGGGGGCAAAAGAGAAGGAATTTAGCATTCCTAATGAATACCGGGTAGAAAGGAAACAAAGTAAAAAAGAAATGGAAATCAGCTGGAGCACCGGAAGGAAAGCCAAAAATTAAATCCAAAGGTGGGAAATGGAATGAGAACCGGAAATGAGAACTGACGGAGAACCGGGAGAGAGAGAGAGAGAGAGAGCCGGAGGGGAGATAGAATCAGGAATTGGGGAAGAGAACGGAAAGAGGAAAGGAAATCTGGCTAAGGGGAGGGAGAACGAGCGGGGGAGAGCGAAGGGAGGAAAAGAGAACAGGGAAGCGAGAAGGAGACCGGGAGGGAGAGAATGGAAACTTCGGCGGAGGGTGGAGATGACAGCAGGCGGTGGAGGAGACTAGAAGCTGACGATGAGGAGATGGAGAAGATCGAGGGTGACGAGGAGATCAACGAGGAGACGAGGAGATCGACGAGAAGATCAAAGAGGAGAACGACGAGGGCGATGGAGGGCGGACATAATATCAGCAGATGAAGGAGATGAGGAGACATGAAGAGGTTGAGGCCGGTAACGCGGTGGCAAGCAGAGGAGATAGCGAAGCCGAAAAGACACAGTGGCCGGCAATTGAAATTGAGGAGAATCGTTCGTCGGCAACGTCAATGGTGATGTCTACGGTGGTCGGCGATGTCAACGGTCTTTCTCCGGCAAAGTCAACCACCGCCAGCCACCACCGACAGATCACCACCGACGACCACCACTACCATTAATTCACACTAATTAATTAATTCAAACTAATTAATTTACATTTAAAATAATTTACATTAAGTTTACTTAATTATTAATAATTAAACTATCAATTTAAAACTATCCAAAAATACAAAAGTTATATTTAAAATACAGGGCGTGAACAAATAAAATACAGAGCATGATATAGAGATCCATTTTTTTGTGTGTATATTCTTGTGATCATTCATGCTACTATGCTTTTTAACAATGTAATGTACTTTCATAATCAATTGTGATTGGCTCTTGGGATGTTGGGAAGGGTTATTGGAGAAAGATTCATATGAGACCGTCTCACCATAACTTATGGTGAGACAAGGAACAAAGTAAAATTTTAAAAAGTATAGAAAGTACCCCACATCATCTCTCATATTTAAGTAATTATATGGAAAAAGTGCATTTATGCTCATCAGTTCTTGTGTTTGTGCAAATATACCCCTGAGTTTTTTTAAAGTGCATTCATAGCCCTGTCGTGGTCTGAAAAATTGGTCAATTTTGGTCATTCCCGGATTCAATAGAAATGACCGTTTAATTTTAATCATTCTCGAATTCGAAAAAAACAATCATTTCTATTGAATTCGGGAATGATCGAAATTGACTAATTTTTCAGACCACGTCAGGGGTACGCATGCATTTTAAAAAAACACAATAACTGGAGGCATGAATGAGTTTATCCCTAATTATATTTAAACCCTTCATCTCACCATAAGTTAGATGAGACCGTCTCACATGTCTTTGTTGGGTTGATGGTTCAATACTTCTTAGTATCACTCATACTACATCTGTTTCATTGGATGTGTCACCATAGTTTCAACTATTTAGATTTAGTTGAATAAAATCAGTGGATGAAATTAAATTTGGAAGGGAAAAGTAGAAATGAGTGGATGAAATTGAATGAATCTTGTCATAAAAGAAAAGTGTATCAAATCCACACACACAAAAGTGTGTCACGTCCAATTAAATAAAAAAGAGCATGTTTCTTTGTTTTCTTAATATTGTGACACCCCATCCGTTCAGATAATATTATAACACTTTTCAGTCAACTTTTCAACATACATTTGACCATAAATTTCATACGTGAGGTATCGTTAGATTCTTAGTAATATCTACTTTCTAAGTATCAAAATTTTACATATTATTAGGATACATAACAAAAGTTATTAGTGGTCAAACATGACTTGAGAAAGTCGGTTGAAAAGTGTGCAGCAATTAGCTGAATGGAAGTAGTACTTACTTTTTAATACTCCATCCGTTTCATTCCACTTGACACTTTTTTTAAAAAAAACAATCTGTAATATTGTCACAGTTATTATTATTTTGGTAATATTTTTCAGTTTCATTCACTCATTCTAATTTTCTCTTTCTAAATTTAATTTTATCCATTCATTTCCTCATTTCCGAGCAATGAGCGGGGTTTTAATACCAGACTTGATGTTTTATATTCAGTACTTGATGTTACAACCAAACATTGTGATGTTTTTTCAGAATTTTTTTGATCTCTTATTGTAAATCTTGTGTTTGCAGTTTGAAATTTGACACTAGTCAGTGATATTTTATTACCTTGAATTTAAATTTTTAATTCATACTTTCATTTGATTGATGTGTCAGTTTTGCAGCGTGTTGTTTTAAAAATTGATATTGATATTTTTTCCCCAGAATATTATACCTTTATTTTGTGTATCATTTGATGTTTCAATGGTGTGAATTAGTTTTTCTAAAATTTTAATATTGATGTTTAATATTTTTCCCATATCAGTGTCACATTTTGATGTTGCACTTGATGATTTAACTTTATGTGTATTAAATTTTTTTAATGAGTTTTTAGTTTATTGGATTGATTTTTATCTATTCTAATTTGATGTTTATTATGTTTTTTTGGGAGAAATAATTTTTTCATTCAAATCAATCAAAAAAACTTAAACAAGGTTACACCCCTCACTCTAGGGATTTTACTACATCCAATAAAAACCAACAAAAAAAAGGTTCAAGTATATGAACTCATCAAACAAGCTGCCATATTATTATCTATTGCTGTTTTTGGGCCATTTAAAACTAAACAACCCTAAGCAAATAATAGCTAAGAATTTATAAGCCCATTCTCCGAGCCCATATTTCTTAAACCTCTTTTATACTTCCATAATACTCCTATCTCCCTGAACTTAGCAGCTCCAATTCTTCTTCTATTCTCCCCATCAATTCCTCTGGCCTCCCTTTCCCGTCTTGAAAGATTATGACATTTCGTTCTTCCCATATACTATATAAAACTATCACTATTCCCCTGAACTTGGCCCTCATATTCCTTATCAACATCAACTTCATCTTATCAACATCAGCTTCATATACATCTTCATCTCCCTCAAATCTTTCACTTTTTTCAGACCAAGTCTTTTCATAACTTCATCAGTGTACTAGCAGTCAGCAAATAAGTGCTTTGCTGTCTATTCTTCCTTCTCATATAAACTGCAAAGTTGTTTGTTTTGCAGTATATTGAAATGCTGCAATCTTTCAACAGTTGCTAACCTCCCTGTAAGCATCATCCATAGAAAGAAACTGTGTTTAGGTAACACATTGGACTTACAGATCACTTTTGTCAATGTATCTTCTTCTACTTCTCCTTTCAATATATCATATGCAGATGTAATACCGAACCTCCTCTTCTTAACACATTTATCCATTCTCCCATCCATCTTTCCTTTCAGCCTGTGCAAAAACTTCCATAATTGTGTTGATTGTGGCTTATAACTCCCAAAAGCCTTCTTGTTTATGTAGTATGCCTGTAGTCATCTAATCCATAAGATATCCTGCTTCTCTTGGATGCTTCATAAGTGTTTACAGAGGGCAGCTTGATTCCAGAGTGAAGGATCTTTGAAGCCAACTCCTCCTTGTTTCTTATTTCTGCACAAAGTCTCTCAAGCTGTTGGAGTGAAGTATCTCTCCTCGGGATTTTTATTCCACAACAATGCTCTATAATTTTTGACAATTTCTTCATGCACTTTCTCTGGAAATTTGAAAATACTTGACCAAAACCTTGAAATACTCAACAGAACACTGTTAATAAGTTGCCCTCTCCTAGCATAAGTCATTTTTTGAGTCCCAAGAGTTCAACCTTTTGCATATTTTCTCTATAAGTACTGCACAAGTATGTTTACCCCATCTAAATGTGGATAATGGAATCCCCAAGTACTTCATTTTGAGTTCTCCTTTTTCACCTGCCTGATTTGAGCCAGCCTACTTCATTGTTGATTTCAGTTCATTTAGTTCCATACCTGAGACATCCTGGAAATCCTGTAATACCTTGTTTACTCCTTCTAAGGATTTATCATTTGCCTCAAAGAATATCAACAGGTCATCTGCAAATAATAAACTGTGAATACCAAAAAAAATTATATCTTTGATGAAAGCCAATTTGTCTCTCCTTATACCTCCTGGTTAATAACTTGGTTAAATACTCCATACATAGGACAAGCAACAGAGGTGATAAGGGGTCACCTTGCTTCACACCAAATCCCTCTATGAAAGAATCAGTATAACTGCCATTGAGTGCCAGGAAGAAGTTAGATGATCTCACACACCTTTCTATCCATGATATAAACAGTGTAGGAAATTTCAACAGTTTCAGGCATTCAAACAGAAAATCCCACCCTATTGAGTCAAATGCTTTGTTAATATCAACCTTAATAACACATCTTTCTTTTATATGCTAATAGTACATTATGACCAATGTGTATGTTTCTAGCAAAAGCTCTCTGATTCAAGTTAATTAACTCAGGTTGCACATCCCCCATTCTTGCACACATTATCTTTGTGATCACCTTATCGATAACAGAACAACAAGATATTGGCCTTAAATCAGTAGCTGATTGAGGTTGACTTACTTTTGGGATAAGTACAATCATTGCCTTGCTAAAATCCACTGGTATATTTTCCCCTGCAAAAAAGCTTTTAACAGCTGCAATAAAATCATCACCAACAATCTCCCAAGTATGCCTGAAAATTTTGCTTCCATAGCCATCATAGCCAAGGTTTTTTCTAGCCTTAATCCCTTTCAGAGCCTTCAAAACTTGTTCTCTTGTAATTTCTGAGTTTAATTTCAGTTGTTGCTCAATACTCAGTACTCCTCCCTCCTTAACAACATTTACATCACATCTTGTTTTTTTTTGCAGCTTCTTCTATCGCAACTGCATTTTAAAACTGAATTAAGATGCATTTCCAGTTCCACTCCTTCAACCATTCTTCCTCTATCATTTAGGCATATCCACTGGTTCATGTATTGCCTTTCCTTCATTTTTGCATAAAACACCTTTGTTAGCATGTCCCCATCCTTCATCCATTGAATTTTTACCATCTGCTTCAGGTATTTGAATTTCACTTCTTCCAGTTCAATCATCTGAAGTCTTTTAATTTGCTCATCTCTCTGATTATATTCTGATTGAGTATTTTTATGCAACACTTCACTTGCTTCCATTTATTGTTGCTTTGCCACTGTAGTTCTTTTTACAATCGCTGAGAACTCTCTTCTGTTCCGTTCTTGCAATGGCCTTTCTAATATTTTCAAGTTTTTCCTGAGATCCTCCATGCTTCCACCACCTTTCCTCCATATTACTTCTATTAGTGATCTATATTGAGGAGATTGAATCCACATATTATGGAATTTGAATTGCTTACCATCCTTCTTCTTTCTTCTTTTAATCTAAATCATTAGAGGGAAATGATCAGAAGTTCCATTTATACACACTTTGCATAGTGATTCTCTGAACTCTGAAAACTAGCTTTGATTTATCATTTCTCTATCAATTCTACTTATTACTCTTTCTCCCACCATTCTTCTGTTATCCCATGTAAATTTGGCCCTATTGTCTTCATCTCTGTTAAGTCCAGTTTTGTTACTAACTCCTGAAAATATTCTATCTCTGCTAATGTTACCTTATTTCCCCTAGTTCTATCATCCATCTCTAAGGGTGCATTGAAATCCCCCTGAATAATCCATAGATAATTTCTACTATGTTCCTGTTTTCCCAGCTGCTTCCATAATTCCTTCCTGCCGTCCATATCATTCATACCATAAACAACAGTCACAAAGAATTTTTGGCTCATACCAACCATTTTCACCTATATATCGATCAAATGTTCATGTTTGAAAATTCCAGTGACCTGAAAAATTTCAAGTTTCCACATCAGCCAGATTCTTCCCCCCTACACCAATTCACCATTTGACTCAAAACTCCACCCTAATCCCATATTTTCCATGCACTTTTGTCTCCAGTAGTCCCAACATGCCTATCCTACTTTTAATTAAAAAATTCCTACATTTTTTTGTTTTTCTCTGCTATTTACACCTCTAATATTCCATACCATCAAACCTTCAGTTATTGATCAGGTGGATCTCCTAAGGTGCCTCATGTTGCACCGCTCTCCCCCATATACACCTTCCTTTTTTGCACTTGATTTTTTATCAACATTGCACTGTTTACCTCCTCCAGGTTAGCAAACATTTCCTTCTCTTCATCTGCCTTCACATTAATCATTTCTCCAGTTTTTATCACCTCTACCTTTTTTTGTTTCCCATTTTGAGGCACATATACCAGGTTTACCACTTGTTTCATAGTCACCAGTTTCTTTTCTTCCTTCCTGCAGCTTTCAATTATATGTCCCATTAAAGAGCATTTCTCACAGTATAATGTAACCATTCAAACATAATATTTTGATGTTGAATCACCTCATTCTCATCCATATATGGAACTTTTTTTTGGAATCTAATCACTGATTTTCACCTTCACCGGAACTATGGCAAAATTCTGTCCATCCATCTCTAAGGTTGCTATATACAGATTCAATGGTTTTCCAATAGCACTAATAATCCTGAAAAGAATTTTTGGATTCCAGTATACCATTGGCAAGTTAGGTAACTGGCTTATTATCGAACACAATCATTCCATTTTCTACTGCTTCATCTCTCTGTACTTTCAGCTTAAACTTCACCATGAACACTTCATTCTTCACCTTCCATAGTTTATGTATTTTATTTTCCCAAATTCTATTGAAAAACCCTTTAGTCACAGCATAAGGTGGAAAACTACCCAGAAATCTGCATATGACCGTTGTTTCCCAAATTTTAATGTTATCCTCTACTTCATCCATGGGTATCTTAGCCATTTTAACACCATTCACTTCTTCAGGTGGATAGAATTTTACCTTGCTTCTGGTGTGATCTTAGAATAGAGCATTTCCATGGCTTGGCATCTGCTTTAATCAGCCCTTTCCAATCTTCTGCCTCCACTTGTTTTTAGCTGAATTAGTCCAACTTAACCGATGTTTAACCCTCCCCTTTGTCTGCTCTGCATCCACCAAGCCACCCTTGATTTCATCTTTAGGCATATATGGTATGTTAATAGTTTTCATCTCTATCCCGTTTTGATATGATTTTTGGCCCAAATCTTCACATATTCGCTCCAATTTCTTACTTCCACCCTTCTTTTCACCTCCCCCTTTCTCCTTTGTTAAAACCCTCTGCGATTAACGTCTCTTACTGTCTGATTTCCCATGGAAACATTTATCAGAGAAAGCTTTCAGATTGATTAATTTAATACACAGTGAGTGTGTATTTCCCCTATAGAAGGGAGAGAATATTCCTTGATATCCATTTTAACATTAACTATTATTATTTATATAATAATAACACTTCTCATTTTCATTCGTAATTTGTTCAAGACTATTTAGTAACGTTTTAAAATGGCTTTGATATCCCACTAATGAGTCATTTTTTTAACTTTTACCTTTTGTTTTAGAATCACAAATCCTTCTTCTGTTCTTATTTCTAAGTGTCCACAAATTGAGTACTTCCTCCATCTCGAGACAGGTCAAATTTCATAAAAAAAATTGACGGTTATCAAGAACTATATTTGACCGTTAATATGTTTAGCTATGTAAAATAACAGAAAATAAAAAATTAATATTTAGAAAGTATTTGATATGACGAATCCAACTAGGTCATATATGATAATATTATTGTTTATATATATATATATATCTATTGAAGATATTTTGTAATTAATATTGTAAATATTTTTAGGTTAGAATCCTTTTCCATAGTTGACTAGTCAACATCTTTTCCTTTTCCTTTTCCATAGAGGAATTAGTTAGTTAGATTTAGCTTTTCGTGTTGGCCTTTGGTCTTCTATTATCAATATAAATATACAATTTTATTTTAATTTGTATCGGAGCAAAAAATGTGAAAACAATTAAATCCTTAATTATAATGTAATCTTAAGCTTCCGTTTCCACCGATCAATGGCTGACGCTAATTTACCCATTATGATCAACTCCGCGCATGAAGGTGCCACCGTCGGTTATCTCCAGGCTGCCGCTACCACCATGAAGGCCGCTGAGGAAGCCGTCGCCGATCAAGCCTCTGCTATCACGCCAGTGCGAACTTCCATACATTAGTCGATCGACTCCTGGCCAAAACCGACGCTTCCAGAAAGCTCAGCGCCTCCTTCAACGCTCATGCTCCATTACATAAATCTTCATTTTTGTCATGCTTCTGAAAACATGAGCCTGTTGATTTCTCCGCTTATTTGGAAAGGTGATAATTATTGTGAATGGGATGAAACTCTTCGCCTGATGGGAGGTCATCGCCGTACCTCTCAAAGATGTAATTTATAAGTTTTTCTTTCATACTAACTAAAACTAAGTAGATAGCGGCAAGTCGGGGTCGTTCACAGAGAAAAGGGATATTTCCAAGCGTTTATGCATACAAGGGTGAATATAAGCCTAGATATATATATATATATATATACATAGATATAAAATCAAGTAAAAAGGGGGATTTTGGATTTTTATAAAATACTACGACTACTTTAAAGAGCTAAACTAACCAATAATTAGAGAAAAACAATATGACTAAGTTCATAACTAGCACAAAAGATATAACTAAGATTATAACGAGTCTTGGGCGCAATTGGTTTACATTTTTAGTCATCCTTTGATCATCAAATAATTATCCTATTTTTATTCGTTGATCACATATTGTGGAGAACTTATCAACACCTTTCGAGTGAAGATATTTCTCGCCTCTCCTCGGTTATAGATAGAGTGGGCGATCGGCGCCACACAATAACCCTTACCCTCGGCTCACCCTAGACGATCGGCGTCATAGACTTCCCCAAGAATAGAAATACACATAGAGAACGAATACAACTAACAAAATATTCTACAAGCGAGAAATATTGGGATAGTACAAATATATCTTCTAATAACGACTACGAGGATCAGCCTTCATGCTAATCGTTATTAGTGAGCCACGTTTATAATTAGTCAAACCCATTCAAATCCATCCCAAATCTAAGCAATGTCATCAATCGATAATCATAATTAGTTGTCACACCCAATTATAACCTAGCATCAACTA
>JAUOBV010000002.1:9087696-9098954 GCA_032360425.1 Rubia occidens
GTGTTAAGATAAATTAGTTAATACATCACACAATAATTTTCATATTTATACAATTATAACTTTTTACAATTCAAACAACATCAACTTTATTGATGAATAATGAAGTAAGACACAATTAGAGAGACATTGGGAGTATATTTTACTATGTATAATAACGGTAAGTAAAAAGTCGATATTTAGACACTACTTATTATGACGAATTTAAAATATCACATGTAATAATATTTCATATATCTATTTAAATATAAATTAAATTTTAATAAAATTATGTAAAAAAAGAGAAGAAGTAAGAGTACAAATATAATCGAGACATGGTTTACATTATTGTAAACGAATACTATGCCAACTTGAAGTCCATCAATTTAGTTTAGCCGCTGAAATGAAAATTTATTCTCTAACATTAATCTCTTAGAATATATTCTACTACTTTTTTTTATTATTGTATTGTCTATTAAAACCCTTTCTTTGTAATTTCCTTTTCATATTTTCACCATCATAAATAGATTTTGTGATTTTCTAGGTGTTTGGATTTAGGTGAATAAAATGAGTGGAGGAAATTGGATTTAGAAAGGATAAAATATGAATGAGTGGATGAAATTGAATGAATCTTGCCATAAAAAAAGTATGTCAAATTCATAAAAATAACCAAAAAAACAAAAGAGGAGTAAAATAGAGTAGAGATTAATGCTCTAAAAAAGAGGAAAAGTAGACGTCTCCGTCACCGTCAGTTGGAGGCGGGTAAAACGTCCAAACGGATGGAGTCCGCACAGAAAATTCTTGTCCCAAAGCGGGCCCCATTTCCAAATGGGCGGTTTCCTGCGGTCACCGTTATATAAAGCTCTTAAAACTGCTCCCGTTTATCACTCTCCGTCTTCTTCTTCTTCAGCTCAGCTCTCACCGCCTCTAAAAATGGAGTTCGAATACGCTGTAAACGAGTACACCGACTTCGAATACAACCCTCTTGAAGACAACGCGGCCGATTCCCATGGAAACCATGATTCAGACTCCGATTTCGATGACGATCTTGAACTGGTACCGTTACTGTGTACTTTTCTGTTAAGCTGTGTCTGTACGATGAGCGACACACGTTATGTTGTTACGAGTCGATTGGGCATAAACAACGGTTGATTTATGGTGCAGAGTAAAGCCAAGACGGATACGTCGGCCATGGAATTTAGAAACGGGAAGGATATGCAGGGGATACCTTGGGAAAGGCTGATTCACACCAGAGAGGAGTACAGGAAGAGCAGGATTCAGCTATACAAGAACTATGAGAACCTTTCTCGCCCTCGTCACGATCTAGTTAAGGTACACTCATTTTATGCTTAATTTTATCACCAGTCCATTGTAGCTCTAAGTTTGTAATTCTTGAGCTTGAGTTTGAGTTGATAGGCTGATAACTCTAGTGGATGATTTTATAGGAATCCAATGTTGTATCTTATCCTCTTTCTGCCTTTACTTGTTACTAAAAGCTAGGCTGTGCTTTCATACCCCTCGATTTTTCAGTAAGTGCTACTTTAGACTTAGACTCTCTTGAAAGTGCAGTATTTTTAGAAGTTCTCCTAATACTGAAATATGCTTAGCTTGGAAGCAAAGCAGTTTATAAGCCAGCTAAACACACCCAAAGTCACCCTTGAATTGAATCGGGTGCTAAACAATCCTTGAATTCATTGGAGCGAGTTTTTTTTTAACAGCATAACTAATTAATTACTCAGGGTTTAGTCGCCCTATTGAAAACCATGGGTTAAAGTAGTACGTACTCAAAAATTTGGGGGCATGAGGTTGTTTTACCCCATGTTTGTACTTGTATGTGAAATATTGTGTTTCTTGACTGTAGGAATGCAAGGAAGTTGAGGGAGGGCACAACTATTTTGACTTTCAGTTCAACACCCGGCTTGTGAAGTCAACCATTGTCCATTTTCAGGTAGAGAAGATGACTCAACCTTTGAGTGCTTTGAATAAATGAGGATTTGTTGACCTAACTTTTTACTATCCTAGTAAATGTTTCTGTGTAGTATTATTTACCATACTAAGTAAAATTTGACTATTACAATTGAATCAGTTTTTTTTAAAAAAATATATATATTTGACTATTACAATTTTATGTATTTGTGCTGTTTGATACTGGATTTTTAGTAACTTCGATTTATGACTGATTTTTATTTGTTTTTCGTTAACTCTTGTAAAAATGTAAGAAACGAGTGTACTTGTTATACAGCAAGAAAAACAACTTTTATTTTGTTCTGGTGCAAATGTCCTCCGGAGATTGCTTTTACTTCTGGTTATTTTTCTGCTGTATTGGGACTTATTTGTTGATGTTTCTCTTATGCATCTGTAAAGTACTTTCTTTTGTGTCGATTTGCCGAATTCGTCTGGAGGTGCTGCACGAATTGTAGTTTTGCAGGTAGCATGCATCTTATGTTGTTGCTTAAAGGATTTACTAAGAAAATTTAGCTTTCTGACTCTCATTCATTGAAGGTAAGGAGTATACGGTGTATGAGAGTATAACTTCATCTTTCAATGCTGCATTCGTCAATTTGAATTCAATCTAGTTGAGTTTTTGTTTTTTCTTTGCCCAATTGCACTTATTCATTTCTAGTTTCTGGTGTAAATGAAATCACATTCATTGCGTTGAAGAGGATTATCCAGATATTTTCTGCATCAGCAGCCGGAATCACAGTAACACAGTTCTGGATCTCCACATAATTGTGTTTACCGGCATTTTAAAATTATGGTTCACAGTTAAGATTCTTTTATATTTCTATGTATTTACCTAACCTTTCTGGCGCAGATATCTAAAATTTCAAAGATTCTCGTGAAATTTAATAGTATTAGAGGATCCTTATACGCAAGGTGCAATGGCAAATGTGCGGAGGTTCTGATATAGTTTGAGGAGATAGCTTACTAAAAATGTGATGCCAAGGGCATGGAACTTGTGCTCATTCATTTGTCTTTTTTTTGATTGATTGCTGAAGTTTGGGTCACATGAAACATCTTTACATTTAGTTCCTTTTATATTGTGAATGTTTTCATTGTTGCAACTTATCGTGCCAATTTCTGATAAGAAGATGAGTGCATTTCTTTCCACTGTAGTATCTGATCATAGTTACTGAGCGTAACTTCTACTTTGAACAGCTCTTTTCTTGTTTAGGTTATAACATTCAGATGTTTGAACTCTTACTTGAATGTCCTTCCTATGGTTGAGGAGTTCTAAGGCTGACTTGCTTAAACTTTGTGTCAAGTCTAAGCTTAATTTGTTGCATTTTCTTCAGCTTTCTTGTGCCGATGAATGAATTTTTGTTCTATTGGTTGGATGTTGATCCACAAAATGTGTTCATGCATAACATCAGTTTAACTGCTTTGTTCTTTATTTGTTATATAATTAACCTCTATTCTGTACGAGAACTATTTATCCCCATTTCAGGAGGCGTTTTGACTAAGCAAGGAGGCACAGTAGGAAACATTTTCCATATGGTATGGTAGGGTACATCTGAGCATTTCTAAGGACCATAGAAATAAGAATAGTTTGTGTGGCTTAGCGTCATCATTTGATGTGTATACGCCAGCCACATGATTCAATTGCTAGTTCGTAGATTTAATGCAATGCAGTGAAGCATTGCCCTCACAAGCTAACGCAATGTGTTCTCTTTTCATGTTAACCATGCTGCATTCACTAGATCTGCAATCTTCTTCTTGTCGATTGAGCATTGCAATTTTCTTTGCCACTAGAGTGGACTTCGTGAATGTTAAATGTCTTTTTCACTTTTTAATTGATGGTCTATAAAGTCTGTGAAGTAGTTAAGTCTCTGATGAATTTGTTTGTTCTCTGGTGATGTTAATTCATTCTTAGGATTCTCTTTCTGTGTCGATCTTCCCTGCATATACTGGACATTCCTTGATTGGCTAATTGTTTCTGTAGTTTGGTGGGCATTACAACTTTCCAAAAAAATCCGTCATTAGTAGCATGAGAGTGAAATGTTCTCCAAACCAGTGAAGTCTGGTACTTCATTATAGGTGCTCAAGAATCACAAATTGAGTTGCATCTGTAGCTATATTTAAATGTCATCAGATGTTTCATGTATTGAACATTTCCATCTGTAGCTACTGTTCTTCTTGATTGGTTTCTTCTGAAATTGTCTGTAACATTGGGTGGGACGTTGTGTCCTGTTTGGATTGGATGGTGTAGTCTTTTATATCATGGCTCATGGTAGTACCATATTTTCTAACATTGCAAGTCTCCTTCGAAGTTCTCTTCGAGTGTAACTTTCTTTTTCGTCTGCCCCATAACTTTGACATAGTGATGATTTGGCCGAAGTTTCAATTTTGGTCGTTTTTATTTTTAACTTTTAACTCAATTTGCATACAAGACACCCTTGTTCTTAGTAAAAGCCTTTTAATTGTTTCTTGGTGAAGTTTTTCCCACTGCCTCATAAATTTGACTTGCCGGGCTTAACCATCTTTATTGTGCTTCAATTCTCTGAGTTCATGGTCGTCTTTGTCTAAATTTGATGCTAGATTCGATGTTTAATAATTGTTTTTATGGAGTCAGAATGCACAGCAGCTAAGATGGTTCTTAATTGTTTTCTATTGTTTCAGCTGAGAAATCTCTTATCTGCAACATCGAAGCATGATGTGTACTTGATGCAAAACTACTCCTTGATGCACTGGTCCTCTCTTCTGAGGAGAGGCAAAGAAGTAATGAACGCCATTAGGCCGATTGTACCTTCTCAGGTTAGTTCAACATGGCTAGACATTGATTTTTTTTTTCTGTTAGTAACATAGTTAAGTAGTCAGATCTAACACGGCTCTCTCTGCAGAAGTCGGGATCCATGGCTCAGACCCTATCCAGAGTCCAGATAAGTGCAATGTCTGTCAAAGACAACCTGATGGTTGCCGGTGGGTTTCAAGGGGAACTGATCTGCAAGGTAACTAGTGGCTCTGAAAAGAAGACTCTTTGGCCTCCTTAATATGATTGAAACTTGGAATCATGTGATGTTTTGGTCCTTTTGCTTTCGCAGTACCTGGATCAACCTGATGTTGCTTTCTGCACCAAAATAACCACTGAAGACAATGCTATAACCAATGCGGTTGATATATATCATAGTCCATAGTAAGGATCTGATCCTTTTTCATTGTTAGAAATCACCTTTGTGATCAAAGGAACATCCTGTTGATCCATATGTTTTTGTCTCAGTGGCCAAGTGAGAGTTATGGCTGCTAACAATGATGCTGAAGTAAGGATTTTTGATGTTGACAATTTTGCTCGCATTAGTCAATTCTCATTTCCTTGGTCAGTGAATGTAAGTTGCTCATCCTCATCCTTGTGTCGCAATCGTTTCACTAGCCATATGCTGTTTTGTGTAGTAGTGTAGGAGTATCACTCTTATATTTTCTTTTCTCTTATTCGCCACAGAATACTTCTGTAAGTCCAGATGGTAGATTACTCGCAGTACTCGGTGACAGTGATGAGTGCTTGATAGCTGATGCGCAATCAGGAAAAGTTGTGAGCACCTTGAAGGGGCATCTGGACTATTCATTCTCTTCAGCCTGGCATCCGGATGGACGGATTTTGGCGACTGGAAACCAGGACACAACTTGCAGAATATGGGACATAAGGAACCTTTCGAGTTCAGTGTCTATTCTGAAGGGAAAAATGGGCGCGATCAGGGCCATACGGTTCTCATCAGACGGCCAGTTCATGGCCATGGCCGAGCCAGCTGACTTCGTTCACATCTTCGATACTCATGCAGATTACGCACAGGCACAGGAGATCGACCTGTTTGGTGAGATAGCTGGGGTTTGCTTCAGTCCGGATACAGAAGCCCTGTTCATCGGTGTGGCAGATAGGACTTATGGCAGCCTACTTGAATTCAACCGGAAACGTTACAATCACTACCTGGAGTGCATGTTCTGAAGGACTGGAGTACCGGCTTTCGTTAGAAGTAAATACCTGAAGGTTTAGTAGAGTTGAGCAGTTTTGAACTGGGATGAACATTACTGTGAATTTGGCTGTTGTAATAGTTCTGGTCATATGGTTATATGTTAGTTTTTTGCTTTCCATGGAGATAAATGATGTGTTACTCATGCGATAACCTATGGATTTAAATTAATGAGAGAGTGAGTTTGAAAGGATGTATTACCGTTCCAAAATTTGCATTTACATGTTCTAAAATAGTACACCACTCAACACACTAACCTACTAGCATTTAATAACATTCCAAATAGCAATAAATTATTCACATTATCTCATCATTTAGTCTTAATGCTAGTAAATATGATTGCAGTTTACCATTGGAGGGTCTGTAACTTGTCAACTTATCAACTTTAAAAAATGATACAAGAGGTTGGAACTTACCATTGGAGATATTTTTATGGTATCTTGTAATTCTTGGTAATTTTAAATTGAATTCCCCTTACTATTACGTTCGGCATTTAAAAGCTGCTTTAGATACTTATATTTCAATAATACTCATTTTATCAAATAAAATAGTACTCCCTCCGTCCCAACCCTTTTTGTAAAAGAGAAATGATCAAGGTTTTTTAAATTGGCCATTTGGTCGGGCCACGTCATCTAGTGGGCTTGAAAAATTACTTGGATACGATTTATTAGGGTAATATTTCCTTCCATTTTACAACTCTGTGGGGTCATTCCCGCCACAAAAATGTGTCAAATACACCCAAATACTACATTGTTCATACAATAAAAAGTGAAAAAATACATTCCCAAGAAATACATCAGAATAACATGCATACACTGGTCAAACGTCCCGTTAGATGTGAAGGAAGAGGCATGGAGAGACATAAAGGTGAAAAACAATATCATACTACTTACTATATAAATGCCTCACTATTTTCGTAAAACTATAAATTCTTGCTCCTAACATATATATTTTGAAATTCTCCATCGCAGGCAAGTTTCACGTTTGAGACAGAATTGAATGAACAACAATGGAGGAGGTTGAGAAAGATTGTGGTTGGCAAGGCTGTTGATGCACATCGTAACTGGAAGTCCAAGTTGGCGAACAAGTATATACATTACATAATGAGCGGAAAAGTTCCAAAATACAAGCCATGGAAAAAAATGCAGATGGATGGATTAGGAGGAGTGGAAGAAATTTGAAGAACACAGAAAGACCGAGGAAATGATGGTAAGTAAAGTTTTGACATGATTTGATAAATAGCGTTTCAATAATTATCAACTCACTACTAAAAATTATAGTTATCGTAACACTTTCTTTGAAACACTTATTAAAAATGTTACAATAGCTTATGAAGTGTTACTTAAACATTTGAAAAGTGTTACATAAATATTGAAAAGTGTTACCTAAATTTTAAAAAGTGTTATGTTAGATCTAATGTAACATGACCTAAGGTAATACTTGTAAAAGTATTACTTTAGGTGCTAATAACACTAAGTTGAACTTATTGATTTTTTTTACAAGTATTACCATAATTGTTAACACTTTTCAATGTTTATGTAACACTTTTTAAAGGTTTAAGTGACACTTTATAAGTTATTGTAAAATTTTCAATAATTGTTGCAAGAAAGGTGTTACATTAGGCTTAGTTTGCAGTAGTGACTAATTCTTTGTGTTTGTAACTATTTAAATTTTATTATGGTTTTTCAGAAGAAAAAAAAGGGTTAGTTTCCAATCAAAGGAAAAAAGATACACGCACCACACTGGACTAGAGGGCAACAGGGCCACAAAGGAGAAGCCGATCAAGCGGCTAAAGGAGAAGGAGAGAAAGAAGCCGAGGGACCAGGGATACACAAAGGATGAGATTGAGCAGGTGATCAATTCAAATAATTTCAAGCCTGACAAATCATTGGTCTACCTGGAGTCAAACTAGGGGAAAGACAAAGAGTACGCAACCCCGAAAGTTAATGCCATCGTGTAGGATATTGCAAGTATCAAATTCATTTAATGTTTTATATTCAAGTACAGAATTATTTTCATTACTAACTTCGCCGATGAAGCAGCCTTAAAGAGGCTGCAACTTAGGGAGCCGGTCCCATGCCTCCTTCACAAAGGGGGTCTAGGGGGCTTCTTTTCTACATAAGCACCAACCTATCCACGCTATGCACGGGAGTTTCTGGTCACGGTCAAGTCATACACGGAGGTGGACAGGATGCCCTGCAAGCGGTTCATTCATTTCCACTTGAATAACCGTTCCTACTAGATGACGCTTTCTGACATCGAGGTGGCATTCAGGTAGAACACAGCAGAGCTCAAGGCTAGGCTTGATCCAGACAGACGCATGCCGACTATGGAGGAGAGTTTTTTGTTTTGATACGCCATAGCGAAGAAGTCCAGGAATGCCCGGGACAAGAATAACACTATTATTCACCCGGCGCTGCGGTATGTGCACCGTCTCCTCGCCTTTACTTTCTTTTGTCACTTTGAGGCGACAAACGTCCTGAATGATGAGATCCAATTCTTATGGGAGTTGACTAGCGAGGGGACGGGATTCGGCCGTTGGGCAGATCTGTGGGTCGAGCGTATTCTGGAGACGGTTAGGAAGGACAAGGGCGAGATCTCTGCTGGAGGCATGATCACATTGCTAGCGGACCACTAGGGCATTGAGCTGCCAGAGGGTTTGTACGGGGCTGGGAGCGTCCCTTTCATGAAGCTCCCGCAGCCCCAGCGTATAAAGCTGGAATTGGACACATCGGTAGCAGATTTAGCAATTGAGCCAGATCGAGAGTGCCGCAGGGGTTTCGAGCGGGAGCTTCAGAACCTCCCCATTGACTCGGATGAGGGCGCTATTCCCTTCGCCATAGACCCGCCACAGCAGGACCTGATGCAGCATCACTCGCCACAGCCATCTCCACACCGCTCTCAGCTAGATCCCATGATGCAGGACCTGATGCGGAGTGGCCCAAGCCACCATCAGCAGCCTATGGCAGACCACATCTCCCGCTTACACAGCATGATGTACGACCACAGTTTATACATGTCGCGGCAGCTTCTAGACATAGATGAGGAGATCGACCAGCTCGCATCCGCATTGTGGGATATGCGAGCACATGCTAGTGGCCCCACGGGACAGGATACTAGAGCAGTGAGATGCAGGGAGCGACGCCTGCGCAATGAGGCTTGGATTGCAGACTACCAGCGCCGATACTGAGATGGTAGCTCTTCCTCCCATTAGGGAGAGTGAGCATTTCTCTCTTGCATACCCTCCCTCCCTACTTTTCTTTGTATTATCTTTTCACCCTATTTTGTCTACATTGAGGGCAATGTATGATTCCAGTGTGGGGAGGGGGTAGCTATTAGCTTTGGATTTGTTTTCACTTTGGATGTTAGTTTTCTTCATTTTGGATCATTTTTTATTATTTTGGATGTGGATACCTTAGAATTTATTTATGGTATTTTTATTTCACTCATGATGTAAATCCATTACTCTTGGAAATTTTGAAAAAAAAGAGAATAAAAATAAACACAGTAAGTTGAAAATCCGAGAGGGAAATTTAGGCAACATTGGGGGCTTGGATATGTCGAAAACCCGAAAGGGCACCCTAGGAAAAAATGAGAGGCTAAATGTGGGTGATATGTGAGCCTAAGAAACATGATGTGTGGCTAGTATGAAATCCCGAAAGGGCTCCTAGGCAAAATGAGAGAAAGAGAGAAAGGTAAATGAAATTTTGTTACTATCTACTCATTTTCCGGTTGAAAATTGGTTGATCGGGTAGCCTAACGTCATGGCTCTTCTTGGGATTGAGTAAGTTAGCGGGGAAAACGAAGCAAGGTATGAAATTATTGATTTTTGGTATGCTTCATTTTATTTTTGGGTATATGTGTGGTTGGTATAAAGTGAAGCTTGTGTTGAACATTTTTAGCTTCACTTGATACCATTGGCTTTTGGGTAATATCAATTCGGGATTAGAAAATGTTTCTATGGCTTAAGGAATTGATGGTATATATGGGTAGAATTAGGAAAAAGGGTTTGTGTGATATACACTTTTGGGGAATTAGAAAGATGAGAGTTTTGTGAGATTTTGCTTTGGGGGAATATTAGTATTAGGATAGGGATATGTGAGATTATCCTTATGCTTGGATCTTTCCTTACTCGAGGACGAGTAAAGTTCAAGTGTGGGGAGTAGACCTGACAACTAAATGCATGGAAATTGGTGTATATGGGATCCCGACCATTAATAACTTCAAATGGTGTTTACCTACCAAGAATAGAAGTGTGCAACCAATTGATTGTATAAGTAGCTGCAGCAAAGGCGTCAGGCCAATGGGAGAGAGGGGAATGTGAGTGGTATAGCATAGACAAGCCCATGTCAACAGTGTGGAAGTTCTTACGCTCAGCCCGACCATTATGCTCAAGAGTATATGGGTAAGAAATCTGATGATGAATGCCCTTTGTCTGAAAATAAGAACGCAAGCGACCATTTACGAACTCAGTTTCTCCATCACTTTGAAACACCTTAATGGTGGAAGAGAACTGGTTCTCAACAAAGGCCTCAAATTGGTGATAAACATCCCAAAAATTATATTTGTAGTGTAGTGGGTAAAACCACGAGAGTTGAGAATGATCATCAAGGAAAAGAGCATAGTAGGAAAAACCATCCCCAGAAAACCCCCTATAAGTCACAATGAACTTTGTTATTCACCTTAGCACGTTTATCATTTGTATGAAAAGATAAACATTTTCCTTTAGCCTTTTTACACGCATCACAAAGGGTAGGTTTGGGCAAAATTGATGAAACAGATAAGGATCCAGAAGCACTCAAACTAGAAATTACAGAATGTGGAACATGACCAAGTCTAGGATGACAGATTTCAAAACACGCACACGACTTATCTAATTCCACAGTAGACAATAAAACAGATGCACCATAGTCTAAAACATAAACCTCATTTTCACCATGACCATGAGCCATAATTTCTTTAGTGGTTTTATGTCGAATAATGAATACGAGATCATCAAAGGAGACAATGGAATTTAAATCCCAAGATAATTTGCTAATTGAAAGTAAATTTTTAGTAATATCAGGCACAGTATGCACATCGTAGAGGGATAAAGATTTTGAAATATGAGAATCTCCAATATGAGTAGTAAGGAGTTTAGCACCATTACTAGGGGTGGATTCAGTATGGTTACCATCACTTTTTACTAATACCACGTACCACACAAAAAATGTCGGTATACTATTTTTAAAAACCAATATCGTACCAAATCTTTGGCATACCAACACATCGGTATACACAAAAGTTGGTTGGTATCGGTACAGTATGGTATAATACCAC
>JAUOBV010000002.1:9128170-9139208 GCA_032360425.1 Rubia occidens
GTACCCCAGAACCGCCAAAAGCTCGTCAACACCTGCATCTTGCGAGTCGCTCTCGTCGACCCACATCTTGCCTTTGCCGCCGTTCGAGCTCTCGGTCGTGAAGCAGCTCCCGCTCGCGGTGGAGCTCCCGCCGACCCCTGAATAGGCCGTCTCTGGGGTCTGGGAGGAGGCTTGGGTTCTTGGATATTCCCTCTTCATTGTTTGATTCTCTTTTTGTGAATATTTTTTCTTCTTTTGGGTATGATTTGTATCAAGATGTGTGGGGGATATGAGGGAGGAATCTGAGCATCGGGGATTGGGGCAGAGGTGCTTGGATTTTCACATAAACTGGTGTTGGTATTGGGGATTGTGTGTGTGGTGTGTGTTTTTTTGGAGGAGATGGAGGGGAAATAATGAATGGGATTGGGGACTATTATTGGGAGCGGTACGAATGAGAGAGAGAGAGGGGCTCGTGATAAAGAGCGCAAGGACCAAAGAGCCAGCACACTCGCAGCCAACAGTTAAAAAGAGCCGATCTCTGTAAATATTTCTTTCATTTTACTGTGGCTTTTTCTTTTTGTTTTGAGAATATTTTTTACTGTGACTTGGTCAGGGCAGAACCAGGATTTTTCTTTAGGGGGACTGGAAAAAAATATAAAATTAAATTTTAATCGACCATTAAAATACAAAAATATAGTAGATTAATTCATTCAAAAGTTAAAGAATAAAATTAAGAACTCGTCTCTTGAAAGACGATTTTTCTATAAGTTAATTTATGGGAAGACCAAAGTTTAAAATATAAATTAGAAGAAATGAAGATAAAATTTTTGAATTGCATGAATCGTGTTATAAACTTTATAACTACTACATGTTGCATAATAAATTTTTAATATTGCAACTAAGACCTCTTACTTTTTATTATTCTAATTAAGTCTTTCCATAAGTTCATGAAAAGAAGGTTTTTCCCAAAACTTTGCCTAAAATTAAATGCTAAAAATAAATAAAGTGATTGGAGTAGTTTGTTGTGTATCATCTTCAATAATATTTTTATTTTTTACGTAAGAAATATAGAGTGATTTATTTTTTCTTTGACATATTTTGAAAATAGGTCTAAGCCAGGAACAATTATGAAGTGAAATTTTAAATAGATAATTTAAACACTGTAAATTACATAAATAATTGATGAAAAATTGCAAAAAATAAATATAGAAGATAACTTTTTATAAAAAAATTCCTTCTTGAAAGATATCACGACATATATTTATATTATATTGGTATTAGAATAGAAAAATAAAATCCTATTTTGAACCAAATTTTTTATTAAATAAAATTGTTAAAACTACTTCCAAACATAACTTTGATAAATATTAAATGTAAAGTTGGATAAAGAAGAAGTTCTAATTTTTTAACTCTAAAATAAAAATAAAGAATACTACCATTATAAAACACTTGAGTTAAATATTTTTTTATTATTAAAAAAAATAAAATACAAGATAAAGAAAAATTAGTCAAGGTAAAAATTTTTTTGGTATGTTTTGCCACTGGCGGCAGGGTCATCTCGTTGAATCAGATTGTCTACGAGTGTTCTTTTGCCAAAGAAGACAATAAACATGCTTTTTCTTGCCAAATTTACTTCTTCTTTTTTGTGGCAAGACAATTATTAAAGGATGGAGGGAATATGTGATTCTGTTAAATAAGAAAGTCATTAAATAGCCTCAATAAAATAAATAACCGATAACTGTTATCTTAACAAACTAAACAATAGACAAATGCCGCCTCATTAAAATAGGCAACCAAAACAATCACTATTGTTAAATTTAAAGATATCTTGGTCTTCCATTTTAAAACCAATTGGTATTAACTGGAGGTGACCCAAGACTTTATATGTAAGTCATTATCTTTGTAAGAAACCGATGTTGGACATATCTTTCAACATGCCCCTCACGTGCCAACGTGGAAACACTCTACGACCCACATCAGGCCAAATTAATGGGGATCCACACATCACCCCGATACCCCAACCTGAGGTCTGATACCATGTTAAATTTAAAGGTATCTTGAGCTTCCATCTTAAAATCAATTGGTACTAAGTGAAGGTGACCCAAGACCTTATATATAAGTTATTATCTTTGTAAAATACCGATGTGATACATATCTTTCAACAACTATTTTGCAAAACCACCACTATTTTGCATAAATTGAAAGCACTTCTCAATGCAAAACCACCACTATTTTGCATAAATTGAAAGCATTTCTCAATGTAGTTAGAGCCGACCGGTGATGCGTGGTATATCAATGTATGGTTGGGATATATGTGGTTGATTTTGGTGGAGGTGCTTCAAGGAAAATGATAAATATGAAGTGTCGTTACTGTTAGATACTCACTCATTTTCTTTTCTATGTGGTTTCCTTTTAGCTCCAAATCTCTTAAAAGCTTCATTAGCGCAATCAAATGGAAGAGTGCCGACCGTATATCATGAACTTAGTTCTAAGTATGTCACTGCTGGTAATCCCATTCTTTCCTCTCTTTTTTTTTGTTTTTATGTCTAGCTCTCGGTACTGAAGTTATGTTGTCAACATTTACAGGACTAAGAAAGGTTACAAATGATACAAATACTAAGAACAAAACTGATAAAACTAGTAACGTGACTGCTATTGAGAAAGAAGTTTATGTTAGTTGAACATTCTAGATTTTAGAGCAGTATAACAATTCTCTGCTTTCTTCTTGTATGAATACGTAGGCAGTTTATGAATACTTGTATATTTGAAACTCTATAAGTAATTATGGGCTTTCAGGATATTAATGTAACTACAACTATTATATATAGCAATGTTGGTGTTGATTTATTATAATTTATTTTAAAATTGTTGTTTTTGCAGTGGTGAGAAACTGAATTCAAGCAATATTTCCCCATAATTTTATAAACTTGCACTAATTTCTATAACATGTGCAAAAGGTAAATTATACTGGGTGTTGTTTCTTCTTATTGAACCCTTTTCATGTAATATGTGCAAAAAATATTATCGCTTCACCCCCTCGATATCAAATCAGGTGCCAAATGAGGTCCTGATGAGTAGTGTCTCTTCGGGAAAGATGCATACTCCTTAGCTCGTGGACATCTTCACCAAAGGTTTTTCTTGTCCTTTCTGTGAGTTTTTTTTGCTCTAACTTCGTGTGTCTTGTTTTCTCACACTTCGCTTGAGAGGGGAGAGTGATAGTGCATGAATGTGCTCTTTATTAGGATTTCTAATTTTTGTATGTTTACCTTATATCCTTGTACGTTGTATTAAATATGGAATACTACTATATGTTCCAACACAGAAATACACATTCTTTAAAAATTTTGATACCTTTTAATTTATGGGTGTCAAACTACTGTCATTTCTAATTATGGTTCTTACTTTGCTGTTTTCATTAATGATCATTCACACTTTACTTGGTATTATCCTTTACGACATAAATTTGTTTTTTTTTATAATTTATATTTTACTTATTTTTTCAAAATTTTATGGAGAATCAGTTTTCATGCACTAGTTAAGTCTCTCAAAGTGATAGAGGCACTGAATTCACTAACACTTGACTACAATCACATTATTGTGCTCACAGTATCCACCATAAAATCTCATTTCTATCTACACTTGAAAAAAATGGTTATGTTGAATGAAAACATCGTCGCATCATTGAAATGACTCTCTCAATGCTAACTCCATGCTCTTCCATTCTCATATTCCTTTTCCTATGAGAGTGATGCATTTTGTATTGTTGTCTATCTCCTAAAACGGCTTTGCATACTAGTGCTTGACGGTAGTTTCCCTTGTCCACTTATTTGTGGATGTCACCCAGATGATTCCAATTTTCATTTGTTTGGTTATTGTGTTTACCCATCCATTTAACTATTCTCAGAACATAAATTAGTCCTTCCACTGCTTATTGCGTCTTCGCAGGGTACAACTCACCGTATAAAGGATTTTGATGTGTGGATCCTATTGCTTCCAAATGTTTATATTACACAACATGATTATTTTATGAGCTCCATTTTTTACGTGGGTGGCCCATTTACTCCTCCATCCTTTTTGGATATCACTATATTTTTGGACCGCAATTCTCTTGTGCCACCTTTGCCTGAGCCTTCTCCATATATGGATTTTTCTTGTCACCTTCTCCTCCTACTTATGGTTCTGCCTCCTCATCCTCTATTGCTTCTTCTCCACATCATTCTCCTATGTTTCACTCTTTGCCACTACTACCTACTCATCTTATGACGACTTTCTCTCATACAAGCAATCTCAAACTCGATCTTTAGTTGACCCGCTTTGATTTTGGACTTTCTGCACATTAATATAATTACAACTATGACATATAGTATGATATAGTTATGTTGGTGCTGATTTCTTGATAATTTCTTTTAGAACTTCTATTTTTGTAGTGGGGGGAAACAAAATTCAAGTAATACTTTCGTAGAATTTCATAAACTTGCACCCTTTTATATGATATGTGTAAGTGGGAAACAAAGACAAGTGTTAATTTTTTTTCTTTTTGAACTTGTTTTTGTATAACATGTGCAAAAAAACTATTCGCACTTCACCACCTATAGACACATGTTTTTTTAAACCCTTTAGACAGGTGTAAAGACCCCTAAAAATAGGTGCGGGTTGGGGGGGGGGTGTTCTCCTTGTATTGTCTCTTTAGGCAAGCTATATTCTTGAAAATTAATTAAATCTTCGAAGACGGAAATATTTGTGAATCTAACCCTTTAATTACTGACCATATTGGCCAAATAGCTTACGTTCCAGTGATCATTACTTCATGCGATGGGATGATCCCATTTACACAAAAACACTAGCTAGAAAATACGATTCTAATAGGCTAAGTGGCAATATGAAGAGTTTATACAAAGGATGAATAGGTATTTGTCCTGCAATGTCGACCCGAAATTACCAAGCAAAATATATCGACTTGAGATAGTGTTCCACCTCAAAACGGTCGCAGTAATAAGCATAAATTAAATCAACAAAAGTGACCCATCCACACTTTTGGTCAACATCAAGACAATAAAAAACAAAGAAAATTAAAACTCCCCAACTAAAGATTCTATCAATTTCCATTTACCTCGTTCAAATCCTATCACTAAACTAGAAGACCAAGGTCAGTCATTTTAATTGCCAAAAATTATTTTCTATAGGTGTATAGGAATTATTTATTGTGCGTAGCATTATCTCTTACTAGAACCCAAAAGGATACCAAATAAACTATCTAAATGCAAGTTAAACTGTATAATCATTCTAATTGACCTGAAACATATTAACAAACCGGAATATACAAGTATGAATCCTCATACAGAATCCTCATTAGTCAGTTGTTCAAATGAATTTGACTCAGATTTCTCCTAACCGTCTCTGGATACAGACTGTAAGTCAATCAAGTTTTACCAGGCCATTTTACCGGAAAAAGGGTTGCTGAAAAAACTTATAATGATAGAGATAATCCTAATCCAATACTTAAAACAAAAAAAACCATTTAAAATCTACCATTTTTTAAACTACGAAAACCAAAGGCAAACCATTAATCATCTAAAAACAAAGAAAGTATTAAAAAAAACACCAGGAAGTAGACGAACATTAAAACTGATGGGAAAAGAAAAATGAAGTAAAAAGAGAAGGAATTTAAACCATGATCCTTTGCTTGACCAGAGACCAATTACGTTTAACGTTGCGTTATTGAGCTCGGGTGGGGCATGACTGGCCAGAACCTGCCGTGTGTGACCAACATGTATTTTAATATACGTTACTGTATCCCCCGCTCCCTCGTGTAAAGTTCTCTTGAGTCAAATTCAATGGAACTCTTTATATGAATCTCTGGAACCAAGAGAACCTTTTGGATCTAATCGTGAAATCACCATAATTTTCATCACCATAATTGTCATCACTATCGGTATGCCCGCCATATGTGTAGGATTTGGTATGTCAATTCCACGATGCTGTTGTTTGGAGACTCAAAGCCATCCAGTGTCAGTGTGCCCCCCTCTGAGGCCACCCTGTGGCCGTCATATCTATAACTAGCAGCAATGGAGACTCTTCACCAACCTGAAAACTGAAGAGAGTGGCACCAAGTCGTTGGAGGGAAAACTAAAGATGAAGGAGCCTTTACGAGATAGGCAGCCAGGAAGATTTTTTGCTTTCTTCCAAAGGAGAAGAAAGGGGGGATGAGCCGGGGGAAGGCCGGCAGAGTTGAGGGGTGATGATTTCTCTTAGGCTGATAAGGTTAATTTTTAGAGGATGGGGGTGATAGTTTTTTCTAGAGAGAAAAAACAAAGGTGTTACATTCATCTCTTTATTCCGTGGGCGTCTTCACCAAAGGTCTTTCTGATCCTTTCTTTGACATTTTTTTCTACAACCTTTGTGTGTCTTGTTTTTTCACATTTCGCTTGGGTGGGGGGATACTACAAACTATGGCTAGTGTAACACTTTAAAAGTATTTCTTTAGATACTAAAATTGTTAAGTTGGATCTACTGCAACACTTTTACAAGTATTACCTTAGGTGGTTTTGCATTAAACCTTACACAACAATTTTCAAAATAGGTAACATTTTTCAAAGATTTAAATATCACTTTATAAGTTATTGTAAAGTGTAGGGTTCAAATGCCTCACTCCAAAACTCTCTATTAAGATTTTTGAACATTGTATATTTGCAAATATATGCTGAGAAGATGTCCAGAGTAGTACCCACTTTTAAATGAAATTCATAGTTAGGTACCCTATTTTAAAATTTTCTCTTAAAAAGTACCCACTATTTCATAAATGTTCCGTAAATGTATTTTGTAATTATAAGTGAGTACCATTATGACACAATTTTGATCCAAATTGGTACCCATTTCCCCCCCTGAAAGATACTCTTTTGGGACAAATGAAAATGCGAGTATCTTTATCGGAGAAGTACAAAATTTGAGTGCCAAATTGTGACTTTCAATCGAAAGTGGGTACCATTTTGGACAATCTCTCTTTGGGCGTGTTTGGAAGAGCTGTGATTATAAACAAAATTAACTTATCTTGAAAGTAGGAAGAGACCGATTTATGCTTTTCACCTAAAAATAATTCTTGCTTCTTAAATAACTACTTTTTTAATAGTTTACTAAACACTAAATATGTACTTAGCTCATAAACAAAGTACTTTTATATATATATATATATATATAAATTCATCTGCCCATCCCATTCTTTTAATTTTTTTAAAACTTAATCTTCCCACTCATATACATATTCAATACAAAGATACATGCATATTAAGGTTGCAAGTTGAACCCTATTAATCTGTGAAGAGCCCAATATTTCGTTGCCTGCGATGAAAGTAACAGGCGATAGGTAGCAATAATTGAACCGAGAAAGCAGAATAAGGTTATGGAAACAGGAAAAGTGGTTTGTTGATGCCTCGTTAATTCATGATTTTACATCCAAGTCACCAAGTATATGATGATGACGATTAGTACGTGATCCCAATCTTGACTTTGGCTGCACAAATGAAATGTCAATTGCAAAATCAACCAATTAGGGCTCAGATCGGAGGAGAAGTAATTAATTGCGTTAGACTTTACTCCTACGGAGTAGTAAAAATTAGCAGTGCTTGATTTTGACAGGCACCAATCAAGTGGTTCCCCTTGACACAAGGAAAGTTTATCATCACCTACACAATTTCACGAAGAGTACTTTATTAGTTCTATTTCAGCTCAAATTTCACGAAGAAAAATCAGTTTTTAAAATATTAATTATATGGACAATAAAAAGAGTCTAAATAATGTGGTCTTTTGAAAAAACTAAAGTTTAAACTGCAAATTAAAAGAAATAAAAATAAAATTTTCGGGTTGTATTAATTGGGTCATAAACTCATAACTATTGCACGTTACATAGTAAATTTTTAATATTGCAACTAAAACATTTTATCTTTTTATTATTCCATTCAAACCCCAATCTTTCATAAATCTATGGAAAAATATTTTTCCCCAAAACTTTGCCTGATAAAAAATATACAGATACAAATAAATATAAGAATGAGATTTAAAATAGGGATTTTTTACACTTAGAGCCCTAACTTATACTGAAAGTGCTAATATAACCATGCAAATCAGAACACTTAGAGCCCTAGTATCGTTATACGTTATGCTTTAACGTAATACTAATCAGAATGAAAATATGGGGAAAAATAATAATAAGATGAGATTGTTGCGTTAACAGATTTACCAATACAAACATATTTATATGAATATAACACAAATTAAAAGTGTGAAGAAGTAATAGATCGAATAAAAGAAGAAATAAAATCAAATAGAACCTGAACGCATGATACAACAGAGTACATGAAGGAGATAAAAGCAAACATCTTAATCTCTTCGAAAATAATGGTTAAAAGGTTGAATTCGTCAACTTGGATCCAAACGGATTTAGGGTAAGTGGATGTCATTTTTTGGATTCTCTTCCGCGAGTACTATAAAATCGACTATTTAGATTCTCAAAACAGATTAAGAGTGAATGAAATAGGGATGTTCGAAATGTCACACTTGAAAGAGAAAAATTGGGCGGAAATTAGCCCAGAATAATTTTTTCTGCACTGTTTAAAACACATATGGATCGCGTGGAAGTCTATTGAAGGCCCAACCGTGCAATATATATGGAATTACTTGTGTGTAATTCTTAAGAGATAAGAACGAAATACCTTCATATTTTGTGAGATATCTTGTTGAAAATGAATACGCGGTTTACCATGTTTAATATGCTAAACAATATTGCACAAATATTTCTTCCATTTTCAGCAGATTTAATTCCAGTACTCTTGGAAGATTTTCGAATTTGAAGAGTTGGTGATTGGAGAATATTTTCTCTAACTACAAAAAAATTAGAATATCAGTTTTCCACGATTATGGTCTCTTAGAGTATAAATAGAGTCTCTAAGTCTGCCAAGAAACTAGCACCATTTCTCAAGTCCAACATTATCATAATGGTGCCAATTTCTGAAACTTGGAAACTAGATTATGATTATGTCAGAAGATGTTAGATTCTAAGTCAGAAGATTCTTGAGAAATGGACATAATCTAATTATATGTCCAACATAATCATAATCTAATTAATAGAATCTTCTATTCTAACACCCACTTAAGTGAAGCGTCAGATGTTACAGGACGCACAACTTGAACCTAAAGAATTCAAACAAAGGACAAGAAATATCTTTTTTAGAAGATGCTAGCAAGCTGAAGGGAAGTAAGAACATGATGGAGACGAAACTTGCCTCAAGAATCCAACACCAAAAAAAAAGTGGTAGTCAATGTCAATATGCTTCGCTCGTTTGTGACAACTGGATTTTGAGCCAGAAAGATGGCATTGTTATTTTTCAAAGCAAGAGCAGAGCGCTGGAGAGTGAAAATTGAAGATCGCCAAGGCACGATACTTAGACTCATAAATGAAGCGAGAAACTGTAGGTTTCTTCGTAGTATTGTAGGAGACGAGATTGCCACCTAGAAAAACAACTTAGCCATATGCCGAACGAAGAGTCTCAAGACAACGTGCCCAGTCTGCATCAGAGTGACCCAACACCTCAAAAGAGCGTGCCGATCGAAATGAAACACCATAGTGCAAAGTGTCACGGAAATAACGGAGAATGCGAGTAATCGCTGCAAAGTGATAATCACGAGGAACCTGGAGGTACTGATTGACAAAATTAAGCGCAAAGAAAGATCTGGACGGGTGATGGTGAGATACTACAGAGCACCAACCAACGGCTGATATAGAGTGAGATTAGTAAACTTCCCACTATTACTACTATGAAGCTGAGACAACAGGAGAAATGACATAGAAACAGTAGTAGGATCATTCATCCCATCTTGACTAAGGATATCATGAGCATACTTTTCCTGGCCTAAGAACAAACCCGAGGAAGTAGACTCAATCTCCAAGCCGAGAAAATAATGTAGAGTGCCGAAGTCATCCTCAGTAGTTTGAGCAATGAACCGGCAGATGGAATAGGTGTCGTTTAGAATGATATCTTCAACATAAACTAAAAGATACAACAACATAGTACCTCGAGAGAAGACAAACAAGGAAGTGTCGGCCAAATTGCAGATAAATCCAAGTTGACGAAGACAAGTGATGAACCGTTGGAACCAAGCATGAGGAGCTTGCTTAAGACCATAAATAGATTTTCATAAGCAACAAACACGATCAAGATGAGCATAATCCTTTTAACTGACAGGTTAAGCCATAAATACCAGAGTGTCCCAAATATCGTTGTGAAAAGCATTTGTGACATCCAGCTGATGGAGGGGTCATCGGCGCATGGTGGCAACAACAAGGACAATACGAATAATGAAAGCATTCCTCATGGGCCTGAAGGTATATCAAAGTAGAATGCTAGAATTAAGGAGAATTCCTGAGCAACCAGACAATCCTTAGCGATCAATACCACCATCAAGCTGATACTTAGGACAAAAAAACATATTTAGAATCGATCCATTCACATTCATAGGGCGAGGTACCAAATCATAAGGGTGCTGATAGTGAAGCGCATTCATTTCTTCATCTATGGTTGCAGCCCAATGAGGATCACGAAGAGTTGCACGATAGCCCACGGCTCAGCCTGAGAACATAGAGCAGTAAAATAACCAGTGACTTATCAGAGAATGACCAAGTATGTCGAGAACTCTCCATTATCCTAGTAGTCATCCTATGCGTGCGAGTAAGATTTGGCTAAGGACAAGCATCACTAACATTGACAGGAAAATATGGAGCATGAGTGGTGTGATCCTAGAGCAAAGGCACAATAGTTGGAGTCATGGGCGCCGAGGCCAGAGAACTGGGTGCAGGGGCCGGAGAAGCTAGAGGTAATACTGGAGCATCAGGATCAGAACAAACCATGTAAGTTGACCCGGGAAAGAACTATCAAGGGCGAGAGGTATATGGAAATGATCACATAGCCATGGGCTCTATAAATTAAAAGAGATCCAAATAAGATAGGAAGCAGGTACCCTGTGAAAAAGAGGTACTCCCTCTGGTCCTTTTATTATGTCCCTCTGTGAA
>JAUOBV010000002.1:9139308-9149694 GCA_032360425.1 Rubia occidens
GATGAGTATATTGTTTCCGTGTGTAAAAGATATTTCTATTACTCACCCCATCAATACAACCGTTTCTAACACATATTAGGTTCACGGTAATGTAATTAAAGGTATTATGATAGGCATTCAGGAACTAATTGACTAAAAAATACGAACCTTGAAGGGATCCAAGTTAAAGAGATCATCAGGTATTAAGAAGGCAAAAAAGCCACCACAAAAAATTCCAATCACAGTCGCCATGGCAATTTTCAACCTATCTCTTCCGATTGTGAGTTTGTTACCTTTACGGTTACGAATCCCTATCATCATCATGCTACTAGTTTGATGTGTCTTTTCAAGGCTAGTTAGTCTGCTCTTTCTTATATCATGCTTCTCACAAAAGTATGTCGCATCAGAAATCTATAAAAATAGGCGTTGGGACTATTTTGTATTTCAACCGTATTTGACTATTTCCGTGACAAATAACTAATTGACACTCCCGTAGCAGTAGTAATGGGAGATGACGTAGAATGGGTTCTATACCAATAGTATTATAGAGCAGATCATTTTAGATATAATGTTATCTTGTAACGCAAAACATTAATTTCCACCTATCAATTTGTACAAAAATATGATTTTAATAAATTTACATTCATATAAAAAAATTAAATATATTTTTACTAATAAAATGGTGTTTGATTCAAACCAAACTACATTCAAGATCGAGTAAGTGGAGTTCGAGTTATATATTTTATTTTTATTGAAATAAAAATCTTTCAAGTTATCATATGTTTTAATTATAATTAATATAAATTAAATTAATATTAAATTAATAATAAAATTTTAAAATTATATATAAAAATTTATTTTGAATTCAAGATCATAAGTATTTTTTACTTTTTTTTAATATTAAAATACTTTCTATCAATCACTATTTTTGGTTCATACTTTGCTTTTTCATAGAAATTTCTTATATATAATTTAGAATATTATGGGGTGGGATCTCATTAGATTTATAATAAAATAAGAGTATGTCTATTAAAATAAAGGGAAAATCTTGGAAAAGACGGTCTTTCCATAACCTTATGGAAAAACGGGGTTTAATTCAAATAATAAAAGGTAAAAGGTCTCAGTTGAAATATTAATAGTTTATTGTGCAACGTGTAGTAGTTATAAAGTTTATAACCCGATTCATGCAACCCAAAAATTTTATTTTGATTTCTTCTAATTTACACTTTAAACCTTGATCTTTCCATGTTTTATGGAAAGACCGTCTTTCAAGAGACGGACTTAATAAAAAAATGCAATATAAATTTTTTTAAAAAATTTAGTAGGTAAGGTAACAAATGCAGCGTATAAGATAAAAATAAGTGTCATTACTGAACTCATAAACTTATGCTTTCAACTTTTCTCTTTCCACAGTAACTACTCGGAACAATGTACCTTTCCACCATTAACGGCTAATTTCCCTCAACACCATCTGTATAGTTCTCCCGTCAACACCGCCCTGATGGCGGCTCCACCATATGGTGAGAGCCCGCCTCCCCCACCACTCTCCTACCTCCAATATTTTCTCAATAATCCCAATCTTCCATACACCCCCCACTATCAACAACAACGATTCGGAGATGAATATGCATCCACTCTTCCACTATAAAGGAGAAGTTGCATGCCTCTTTCCTCAAGCGGAGATTGAATCGATTGCCATGCCTTTCAATAATGCCCTAATCGGCAAGTTTGGGCGAGGACGTCCACCGCTGGAGCTGATCCGAAAGGAAATGAAATTGATGGGTTTCAAGTCAGGTTTTTAGGTCACTGGAATGGATTTCTGACATGTGAGAATCACCTTCAACCTACCTGAGGACAGACAGACATGCTGGAGTAGACAGTACTGGAACATCGGGAAGCACTCGATGATGGTCCTAAAATGGTCAGTTGATTTTGATTTGGAGGAGGAACCACCGTTTATACCGGTATGGATCAATATCGAACTCCCCCCTTTACATTATTTCCATCCCTTGGCTATAAGGCAGATTGGTAACTCCATTGGAACTTTAATTCAAGCTGATGCTCCTACTTATAATCTGACTAGACCATCTGTTATTCGAATCTGTGTGGAGTTGGATCTCCGCAAACCTAGGCCGGACAGAATTAGACTGGGATCTATTGCTAAAAATAAATGGTATAAGGTGGTTTATGAATCTAGTCCCTCCTATTGTTTCTCCTGTCTCAAACATGGTCACTCCAGTTTAAATTGCAGAAGAGGTCTAACTACAGTGAGGAAAAATGAGACACAAAATGAGATTGCGGTACAGCAACAACAAGACAAACTCAAAGTTTCTGTTCAGAATGGTTTGTTGCCAACACCGGAGGCCTTCAACTCTACCCCAAACAAACAGAGTAGCTATCCTTCCCCCCCTTACTACTCAGCAAAATCAGCTAAGCAACCACCTAGCCAAAACAAGCTGCATACACAGGAGCTCACTAAATGGAAAAAGAAGTCAACAGGCAGTGAAGGTTCCTCTGGCCTTAGCCCCCATCAAAAATATCAGGACACTTGCACAACACCGAGAGCGGATCTTTTCAATGACCAAACTCTGGCCAGGAGCTCTACTCTGTCACTAAAGCAAAATCCATCAAAATGCATCACTGATGAGGAGGCCACACTTATTGCAAACATCAGTGACTCAAGGAAGTTTACACACTACAGGGATGATTTATTTTCTATCTCTGCTGTAAATTTAGATAATTATAGTCCATCTTCGTTGGCAATGGTTCCATATGATGAACCCCTCCCCACTAATAACAGTTTCGCCCTTTTACAGGAAATGGGAGATGGTAACATTTCACAACCAGATTTGGAAACTTTGTCTTCATCCACAGAAGATGCAAATGATGATCCAATACAAGCTGCAGAACCCAGGGTAACACAACCTAACACAGAAAATTCAGGGGATAACAAGGTAATTTCGGGTAATTTTCTTTCATCCTCTGAAAAAGCTATTATACCTGTGGATACCCCGAAAAACAAGAAAATGAAGAACTACTTCAACGGTCTTAATATGATATTAAGATCATCTAATAGGAATAAACCAATGTGATTAATGATTAAACACACATTAGTTGCTAATATTCTTGTCTGGAATAGCCGGGGCTTTAACAAATCTATCCAAAGAATTAAATCTTTAATTGTTAGACATAAGTTATCTCTGCTTTGCTTACTAGAACCAATGCACAACAGCTTAGATATTATTACTCTTAAAAAAAACTGGGCTTTGATAATCATTACACTGCTGATAATGAGAGAATCTGGTTGATGTGGGACAAATCCATTCAATTATCCTTTCATTCTCAATTCTCCCAATGTCTGGTTATGGAGTATCAGGATTTTATATGCAACCACACATGGCTGGCAGTATTTGTGTATGCCAAAACTACAAGACTTCTTAGGAAACAACTATGGCTAGATCTACAAACTCTCTCCCTAGAACCTAAGCTAGTCATAGGAGATTTTAATGTTATAACAACGCAATCTGAATACAAAGGGAATAACATCCCTAATAGGGGCAGTATCGAAGATTTTAATGAAGCATTAGACAAACTTAGGTTATTAAACATTAATACGGTACGAAGCCTTTTCACATGGACCAACAATAGAAGAATTGGAAGGGTTTACAAGAGATTGGATAGAGGTCTATGCACTCAAGATTGGAGTGCTTTCTATCCAAATAGCTCAATTCAGGTTCTCAATAGAACCCTTTCCGACCACTCTCCTCTACTACTTAGTATCCAATCATCTATTATACAGCTACCAAAACCTTTCAGGTTTCAGCTGATGTGGTTTAGTAGAGAGGAGGAGCTTAGAAACCTCATTCACGAAAGCTGGACTCAACCTTCTAACCTCACGGGCATGGAACACTTTGCTCATAAGCTTAGAAGGTTAAAACTAGCACTTAAAACATGGAATATGCAGGTTTTTGGGGACATTCATGAGAATATCAAAAAGGCAGAAAGTAGGGTGGCTCAGGCAGAAATAGATCTCATTAACTCTGAAACCCCCCAGAATCAGACCAACCTCAACCTTCAGAAAGCTATTTTGATTAGATCTCTGAAGGAAGAGGCTGTTTTCTGGCAACAGAAGTCCAAAACAAAATGGTTGAAATTTGGTGACGCAAACACCAAATTCTTCCATATGGCAAATAAGGAAAGATCAGCAAAAACCATGATAACCAAGATCAAAGCGGAAAATGGTTGCTGGTTAACTGATCAAGATTTAATTGCCAAGGAAGGAGTGCAATTTTATACAAAACTGCTTTCTCAGTCTGAAATGGACCATTCTGGCACCTTCATGAAACCTTTCCTTCTTTCCATACCTCATCTCATTACTGATGAGGTCAATTCCTCCCTCCTCAGGCCAGCCTCTATGGAAGAAATTAAAGACATTGTCTTCCAATCTAATCAAGAGGCAGCCCCGGGGCCAGATGGATTCCCATCAAAACTTTATAGTTTTGCTTGGGAGGATATCAAGGTTGATCTTCTGTCGGCTGTGAACCAGTTTATACAAGGTCAACCAATCCCCCAAGCCATAGCTGCCACTTGGATCACTTTAATCCCAAAAAAACCAACCCCTCAGTCATTTACAGATTATAGGCCTATAAGCCTTTCAAATTTTCTGAACAAGGTGTTTTCTAAACTGATGATGGAGAGAATGAGACCTTGCATGAATGACATAATCTCAGAGGAGCAGACTTCTTTTATGAAAGGTAGAGAAATCTCAGACAATGTAATTCAAATGCAGCAAATGCACAGATTTCTGAATAAAAAATGTAGGAATCATAACCTTATGCTTAAACTAGACATGCATAAACCTTTTGACATGGTGGCATGGGGTTTTCTCAACTCTGTACTGCTCAGATTTGGTTTCTCTGGTTTGGTTGTTAAAATAATAATGGCTAACATTTCTGCTGCTTCATTCTCAGTCTTATTTAATGGCAGCCCTCATGGTTTTTTTAAGGCCTCTAGAGGTATTAAACAAGGGGATCCTTTATCCCCTTTTCTCTTTAATATACTCTCGGAAACATTTTCGAGAACTTTAAAGTCATACTTTCAATCCTCCAAGCTTGACTATTTTTTCACATCTATAAATGCTCCCAAAATCACACACTTAATGTATGCAGATGATAATGCAATATTTCTTAGGGGAGGAACTAGGAATTTGAAAAGTATCAAAAAATTTCTTCATGCCTATCAGCAGGCTTCTGGTCAGCTGATTAACTTCAATAAAAGTGAATTTCACCTAGGGAATAAAGCGAATGAAATTCATGAGAGGCAGGTAAGGGTGATTTTAGGCATGAAAAAAGGAAGAAATCCTTTTAGGTACTTGGGAGTCCCTATTTTCAGTGGTAAGAATAAGATATTTCACACTACAATGAACTGTTGGAAATCAGTAATAGAAGGCTAACAAACTGGAAAAACAAATGGCTCTCTCAAGCGGGAAAACTTACTCTAATAAAATTCTGTCTAACATCCTTACCGGTCCACATTTTCTCGGCTGTTAGACCCCCTAAGGGATTAGTTAAGGCTTTAGAGAGGAAAGCTTCTCGGTTTTTCTGGGGCTCTGATGACATGTCTAAGAGGAGAGTGTGGAGAGTTTGGTCCAAATTATCTTTCCCTACGGAAGAAAATGGACTGGGAGTTAGAAAAACAACACAGGTCATCAGTGCTTTCTCCTGTAAACTATGGTGGAAGTTGCAGGAGAACACCAGAATTTGGACCAAGTTTTTATGGTCTCTTCCACCATCCACACAAAACTGCCCTCTATGGAGGAGAATCTGTAACATTACCCCCTTCTGTAATGCCAATTCAAAAATAATACCAGGTAAAGGGAATTGCAGTTTCTGGAACTCAAATTGGTCAGGTGTGGGTGCTCTTTACTACTTATGGCCCCGATTGGTGGTTCCGTTTCCAGATATATCTCTGGCCGAGTTCATTGCAAACAGATCTTATTATATGATCAATCTGGAGCCTCATCTGGCTACCAATTTAGTGTCTATTCTACAGGTGGCCTCCCTGAATACAATACATGAGGATAGAATGGTTTGGACAGCAGCTGTGGATGGGAATTTCACAATCAAATCTGCATTCAAGGTAATTAGAGATAGAAGGCAATCTTCCAGGTCACTCAGGCAAATCTGGAACAAAGCTATACCTGGTAAAATCACTATCTTTATATGGAGGTTGATGAACAATCTCCTTCCTTTTGATAATGTTCTAACTAGTTTTGGAATCTGCCTACCTTCCAAGTGTTGTAGATGTGATAATATAGATTCTGTGGACCATTATTTCAACTCATGCAATTTTGCTATTTCTGTGTGGAGGCATACTCATTCTATGATGTCAATTTCAGATATCACTTTCACCACTATTTGGGATAGATTGTCTTTCTACATAAACAATCCGGGTACATCAAAAACACATTCACACATCATTATAAGTCTAGGCTTGATTTCCTTTTGGCAGCTATGGAAAGCAAAGAACTCCATGATTTATGATGATAAAAATGAATCTGTGGCTCAAGTTTGTCATCAAATTAAAGATATGGCTTTTACAAATTTCTTAGCATTCCCCATTTATGGAATAATGGACAAGGACTCTCATTGGATTCAGAGGGGTGTAGTCCCATTTTTTAAAAGACAATTTTTCAAGAGTCCCATACATTTAAAATGGGAAAAACCAGTGGTGGGTTTCAAATGTAATGTTGATGCAGCATACAACATGGGGAACACTGCAAAGGTGGGATTTATTATAAGGGATAGTGAGGGTAATATGAAATATGCATTACATCTCTCAATTACTGCATCTAGTGCTTTTGAAGCTGAAATACTTGCCATTGAATGTGCTGTTAAGGAAATCATAAAACTGAACTGTTTTCCAATTCAAATGGAAACTGATTGTCTATCTGCTGTGATTTCAATTCAAAACCCAGAGAAAGCTCCTTTTAATCTATACTCGTTATGCGTCTGGCTTAACTCTAAGATTTCAACTTTGAACTTGAAGCATATACACAGAGAATCTAATGTTGTGGCTGATTCTATTGCAAAAAATGGACATAAATTTAGCCCGGATATTAGGACCCATAAGGTCTCATGGAATAACATGGATGTATTCACAAGGGGATTGGTAATTCTAGATAAAATGGAAGTTCCATCCATTAGAATTCCTAGGCAGCATCCTCCTTGAATGTTTTTCATTTTGAATTAAGGATTAAGGATTGCGGATAGTGTCTCGGTCTTCTTGCTATCTGTCTATCTCTCTTTCCACTATCGTATGGCTACTACTCTATTTCTCTTCTACTGCACAGGTGGAAGGATATTAAAGGACAAGAAGGAGGACCAAGTGGTGCGAAACATCGACAAGGAACGAACATGAAAGAACAAGTTCGGTCCAGTGTGTACAAGCTCTCTCGTCAAGTGTCTTAAGGAAGGAATATGACAAACACTCGGTGCCTGGCCTCATACTTAATAACACGGGGGTGGAGTTAAGCTATGTAGGAATCGCATTGGGTGTCAACGGTTACTCAGCTATTTAGCGAATGTGGTTTCTAAGGGAACTCCTTCTATGTAATAGCTGGATAGATCTCAGCCATGGTAGCTTTTCAGATGCACTCATTTTGTAAAATTAACAATTCTCACCATCTCTATCCTTTTTCATGGCATGGGAAGCCAATAATACATCCCTAAATTATTCAAAAAAAAAGAAGCAAAAGCTATTATTTGGGGAAAAAGAAGAAACAGATCCCATATTTTTTTTAAAAATAAGTCAAAATAAATCAATTTTGCTTAATAAATAAGGGCGGGGCCAGAAAAAAATTTGGTGGGTCACAATTTATTTTGATGATTCTGTCTTTTTAGGTAGTGTTAAAATTTCAAGAAAATTTTAAATATAAAAATAAAGTGGGTCTTAAATTAAAATAAACTATGGTACTAATAAAAAATTAAACATTAATTAACTAAAAACATTTTAAAAAGAAAATAGCTACCTTACACAGGACAGCTCTGCACTTAAGCACAACTCTATCAAACACGTCCAATATACATTAACACTTAAAATCATCTTATTACCAAATGAAACGATCTGTGTACATTCAATGAATGGCAGTATGCCAAACACGACTTCATGGAAAATATAGCCAAATTAATCATTTTCACTGTGTGGCCGGTTTGGATTCCCCTAGATTTTTAGAGTTGGGGATGTTTTTGTTCGATGTGGAAGATTTAATCTGCCACTACTTCTAGTTTTAGTTTTTATCTTTTTTATGAACCCACTACTTTTAGTTGGGAAGCCAAAATTGTGAGTAACGAATAATTTGTTGGTGCGAATTAATTAGTCACGTTTAATTATTGAAAGGAGCAGCACTGAAGGAAAGAATCCAGAATCCGCCTAAAATTTATTTCAGACTGAAAGATTCCATAACAGAAAATAAATGTGAATGGAGTTTAGCTTGAAAGGACCGTTAGTGTGGGAATAATTATGAGAACTGCTAATGGTTATACCACTTTAAACAATGTTTAAATTTAACAATTTAGTTTCCAAAGCATAATATATAGAATCATTATCACGTTATTCGATATATATGTTTGTCCATTAATATGTTTGCTTACGTATAATAACTATATATAAAAAGTTGATATTTAAAAATTAGTTGTTACGACGAATTGAACAATATCATATACGGTAATATTGTTGTTCATAGATCTATTCAAATATACGGTTAAATTTCAATAAAGAATAGTAGTATGAAAAAAACAGAGAGTGTAAATAGAGATGGAACGGAGGAATAGTTGTTTACAAGTTCAAGTTTTCACCCTTGATAAATCTACAAAAAGATGTGTTTTCGGAAATTTAATTTCAAATCAGATGAGTCGAAACAGATACTTACATATACAGAAAATTCCGGGAATGAGATTTCAGGTGCATAAACACCAGTAGAGTTTAACCAGTATGCAAGTAATAAGTTTCTTATAAGTAATTTTCTTTCTCTAGGATATAAAATAACCTACTAAACTAAGGAGGAAAGACAAATGTATAATCCACTCATTGTAGTTAGATGAGAACATTTACTATCTTTAGAATGAAAATTCATTAATATTTTAGAGTAAAATTTTTAACTGAATTTAGGGTTTGTTTTGTGAAAATTGTTTTTTCTATAAGATATGAAACATTTATGATATTTTATAACTTAAATATTATATCTTTTAAACTTAAGTATCATATACTATATTTTAACATTAAATACGTAATAAATTATATTTGAATGTGAAAATATAAAAATACTGATCAATAAAAAGGTACAATATTTAAGTTTTAAAAGGAATAAAAATTTTAAACTAAAAAATTACAATGGGTGATTCACAGCTTATTAAATACCGCATTTCATGATTTCACGAGAACAAATCATGGTTTTATCCTAAGCCAATTCAATACATTGGTGGTCGAGATTTAGGTTTTTCTTCGATATTGGTTGGAGAAATTTAGTGACGAACTACAAAACAATTTTCAATAGAATAGTTGTGATAATTTAGTGGAGATTAATTTGGCCAACTCTAAATAAATATGGATGAATGCAGTATCAAGTTGCTTCAAACCAACACGGACATGCCTTTGAATTCCATAAACAAGCACTGTTACTGCTGATTGGAGAAATTCAACAACAATCTCTCCAAAGCTATAGAACTGATGCGACCTAATGAAGACGAAAATTGGAGGCGCAAGTCGAGTAGCGGACTGCCGATTTGACACGTGGACTTCAATTTTAAAATTGAATTGATAGGTTCATTTGTGAGAGGCTCACTCCATATATAGTATGTGAGCCAAGTGATGTATTCAAAGTTAGAAAATTACTTATAGTTATTATTTAGGGGTAGTATGATTTAAATCGGGCATAAAATTATTTAAATAATAATAAAAAAAGTGACTGAACCCTAGAAGTTTCTAATGGAAGGAGGGCGAACAACATGAAGTGTGTTGGCCTCCCTTCTTTTTGTGATGGAGGGGCTTCAGTTTTGCGGCCATTGTCTCAAAATCAAATAGTTTGAAAAACAGCCATTGTCGACTGCCCACTTTCGCAAGCATGCGTTTGGACTGATTCTCTCAATCATTCATCACATTTCTCTCCCTCCAAACATGGCTTATCTATTTATCGTCAATATATTTGGTGCATCAAACCTTTTTTTAAGAGTGAGTATTCAGACATATGGCTTGTCTATAAACAATCTATTTTTATTAAGAGTGAGTCTTCTTATTCATCGATAAACCACTTATCTTTTACCTTATACATTGCATTTGTCAAATTTGAAAATATTTTTCTACATTATATATATTTTTATATATTTTCTCATTTAAATACATAATATTACT
>JAUOBV010000002.1:9420480-9432311 GCA_032360425.1 Rubia occidens
TCCCTCTCCTATATCACCATAGGTTTATGTACTTGGATTTAGGTGGTAAAATAGGTGGATTAAATTGAATTTAGAAAGTGAAAAGTATAATGACTAATGAGTAAAAAATTTGAAGAAATCTTGTCAAAACTAAAAAGTATGTCTACGTAAAAGAAAAGATTCAAAAGGAAAAGTGTGACATATATAGGGTGTGTTTAACATGACTTATAAGTGTTTTGCTTTCAAAATAAATCAGTTTTATTTATAACCACGGTTCTGCCAAACACACCCATAAACAAAGAAGGTAATACTTCATCTGTTCCAATTTAAGATGCACACTTACTATTTGGCAGTCAAACTTTGACCATATATTTGAATAGATATATAAACAATAATATTATTATATGTGATATTGTTGGATTCTTCGTAGTAAGTAGAATATGAATATCGACTTTTTATTTGCCAATATTATACGTAATTAAACATATTAACGATCAAATATGTTACTTGAAAACCGTAAAAAGATTATGTGCCGTTTAAGGTGGGACGGAGGGAGTAATATTTTAACCTATTATATTTATTAGGGAGTGGAGGATAATGATTAGCTCATAATATTTTGAAACTAGTAGAGTAAAGAGTACTAATAAGAACCACTCCCTCTAGCACAGCTTAAATTACACAGCAATTATTATTACGCTCCTCGAGAAACATGTTTGACCGTTAATATCTTTACCTACGTATGATAAAGACATTTAAAAAGTTAATATTTAAAAACAACTTGTTACGACAAATTAAACAATATCATATATGATAATATTCTTATTTATATATTCATTTAAATATGTGGTTAAAATTAGACACTGAATAATAACATAAAGTGAAGTGCGTAATTTAACCTGGGACGGAGGGAGTACGTTGTACAGTTGTAGAACAGCTGCGAGGTCAACAAGTTACATACTACGTCCTTCCACTTTTACCCTTTTTTAAATGTGCAGAAAAAGGCCATGGGAGTCTGGGACGGTTGAGAAAGAAAAGGAAAAGAACATCGATCCGCCTGGTTTTTTTCCTTTTTAATTTCTTGTCCGCCTCTGCTTGACATCATTTGGATTGATTCCAATGTCCAGCTATGTTATTTATACCTGGGGAATTTCCCCTTGTTGAGTCATAGGAGGGGGATTTAAATCCTTTTCTTATTCATTTCCAGAACCAACTTCTTCACTCACTTACTAGAACCAACTAAACAGAGGTACACACATACATACTGTGTGGAAGTCCGGCTTTTTCTTGGACCCTTTAGGGAATTGAGTGGAACCCATTTGCTGAAATGCCTGTATTTGGTGTTTAATTCTGTGGGCACTTGTGTGTTTTTTTTCAGCTTTGTTTTGAGGGTTCTGACTGACTGACTTGTTTTGAATGTTTCGAATGTCGAAATCAGGTGGCGGTGAGGCCATGAATTGATCGTCAGTGGGGCTGAACCTGGTGCATGCTGAATATTTTCGTGAGGGTTTGATATTGCTAAGTGTTTGGTGGATCATTCATGGCTAAGTATCTGTGTTTCAGTGCTGCTTGTGTTCAGGTAGAATGTTGTTTCTTTCCACTTTCTGTAACATTTCATGTATGGAATAGAGTAAATGACCATGCAATATTGGGGATCATGTTTGCAGTCCCCACCGACCTGAATTCACACAGTGACTGTGTGTTTGATGGGAATTTAAGGCCTTGGTATTTATTTTGTTTATGTTAAGGCTAACAGATGAGCTGCATTTCTGTTTTTGTTTCATTTTTTGTTGGAGATTATTGATGTGACGTGTGCAGGTTCTGTTGCTGTTTCTGAGAAGAGTAATCTTTTTTTTTCTCGGCTGCCGCTATCATGATTCCCTAAAGGGATTAATTGTATCTGAAGTGTTTTATGTCCTTGATTAGAACATGCATTTGCAGATCTGCTTGAGGACATGTGGCCTTCGATCACATCTGGTGTTATCTGATTCAATTACTGCTTCATAAGTGATTACTTGTCTTTGTTGTGAATAATTTCGGTACACCACCGACAATTAAACTGAACCAAATATTCCCATCTCGTCCTGTCAAAATCTCTGCAAGAACTGGTCTTTGTTTGTTTATATGTGTGAAACTGTTTGGATTTGTCGAGGTTAAGGTTGATCTGAGTCTTGTTTATCCTTTTTACTAGTCATTATTATCCATTCTTTTGGGGTGACAATATTTCTTGGATTTAGCTTTCTTTCCACCTTTAACCAAAATTAGCATTATTTTGTTCTTATTTTCTATAAGACTTATTTTTCCATGTGTGCTTGAGTTATGGTTTCTTGTCTCATTTATTTTTGCAGATATCATTATCACTACCTATCAAATTTTTTTCCTTCTTTATTCAGTGTGCTGGAGATGGATCATCTTCGAATGATTCTGGAAATGATTCTGGAAAGGGAAAGAGCCGTGATGGCCGAATCCAATTTGGTTTCAACCTTGTGAAAGGAAGATCCACTCATCCGATGGAGGACTACCATGTTGCTAAGTTTGTGAAGGTAGATGAGCACGAGCTTGGGCTTTTCGCCATATATGATGGCCATCTTGGGCATGCTGTTCCTGCATACCTCCAGAAGAATTTGTTTGACAACATCTTGAAGGAGGTAACATGGCCAGAGAACATAGCAATTTCTTACAAATATAATTGTACTTTGGCTTGTGGTCTCATTCTGTTGTTTTGTTTTAGGGCTCATTCTTGGCAGATCCTGGTGCTTCAATCTCAAGGGCTTATGAGAAAACCGACCAAGAAATTCTTAACAACAGTTCAAAATTGGGTAGGGGTGGCTCCACAGCTGTTACCGCCATTCTCATAAATGGTCAAAGGTTATGGGTGGCCAATCTGGGAGATTCACGAGCTGTTCTTTCTCGTGGAGGCCAGGCAATTCAGATGACTATCGATCATGAACCTAACACTGAACGCGGTAGCATTGAGAACAAAGGAGGCTTTGTTTCAAAAATGCCAGGTTTTACTTCTTTTCATTCCTACGCACCCATGAACATATGATTGAGAGATTACCTTATTTAGTGTAACTGACCTTGGTGTGGCATTTCTATTTTCAGATTTGAAAGCTTACTGTAGTTATTTTATGTTCAGTGCTTTGTTGTTGTGTTTTCTCCTGTTATGTGTTTCTTTATATGGTAAAATGAGCAATTGTCAGTGCATCTTGGTGATTTTTTCTCCTGGTAATAATATACTGTACTTGAGCTTGAGCTTGCAAAGGCAAAAAAGAGCCGCTGAGGATTAAGTACTGTGATATAAAGTTTACAAAGCTCGACAATCAAGCTTTAACCAAGACTAAATTTTTTCCTTTTACTGCTTCTGCTCTAGCTTTAGATTTGAAACAGATTTTAATAATTATGCCTCTCTGGTGGATAAGTAACTCCTAATCCTTCATGATGCAATGGCTCCTGTCACAACAAACTATTATCTTTTTCTTTATTACAGAGATTTCTTGTATACATCTGAAGATAGCGTTTGAATTTTTTTTCTTATTAATGTTGAACAAGCTTGTCTCTTTTGAAATTGTTACCTTGTTGCTCGTGTGACTCCTGTTAAAGTTCAGGTAACAGTCTTATAACTAGGGAAGATTTTATCTTGCTTCTGTAAAACATCTGAATTTAACTTCATGCAGTGTTTTAACCTCCATTTGCTTACCGCTACAATTTCCCCGTTTGCAGAGATTATTTTATTGCGCATTAATTTGGAATCTTACTGTATTGTGTATAAAGATCACATGTCTGATTTTGGTAGACCCATTGAGCTTCCAAATACTTTATGTATTTTAAAGGTTTTCAAGCTTAGGCTGCTCTCATCAATTTAGCATCACCTTGGAAGATACTAGACATTCGGCAACTTTTGATTTTACACGTTTTGTTCTCTTAACTGCTATAGTATAACATTTATGTTTATGAAATGTTGTCAAGTCTGCATTTTGCTCTTATAGGTCAGTCCTACTTGATTTGGGAAAATTACTATTGTTGTCGAATCTGATTTTAATTTTCCCCTTTTGCTTCAGTGTGAATACAACAGATTCGTATCTACTTATGATGCATCTTAATCATTTGTTCATCCTTTTGTAGGAGATGTGCCTAGGGTTAACGGGCAGCTAGCTGTTTCTCGTGCTTTTGGGGATAAGAGCCTTAAGTCGCACCTGCGTTCAGATCCCGATGTTCTTGACATGACTATAGACATCAACTGTGATGTGCTTATCCTTGCTAGTGATGGTGTCTGGAAGGTAAACAACCGTAGCCCTGAACTTCTTTTACGCGTTATTTGAACAAAATGCACAACTGAAACCTGAAAGCGTACTCCATCAGGTGATGAACAATCAGGAGGCAGTTGACATTGCTCGCAACATAAGAGACCCGAAGAAAGCTGCTGAGCGATTGACTGCTGAGGCTCTGAACAGGGAGAGCAAGGACGACATCTCTTGTGTCGTCGTGAGGCTTCAGAAGTGAGATGGTGTGGGTGCATGCTTCTCCGGGGTTGGGGGGTTTACAGAAAAGAAAAAGAAAAGAAGAAATCGTCGTACATGCATAGTGATTTGATGCACATAAAAGCAGCCATAGTCATAGAATATTATTACAGCAAGGGGAAGCATCTGGGAATCATAGACAAGAAAAGGATTATAACAGCAGAAACTCTTTATTACCTTCTTTAGCAGTCCTATGTAAATTTAAAGTCTATCGTTATATAAGTCTGGTTATGTGTCTATTGGAATAATGTAACTTATTGGAGTATGAAGTTTATTTTCCTTTTTTCTGGGCTATATTTTCTTCTTGTGTGTATTTCTTGCTTTGGTTTCTCTTTCAGGAAGACCTCAGCTCAGGAAATGCCTGTAGGAATTAATGAATGTTTGGTATGGAAAATTGTGACTTGAGAAATGAGATTCAGAATTTGATAACGATATTTGATTTTCAGGTAATACTTAAAGTTTATCCCCAAGAAGTATTTGAGAAATAACAATAGAATTTGAGAATGATCTTGATTTTTCGCAAATAGGCTGTTTCTCAAAGCCTCTACAGAAAATGAGTTCTAGTATCAGAATTTGAATATAGTACTCCAATTTTGCTACTCCGTAGTAGAATTATTTATATCCACCACTTCTCTAGATTTGACTTTTAAAGTCATATGTTTCCCAGTAGTATCTTGTTTTTTGCTCTTTAGGTTTGATTATAATATATATAATCACTCCCATGATATATAAAAAAATCATTACTCTTTAGATTTTCAATTCTTCATTTATTAAAGTTTTTTTTTAATTCAAATAGTTATGCCTATACATACGCTGACCCCAAAAATATGATCATTTTCTGACTATCAGATGAATGAGCAGGCGCAGTCAGAGTCACGGGAGAACAACTAGGCAATTTGAGTGAAGTGCTGGAACATTGGCATGAACAAGGTGAGGATGACAACAACTTGTCGTTTGAAAACCTGGAGGTTAACCCACAACACCTACTGATAAACCCACATGCAACCTTTGAGAACGACGACATGGTGGTGCGGGAGGAAGAAGTAGGAACAGGAGCTGGAAATACAAACTCAAGAAATGCCAGGTATGATTGAACGAAACAGCTCAACCGCTATAATGTCGTTCGTCAAAACTAAACTCCGGTGAATGACGTGGCACGGGATAACGATGAAAACTCATTAATACTTGAAACAATTAATAAGGATGGGAGGCTCATTCAGCACCCTGGTAGGGTTCCAAATAAATTAATTGATGTTGTACCGGAGTCGATACATGAGAGAATTGCCAAGCCAATTTGAAGGATTGAGGAAATCCGTAGAAAGTAGAGAGAAGATAGAGCTGTCATGGTACAATCCATGCCTACAATTAGGGGTGGGAAAAAATTGAAAAATGAAAACCAAACTGAAAACCGAATTATCTGAATTTGAATAATCCGAACCGAATTTAAAATATGGTTTTTGGATAACCGAATTGAATAAACCGAATTTTGAATATGATTTTTGGTTTGGTTTTGGATATGGAAGCTTAATCCAAAACCCGACCCGAAAACCGAATTACAATTAAAAATAAATAATAAATAAATAAATAATAATTAAGATAATCCTAAAAATAAATATTAAATAATATAATCCTAAAAATTTAATATAAAATCTATAAATACAAAGGCAAATTCATGGCCCTAACTTGCATAGCTCATGGCCCAAACTTGTATAACTTATGGCCCAAAATAAAAATTGGCATTGACCCAAAACTAACCCTAGATAGGTAATATTTAACCGAGACCTTTTTATCTTCTTTATTGGATTCACCTGAATCACCTCTGCCGTACCGTTTTCTACTATTCTCCATCATGGGAAAGATTTCTACCGTTTCTTCTTCATATCAAAACTCCTCCCGTTTCTTCTTCATCTCAATCCTCGGTGAAGTTCTTCTTCATCTAACTTGTGGAAGTTCTTCATATTACTTCTTTAGTTATTCATTTAAATCCTTATTTGCAGGAAACGGCCATTTGTCGCTTTCGATCGTGATTTGCAACCTTTTTCTGATCAGTGCGTCGATTTACCTTAGGTGAGCAGTTTGTTTTTTCAGTTTTGTGTTTATTTAGTGCATCGATGTTGAATATTTCAGTTTCGGATCAGTGCGTTGAATGTTTCAGACATTCTGAAAGTACCGCCATTTCTGACATTCTGTAGGCTAAGGGTTAAAGTGCCGATGGCTCTTGGCTTTTGTGTACCACAGATGATTCTATTTATGATGCAGTGAAGTCGGTATGTATATGAGTGTCCCACTTACACATCATGCACAACAATTTGAGCATCAGGAAATGTATTTGCACATTTCTTTCGGTAATATAGCATGCAAAAATGGTTTTTTCATTAGTTTTTGTACAATGCAGATGACAATCCACAATGTTTGAGCTCTGGTGGTTGTGAAACCGGAACAGGAAAAGACACTTGCTGGCATTATTACTGGGAGGTAATTTGTGAAAACATTAAGTTCAAAAGTTATATTTATATGCATCCATGACATTTACCTTTTCTTAGTATCATTGTTCTACAATTGTACGCCATGTTTGTTTCCTGACGCGATGGACATATATGTGATAAGAAGCTTGTCTTCATTTTTTAAACATGTCTCATTTTTACTAGACTTCCTTATGTTGAGTATTGAAATGTCATGAGTTATCAAGCTTCAAACTTAGGACCACACTAAGGATATGCTCCAAGTCTAAGAGATAATCGTGTTTTCAATGCTTTGCTAAACTCCAACTTCGGGCAATTACCTTTAGGAGATGTATGATACATGCTCCTTCTACATTCTACTTATGATGTTTTTAATCTCGTGATGTTGTCATGTTTTGTCAATGTCAATGGTGGAGGTGGATGTTGAATTATGGGATTTTTTATGGTTTTATCATTTACTGTATGTATTAATGGACGGAGTCGTAGACTCGTAGGTACTTTCCAGAGTCCCAGAATACTTTTTTTAGCAACAAGAAGTGAGTGAAGTAATCTGATCATTTTATCAAAAATAATAAAAATCTGATCAGCTGAGTCTTTTCTAAATTTGAATCTGTTAAAACAGTGGTGCATGGTCCAGATTACCGACTTAGTATAGGCAGCACATTCAGTTTATTTTGAATATTTCATTTTGTGTTTTCAGTTTCTAATCAGTGCGTCGATGTTGAATATTTCAGTTTTTGTTGAATATTTCAATTTGTGTTTTTCAGTTTCTGATTAGTGCGTCAATTTGTGTTTCAATTTTTAGCTATGATACTACTATATATGTTTAGTGTATATTTATTATTGATGATGTTCTGTTTCACTGCTTCTATGCTCTATTTTCTACAAATTCATTGCTTTCATGTTTCACTGACGATTTTGTGGGGTGTTATTTGTACAGGATGCCAGGAACTACGGCTGGGAGTTGAATGAGAAAATATACTTCAACTGGAAGAAGCTTTTGCATAAAAAGGTATGAGATCACAATATTAGTTACTTCTTTCCTGTTTAGAGCAGTAATTAAGTAGCCTCAGTCCGAATATTTGCTGAAGCACACTTGCCTCTTGGATGTTATCATAAACTTGCAGCAGGCAGCATTGAAAATAAAAAAATGTATCTGTTTCTTTGCACGCTTGCCATGCATTTTTCGAGGTCGTAATATAAACTTTACTTAGTGTTGAGTATGAGCTCTGTTAAAGTGTTTATGTACTATAATTTGACCTCTATTTTTTTTAAAAAAAATTACAGATTAAAAAACAGTGAATATGTCTAATGAAGTTGAAGCAAATGAGAGCAACATTAATTCAACCTTCTCTAGTGAGGGTTCACAAGGGTCTAATGGAGCTGAAGGAGGGAACAACATGCTTGTACCTAAAAAACGAAAGGTATACAAGAAGAGGTCAGTTGTCTGGAATCACTTTATCGAATTCACTGACGATAAAGGTGAAAAGAGAAGCAGGTGCAAACATTGTGGTAAAGATTATGGCTCTAATAGTAAATCTAGTGGGACCACAAATATGAAAAACCATATTGGCATATGTGCAATGAACCCTGATAATAAGCCCCCATCCCAATCTCAATTGACTTTGAATTCATCTTTAGATGGAATTAGCGGTGAGGAAAAAGTTAGCTTGGTAGCTTGGAAATTTGATCAAAAAAAAGGTAGAATGGGTTTAGCTGAAATGATCATTATGGATGAACTCCCATTAAAGTTTGTTGAACATGAAGGTTTTAAACGTTTCATAAGAAAGATCCAGCCTGCTTTTGTGATTCCATCTAGAAGAACATTGACTAGGGATTGTTATGAGTTGTATATTGAAGCAAGATCTAATCTTAGATCTCAGCTGAAAAAAGTTGCCCCTAGAATGTGTTTGACTACAGATACTTGGACATCGGTACAACGAATAAATTACATGTGTCTTACTGGTCATTTCATTGACAATGATTGGAATTTGAGAAAGGTTGTATTGAACTTTTGTCCGGTTGATAGTCACAAGGGTCAAGACATTGGGAAATCTGTAGAAAAGTGTTTGGTTGATTGGGGTTTGCATACTATTTGTACTGTTACAGTTGATAATGCAAGTTCCAACGATGTTGCTCTTGAATACTTGAAAAAGAAGTGTGTGAATTGGGGAGGGTCTTGTATTCTACAAGGAAAATGGATGCATGTTAGGTGTGTGGCTCATATTATTAATCTAATTGTGCAAGATGGTGTAAAAGAACTTGGGAATTCTGTTGAAAGTGTTAGAGCATCGGTGAAATATGTTAGGCAATCTCCATCTAGGCTAAAGAAGTTTTATGGTTATGCTAAATTAGAGAATTGTGAAAGCGCTAAATTCCTATGTTTAGATGTTGCTACAAGATAGAACTCTACTTATTTGATGCTAAGTGTGGCTTTAGAGTATGAGAGAGCCTTAAAATACTTAGAGCAAGAAGATGACAATTTATAAAAAGTGTAGTTGTTCCACAATATTGGGATTGGGAAAATGTTCGTAGACTTCTTGTTTTTCTAAAACATTTTTATATGCTAACCCTAAGAATCTATGGTACAAAATATATTGTTGCAGATGTTATTTGGATGACATTAGTTCTATTTATGTACTTTTGAAAGAGAGTTTGAAGAGGCTCGATGCTGAATTGAGAGAGATGGCATCCCCAATGTTGATGAAATTTGAAAAATATTGGGGAAATGTGGATAAGTTTAATATGCTTGTATTTATTGCTAGTGCTTTTGATCCAAGGAACAAATTGGACTATTGTGAGATAGTTCTTTGTCAAATGTATAGTGATGAGAAGGGGGTGTGCATTGCTGTTATCGTGAAGAGTGTCATGTATGAATTGTTCAATGACTATAGGAAGGTTTATAGTGCAGGGTCTGAAAGTTCTGCAACATCTTTCACTTCATCAACATTTTCTTCTTCATCATCTTCGAGTACAATCTTAACCCATTGCAAAAAATCAGGGATCAAAATAGGGCTGCACTGAAAAGGAAAAAGATTGAATCTGGTGTTGTTAGGGGATTCCAAATATGAACTTGATAGGTACTTAACGGAAGAAAGTATTGATGATACAAGTGCGTTTGAAGCTCCGAATTTCTGTGTGCTGAAATGGCGGAAGAAGAATAGTCCCCAATTTCCCATATTGTCCAAATTTGATAGGGATATTTTAGCTATTCCAATACACAGTTGCCTCAGAATCAGTTTTTTAGCACGAGTGGGAGAGTTCTTGATGCGTTTAAGAGTTCCTTAACTCATAGACTTGTACAAGCTTTGACATGTGCTCAAGATGGTACCGTGGGGCTAGAACTGAAATTAAAGTGGAAGAAAATATTGAAGAACTTGAAAATTTTGAAAAAGGTAGTATAATATTCATGTTATTTGTTATTTATATTATTGTTTGTACTTCAATAATATATATATATATGTTTTATTGCAAAAAGCAAAAAACAAAAAAAATGAGTCAACCGTTGTGGATGTTTAGCCCCTACTTTGCTATTGAATTTTGAAGGTAGTTTCTTCATCTTTTGACTTTTTGTGTGTGAGAATATATTTCTTTTGCCTCTTTTGATGGAGTTCTTGTTTTGTGATTAGTGTTCTTGAGTTAGTAGTTGATGTTAGTAGTTCAAGATTGAAATTTTGTGTCGGCAATGAGGGTTGCAACCATATGATGAATAAAAACACTATCTGTTTTCTCTTTGCTGCTCTGGTGTTTTTATACTACTTTTGACCTGATGTTAAGATGCTGAATGTTGAATTGAATGCTGCTAGGATACATATGTTAGGATACATTGAATGCTGCTGATGGTAGGATACATATGCTAAATGTTAACATATGTATATATAAATTGAATGCTAAATGATGCTGCTTTATATATTAGAATACTTGAGTGTTGAATGCTGCTGCATTTTCTATAAATGTAAGTTCTTGATTGGAATGGATAATTGGCCATAAGATTGCATGAAAACATGTTAAGGTTTTCGAATTAGTGATGGTGCTGGTTTCAAGTTCAACTCTCTTCGTGTTATTGTTCTTTTGTCAGGTTCTAAATGTGTATTGTTGCTATGTTTGTGCGTGATAAATATTTTTCATCACCAGCACCTGCACTTCAACTAACCAGGTAGCTGCATGATGCAAAAATTGAAACAGAATGCATATCAACACTGTAACAAGCTTGGGTATCCAGTATTGTTCCACTTGAATGTGAAGTGCTTGAAGTTTTGAAAAAATTTGAAGGTTTTGAAGATAAATATTAAAACAAACTATTGATTCTAAATATTACATGAAATTCTAAAATTGTTATGATTGAATTTTTATTGTATTTGTGGGATTTTAACTTGAAGAATTGATTTGATGATGCAGAATTTAAATTACATATTTCTAATAAATTTTTAAAATGTTAAGCTGAAATTCGGTTTATTCAGATTAGATTCGAATTCGAACTGAAACCGAATTTCAAATTCAATTAGGTTTATTAGGCTTAGATTCGGTTTTGGATTTTTTAGAGGAAAACTGAATAAACCGAATCAAATAATCTAAAAATTGAATAAACCAACCCGCCGCCCACCCCTATTTGTATGGGCAAAAGTCTGAAAGTACAAGAAAAGCTGAAAGTGTTCAAACCCCTACCCATGGTGATTGTGGTAGAGTTCAATGACATAGACTACTTCTTCTACTTCCATTTTGAGGGTGGTATGAATTTCTGCAATCTATGTGGTTGTCTAGATCACTCCAAAAATAATTTCCAGCTGAGAGATTCTCCAGAGAGGCTTCCTCAGGCCAATAGGCTGAGATTAGAGGATGATCAGCCATTCCCAACACCAGGCACAAGGGTGTT
>JAUOBV010000002.1:9446570-9460514 GCA_032360425.1 Rubia occidens
GTTCGGGTTATTCAAATTCGGATTATTCGATTTTCGGTTCGGTTTTCGATTTTCGGTTTTTTTGCCCACCCCTACCAGAGATGGTCTTCATGATCTCATTCTGTCTGTCTTGTAAGTTTAGGTGCAGTATAAGGAACAGAGTAACAATCGAGGGGTCCATACAAAAGTTGCATTAACATTGGCTTGTCTATGTGGTACACTTTATTTAGCAAACATGCAACTCAGAGACTATGGAAGGATCATCAATGCCCCTCGGGGAAATCTATTCAACAAAGTCGTAATTAAGGAGGGGTCGACCCTCACAACCACAGGGGTACAACATCGGCTTCAAGCAGCCACGGAACTAGCCAATAACTCAAAAATCTTGCAAATAATCATGGCTTCACAGAAGGAGATGATGAGGAAGTTGAAATTGATTGAAGAAGGGGAGAAAGTCAGGGCGGAAGGCAAGGGGAACAATGTCAAGCTGAAAAAACTATTTTAGGAATAAAAGGGTGATAGTGAAGGCTCTCGATGGAAGGAGCGAGGAACCGAGAGTGGCAAAAACACAATGGAAAACATAAGGAGTTTAGCCACCTCAGAAAGAAGGAATAACTGTAGAGAATGAGTGGCACGCTGGGTATGTGCCCCCATTGGGGGGAAAGGAACCAAAAATCAGGGTGATGCAGGAAGACATGGATGTGAGATCAAGAAGGACGGAATGAAGGGGTTCGCCATTCATCAAGAGAATACAGTTGTTCACCGTCGACCCCAAGATGAAAATACCCCCCCCAACTTGGGGCAGTTTAACGATAAAGGAAACCCTAAGGACCATCTACAAAAAAATTGCACTAATATTGCTATCATTTCGATACCGCAAGCCATTTGGTGCAAGGTGTTTTGCAACCACACTGACGACATCATGTAGGGTTTGGTTCAAAAACCTAGAAGACAAAATGATACATATATTCAGTCAGTTGGAGTAGAAGTTCCTGACTAGCTTCATGCATATGGAGAAGTTCCAAAAGATCAGCTCAGAGCTTTGGGTGATAAAGAAAAATCTAGCAAAGAAACTGTAAGAATATTGTGAAAGGTTTAATGACGAAGCAAACCAAGTGGAGAAAAAGAGCAATCAGTTCCTAATAGACACGTTCATAAATAATCTGAGACATGAGTTATTGCTAAGGGACTGTACGTTGAACCCCTCAAAGACTATTGGTGATCTAATGAAGAGAGTAGGTAACTTCAGCAGAGCAAATCAAGCCGATAAGAGGAGGAAAGAAGCGTAGGCGAGCTTGGAAATAGCAGAAGGTTGATTTGGGTGAAGACAGATTTAAGAGAAGGGAAGAACATGGGAAAACAAATAGGTTAGTAGGTTTGACAAAAGTTTCACGCCCCTCTTAAAAATTCCAACGGAGATTCTGGCCTTGGTAGCAGGAAAGAACATCGTAGATCCCCTTGTCAAATTGAAATATAATCCCAACAAAAGGGATAAGCCCCGGTTATGCAATTACCATGATGACTATGGTCATGACATGAACGACTGCATACACCTAGAGAAAAACTTAGAAGGATTTGTCAGGAGAGAACAACTAGCCCACCGGGCTAAAGATGTGGGAGCCGACAACAAGGCCACGAATAAGAGTTGGCTCGAAAGTGGAAATAAGCCAATAGATTAATGCAAGCGCAAGAAGGTCGAGGCAGGGCAAGAACCCCAGGAAGATGGCACGGCCCCAATAAAGGTATGGAGGTAGCGAGAGTCGAGGCAAGGGTCAAAAGAAACATTAGACATGGGGAAAACACCCTTGCGGATGATAGCTTGGCGCTAAAATTCACTAACATATGCACCGTAGGTGGAGGGAGTGTCGGGGGAAGGACATAATCCCAGAGGAAAGAATGTTTCAAGCTCACAATGCAGGTAATGCTGGTAGACAAGACATTAGGTGGAAACGAAACATTTACTTTTGGTGGTGAAAACCCAATGCCAGACATATTAGCCGATAGTGATGCGGTAGTGATAATGGTGAGGGTGATGGATAAGAGTATCCATAGAGAAAATGTAGATGGAGAAAGGTCAACAAAATTTTTGTACTGGTACTGTTTTAAGAAACTGGATGAGAACATAGGAAGGAACGGTCTAACCGGGAGGAATTATCCTCCTCCTAGTGATTGTAGGAGAGGGGGAAAAGGTAAGACGGTGGACATGGAGTTCATTGTTGTGAGAGAAAATAGCCCATACAACTTGATATTGGGAAGGCCAACGCTTTTGCTATTTAAAGGCTTAGTGTCGACCCTTTACTTGCTCTTAAAGTTTCCCACGAGAAGGGGGATAGCCACGGTCTGAGGTGATCGGAAGAAAGAAATAGAATGCTACCAGAATTCCCTCAACAAATGCAAGCGGGATGGTGAAAGGCCAGTTTACGGGGAATAAATGAGGAAGGCTAGTGTAGTCCGACTGGTAACAAACAGAGGCAACTCAGCGAAGCTAGGAGTGAAGATGCAGACTGTCCAACTAGATGAAGACCAGTCACTAAAGGTCGAGGAGGTCGAGAGGGTCTCTATGTTGGACTACATTTATGCCAGAGAAAGGGGTGTTCGGATACCATATAATGTCATTCAAGCTAATGAATGTAGAACCAGTTATCAATGTGTGGTGGATAAGATATTTCAATGCTAGATAGGTAGGGAATTGGAGGTCTACGCTGATGTGTGTTAATCAAGAGTACCCAATATGAAGCCTTCATAAATGATGTGAGAGAGACTCGAAAGCCTTTCAGGGAGACAGCGATGAAGCTGAACCCAACCAAATGCCAATTCAAAGTGAGGCACAAAAATTCCTATGACACATTGTATCAAAAAAAGAGTTATATGCGAACCCGAAGAAAGTAAAAGCAATCCAGGAGATGAAATCACCCATCACATCCAAAGAGATACAGTGCCTGAATAGAAAACTGGCAGCCATGAACCATTTCTTGTCAAGGGAAGCAGAGAAAGAATTTCTTTTTTTCAAAACATTGAACGGGTGTGTGGGCAAAAAAAGGATATGTGTAACGGGGAAGAAGATTGAGAAAGCAGGCATGGAGCTTAAAGCCCACCTAAAAGGCCTCCCCACCCTAATAAGAACACGTGAGAAAGAAAATATGTACTTATATGTAGAAACAAGGGACGAGGCAATCACCGCATCCTTGGTCAGAGAAGAAAATAAAGTACAGCGACCAGTATACTAAGTGAGCCAAGCATTGAAGGACCCTGAGAGTGGATATACAAATCTGAAGAAGCTTGTTCTAGTTCTGGTCCATTCAATAAGAAGGTTTAGGTAGTGTTTCTAGGCACACCTAGTAGTAGTGTTGACCAATCAGCTACTAAAATTGATCCTCACCCAAGCAGAAGCGTCGGGGAGATTGGTAAAATGAGCAGTGGAACTGGGAGAACACACCAATGAGTATGCCCTGGGAAAGGCAATAAAATACCAAGTAATAGTAGACTTCTTGACAAAAATGCCTAAGGAGAAGGATACATGAACAATGGAAGGACATGATAAGCTTTATAATGCAAAAAACAATAGGTTGGATGGCTCCCACGTATGGAAATATATGTTGACGGAGACTCAAGAGTTGAAGGATTCAGAGCGGGCTTGGTAATATTTTTACTCGGAGGGGTAGAGGCAACTTATACTATACGTTTTAAATATCCAGCCTCAAATAATGAGGTGAAGTATGAAGAGCTGATAGCAGGCATGGAAATAGCAAGGAATATGGGAGCAAAGAAGGTGCAGACTCATGGGGATTACATGATGGTATCCAATCAGTGTAATGGGCAGTACGTTACCAAAGAGCCAACGATGATGAAGTGTTGTGACAAGGCCAAAATTTTGGTAGCAAAGTTTGAAGAATTTGAAATCATATTAGTTCTGAGGTCACGAAACACCAGAGCATATGCCTTGAATAAACCGGACTCTTCGGCTCACATTTAACCTAATTAGATCCTATGGAAGAACTAACAAGGAGGTCGACAGACACGAAGCTAATTAGGGCGATACATAGTGCAATAACTAAATGGATGACCCCCATCTGGAATTACTAGGAGAATGAGACACTGTCGTAGATGAAAAGGTAACAAGAATAGTCAAAAGAAATGCACTTCAATACGATATGAATAATGGGTTATAATACAAGCGTGGCTATACTGACCAGTGGTTCAGGTTCGTAGAGCCAAAACTGGTATACAAGGCCCTCAAAGAAATACATGAGGGAAGTTGATGAAGGGTGAATGGCGGTGAAGATTGAAGAAGCGATGGATCACCGTAAAGGTTCTGTATGGTTTTGAACATAACTTTTGCGTTCGGAGTTAGAATCAGGCGAGGTTAGATGCGTTGGAACTATCTCGACGAGGTCATTTAAGGCTATTTGAGGTCATATAAAGCCTCAAAATTGCAATTTACTATTTTTTCCAATTTTATATTTATTTCAGAAATTAGTTTCAAAATTTCCTTTTTCTTGTTATTTTTGGTTTTTTTCCTTTTAGTATTTAAAGATCTCATGTTCGGATATTTTAATTCATTCATAATAATATTTTCGAGATTATCTTTCTCTCTCTGGTGAATTCCAGAACCAAAACCTAGGATTTGTGCTTGCAAACCTTAATTGTTTTTCAAGATTTGTGTTTGTGGATCACTTTGATATTCTGACTGCATCATGCGGTGTCAAAGAAACAAATTTTCCGTGACCCATGGCTATCAAATGCTGATAACTTTTATATTCGTGAGCCAGGACGAGTACTCCCACCCCTGTCAAACGTTGCTGATCTTATAGATTGGGATACGTTGCATTGGAGAGAAAGCTTAATAGATGGCCATTTTCACCCGGATGACGTTGCCTTGATCAAAGGGATGAGACTACAGGATTGCACAGGACGAGACAAACGGGTTTGACACCACACGGCGTTGGGGAAGTTCGCCGTTAAATCAGCTTACCACTTATTGGTTGTAGATCGTGAAGAAATCCCTCGGGACTTCAAAATCAAAAACTGAAAACTGTGCAAAATGAAAGCAGGAAGAATGAAGTTTGGGAAAATTTAGAGTGTATTAAGTTAATTGATCATATCATGTTCTCCTATATTTATACATGAATCACGTTTACAACTAACTACCAAGCTAACAAACTAATCAGCTGTACACAAAACTAACTACACAAAACTGAAATCAGTTAACAAACTTCAGAAGAAGCTTCCACCGACTTCAACTTCTTTTCCCGCCAAAACTGAGATCAGTTCCTTTTCTTCTAAGAGCTTCGATTTGCTTCTAGATGGTTCCATGCTCCTTGATCAGCAAGTAAATCCCTTGATCAACAAGCAATTCCCTTGATCAACAAGCAAAAACAATCTGCACGTGCACTTCCACTTGAGATTGCATCAAAACAGTTGCACTGCTGCACTTGCACACTTGCACTGCTGTTATCCGAATATAATCTTCAAGATGCAACAAGCACAAGCTCTTTGGACAAAGTTCCATTTCTCATCCACCAGCAAGAAGAACATCAAACACATGGGTTAGATTTAAACGAATATCCAAATGAGCGTGTATTTACATGTGTGGGATCCAAAAGGATATATTTCATATCATCTTCTTTATTTTGGGTATCGAAAGTAAGGTCATTTTTTAAAATGAGTGTGTATTTACAGATGTCGGATCCAAAAAAAAATATGTATCACATTATCTTTATTTCCCCCCACCACAACTCTCCTTGAACTCCACTTCTTCTTCAGCAGTCAAAGGTGTGCATGTTCACTTCTTCACGCACTACATCATTTTTTCTAATAAATGTGAGATAGCTTAGTCACTTCTGGTTTACTTTGAATACAGAAGGGATTATTTCATGCTTTAACCTAATACTGTCTCTTTAACTCATTCACACCACATCAAATGTAAAATGAAAGTGGATGGATCATTCAGCCGCCAAGCAACGGGCAACAGATAGTGCGGCGACCAAACTGGTTCATCTTCTGCAGGTGGACTAATAAAGAATTCTGCAGGCTACTTCAAAAAGGGAATTCTCTGAACTAACTGCAGCTTCGTGCACCTTGCAGGTAGTGGCGGATCTAGAAATTTATATACAGGATGCACCAATTATATATATTGGTGGAGTGCATTTTTTTTTTGTATTTGGAGATAATTGATGGTTGCATTATTTTATAATAAAAAAAAATTCAAGGGTAAAAATTTGTAAAAAAAAAAACACCTCGGGTTATAGTGTACATCCGCCCCTGCTTGCAGGTTGAGTTTACAGGAGCAATTCAAGGTCTTTCCTCTTACCAGAAACATTTTGGGTAGTTTCACCCATTCTTTATCCCTTGCTTTCAAGTTTGAAAGCTAGTCACAATGTCAAATGATGTAAAGCAACCAGACAATAACAGACACACAAACAGTTATGGGAACTTAATAGCAACCGAAGATGTCATCATATTCAAAATGTCTAAATTGTTTCCCCACACTAAATTCTAAAATAAAATAGTAAAGTTCCAACTTCGAACTAGTTGCTATATATCCAACAGATGGCCGCTTAAATTATTACTCCTATGGAAGATTAATACAGTCATCACACGTTGAACTGGCTCGAGACCTTGGAGCTGCAGTCTGGACACATTGAGCCAATCGCGCCTCCGGTTTGTGCTCCTGTAGGAAGCGGGTCCTGGTAGAACTCGTTTCTGCACCACACACATTGAACTGATACCTGCCTCGGGTTGGGCACCAGGGCTTCCCTTCCCAGCCAAAACGAAGAGTCGAACCCTCCTGTGCTTACGTCATATGGGAAGCCCTTGGATTTCCCGGGAAGAGAACTTGAGCTTGAACCTTGCCCAGTCATGAAGCTGTACTCAATCGGTTGAGTTCTTCCTAATCTCAAGCTTTCAAAACCAATCCCAGCATCATACTTCTGGTTAACTCCATATATACCCTCACCCTGCAATGCAGAAGCACACTTGAGACATGTGACCACAACAAAAGGAAACACCAACAGTGGGGATAGTCAATACTGTACATACATCTGTAAGGCAGAAACACAGTAGCGATGTACCAGAAGAACAAAAGGAAATCAAGGTGTCTAGCGTAATCTCAACTCGTAGTTTCCTTGGATGTTAAGTAATGAGGATAATCAATACTATACATCTATATGGAAAAAACTGCAAGGATTCAAAGCATTATACAAAAGCATAAAGGCAGAAACCAAATTACCTTGTTAGAGATGATATCAAAGTTACGAAAGGAGCTTGATGACTGTACTGGTGGGGCTGAATTTATGGATGAACCTGCATGGAACCAAATTACCTTGTTAGAGATGATATCAAAGTTGCGAAAGGAGCTTAATGACTGTACTGATGGCGCTGAATTTATGGATGAACCTGTATGGAATAAATTCTGTTCTCCAGTTCTCCACATGCTACCAGGCATGACATTCTGAACAGGCTGAGGGCTGATACCATCAAAACCCGCCATGAAGTTTCTGCTAGAATTCCCAACTGCATCCATCTTGGGGGTTTCCCAAACCTTGTCAGGATACATCATGTTTCCAAAACCAAAGCTTCTGTCACTGAAACCCGGAAGACCCATCATCTGCTTCATACCAGATCCAGGGCCATAACCCTCTGACGGGTACCTGCTATCAGAAGCAAGGCAAAGCTCTGGAGCTTTGGAGTTTCTACCATCATTGGACTGTTCAAGTTGAGAGGCATAGATGTTTTCCATGTCGTACGTCTGATGTGAAGCTCCAGGGATCAACGAATCAGCAAGGAAGTGCTGGTTTTTCCTTTCTTCTAACACATTTGTGTGAAAGCTTGCCACACTGTCCTCAGCACTTTGGGAAGGAAAGAAGGAGCGGAACTCCAAGCTTCTCTCAGGTTTCCTATTTGCTTGCGTATCCAACTTCTTAGGGTTGGTGCTGCTGTTGAATGAAAACATCAAGTCCTCCTCAGTCAAATAATGATCCTCACTTCCTTTAGACTCCTCAGTCTGCCTTGCTGAACCCCCGTCGGCATATTGTTGAAGCCCAGTGTTCAACTCAAAAGCAGCGAAAGAAGGTAAATGATTTCCAGAAGGTTTACCACTCTCCATGCCAGCAAATGTGTACAGGTTCTCAACTTCAAATGCGACGCCTGTTGAGTTGTAGCCAGAACCCAGATTCCCTTCAGATCCTAAATCAGGATACATTGGCTTGTCATCTAGATTATCACCATTCTTGCATATTTGATCCTCAGATGCAAGATGCTGCTGCACTCCGATTCCGCTACATAAATCTAGCCCACCATCATTATCATCAAAATCACATACTGATACATCAGGGACATACTTCTCACTCTCAAATCTAGGCTCATCATTTCTATCAGATAAAGGAACATCGCCCAAGTCAATATCAGAAGTAACGAGATTCTCCTTCGAGCCAAGTAAATCACTCCCTAGAAGAGTTTTCTGTTGATCCTGCTCAGTGTCGACAGAAATGCCTGTAACTTGCATCTCACTACCACATGTTTTATCCTCCACTGAAAAAGATGAATAGCTCTCAGTAACCATTGCCTGTGTATCAGAAAACTTATTATTACTCGCCACCACCTCATCAGAAACCCCCTCGATCTTATCTGTACTGCCCAGGATTTCAATACCAATGTCAGTTCCCCCAGCTACTGTTTCAGTTATAGTTGCATCATCATGAGTTCCAAAGCAATCATTGTTTTCACAACTATACGGAAAAGCTTCTGAGTTTAAAGGTGGACTGGATTTTGTGGCATTGACATCCAATTCCTCACGAACTCCAGCAACGCCATCAGTCGACTCCTTGAAATCTCCTTGTTGCTTACTAACACCACTAGGTGAATAAGGATTTGGGGCATGATCAGCATCTGCCCCTGACAATGTTCCTTGAGATACAAGATTAAATGCAGGGGGAGAGAGCAATTCCTCAGAACCTTTTCCTTGGTACCTGACATGGGCTCCAACATGACCATTGTAGCGATGTCTTTCAATAAATGTCTTATGGCAGAACTGGCATTCGAATTTTCCATCTCTAATTATTACTCCATCAGTGATGGATTGATGACCACTTTTTGGTTTCTTTCTTCGGTGGGAAGAAAGTTGGTGTTGGAAATAATCATCCTGGGTTGGAAAACTTGTATTGCACTTAACACAATGTGTAACCTCCTCCACTTGGACAGCTGGAAGATCTTCAGTCTTCAATGGTGTTGCTTCCAGCGGAAAGGAGGAAGATTCAGGGGCGGCAGCTGATGATGCAACTTGGCATGGGGGATTCACCTCTCTCGTCTGATCACCAGCAGCCAGATCTACAGTCTGTAATTCTACTGTTAGCCAAGTGATTATAGAGAGGAAAGAAGTTCTTGGGGAGAAAATAAAAGCTATACATACATTGTCAGAAACCATGCCACTAACAGTCTCCATGAGTGTGTTAATTTGTGTGAAAGGCGGTTGATTAGAATCTGGCATGCCACGAAGGGATAGCAAATATGAAGATATATCTTTACAAATCTCGAACTGCCGTCCGCTGGGGCTGCAAGATGAAGACAGGTAATTATGAGGATGTAAAGATATACTTTTCCTCAAAGACAGAGGTTGGGGGAGTTGGAGCACACTAAAATAATTAACACAGACATAGCCTAAACCATAAACATATATGCAAAATGGAAGTAATACAAACTTCAAAGCTGGGTGCTCCATTAGTACAACATATATAGCTTTCGAATAGTCACAACAAAGCTGAAGTAGGCCCTAGCAATGTTCATTTTGGTTCTCAAGAAGTAAATGGCCAATGTTTTACCAATAAACTACTTAACCTAGACCAATTAGTACACTCATGACCCATCCACCATCCATTCAAAATGATTACGTCCAACTGCCATATTCTCCGACACTCCATATCCAAAGGCTGTAGGATTCTCTTGATCATATATAGCATGACCTCAGCCTTATGTATAAAATTGTGGAATCCAAAGTCAAGTTCATTAATATATAGAGGATTAGTAACCATATATAACCTAACAAAATAGAAAAAAAAACTAATCAATCTTAACATGCTGGAAAATTTATTGAGAGTATAATACTGCATAAAATTGCCCTAAAATACAATCTTCTCATCTAAAGCCTAGTTCATTAATTCTTCTAGTAGAATAAGTCATCAAGTTCAGAACAGTAATCTCACTGATGCAAGTGAAAACTAATGACCCTTCACTGTAATCAGTCAATACAGACATGGTCATGCCATCAAAATAGTTCACCAATCAGTCACCAGATTCATCACTTACGGCAGCAATCACATATGGTTTAAATGATCACCTAATATAGGCTTGCTTCTACGTCCTAAGAAAGAATAAATGAGACCAGTCTTAAGTGTTGGCTTGTGTGACTGACATAGAATTGACATCAACCACAAGACTAGGCATGGCAAGGGTCAACTATAGAGATGAAAGATGCAGATATTAAATGACTCCTTATCCCCTCACAGACCCACAATCATGCTTCATATATTTTTAATTCAATCCAGGAGAAAATCAATCCTCCTTCAGCACCAGTAGACCAACACAAAACAACAATAAGACCCAAAACTTAATTTCACTACATAAAATCATCACAGTGAGACCTAAATGTACAAGACATTGCTGAAAATTCATTCCATTGTGACATTAGCAAGCATTAATTTGACTGTAACTAAAAACTATTTCCATTTGGAAACACAAACAGGCAGTAACCACAAGAGAAGCCATTTATAAATATTCAATCTATCTGAAGAGCATTAACACTCAACCTAAATGCAACTAACTAAAGTAACCAAATGGGGTATTGCAGTTTCTAACCCATATAAAGGAAAATGGTTAATTGCATAGTATTTTGAAAATGCTCTTTTCCATAATAACAATCCAAAAGTTTCATCTACAAGAAAATTGATCTGAAAGCCTGAAACCATTAACCAATACTGCTCACATAAGTATGGAGAAACCAAGTGCCATTTCTATATAATTCATATGGACACATAACAGCCAATCTGAAGACAATAAACAACCACAGAAAGAAGTTAATCTTCAACAAAGCCTAAGAAGAGACCTTATATAGCGGCGACAAACTATCCAGCAATGACCATCCTTTTTCTTGACAGCAAGCAGCAGGGTCCAGCCGTTGGGCAACACATTCCCAAACTCGTTAGCATCCACAATCCTCCTCTTGTTCCTCCTAGTTCCCCATCTCCCACCAATGCTTCCCAGAAAGTCCAGCAGCTCCTCCTCAGTTGCCATCCCCCGGGTCCTGCGCATCAGCTCCGGCTCGTAGGGATCCAGCATTCCTCCCATAGCCAGCAGATCAACCTCAAGACCATCTTTGTTTATAATCTCCCTGTCCATATCCAGATAGGGCTGCACCGCGCTTTGATTGCTTTGATTGTTGACGGGGCTGGCTGGCTTGACTTCCACCATGTTCTCCACCATAGCTAAAGGAACAGCGTTCTTCCTCGGGCGGCCGCGCTTACGCTTCATGCCCACCGGAACCGCATTGCCGGATTGCAGCGCGGGCAACACACCAACAGGAAGTGCACCGTCAAGTTGGGCGGGCTCCACCGTGATAGGAACGGAGGTACCAATTTGCTCCGCCATGAGAGGTTCGGTAGGCGAATACTCTACCCTAATTGGAACCAGTTGCTCGGGATTGGGCTCGTTGATAGCAACACTCCCATCCACTCCAAAGAGCTGCTTGAACAAAGAGACAATTTGCTGATTCTCGCCTTTCTCCGGCTCCGAGTCCATATACTGGTACGGGACGCCTCCTCCATGGCGGAGGTGCGGCGTGCGGCGGCGGATTGGCGGCTGGGAGCCGGAAGCAGCGGAGGAGGCCGGAGCGAGACGGAGCCGGGAGTACGTCTGCTTCCGGGAGCCGGCGGACTCGTTGAACACGGAGCGATCAATCTTCGGGATTACCACGTCGTCGCAACGGAGTGGGTCGAAGCCAGACGGGGTACACTTCGATAGGGCGTACAATTCCGCCTGTGACATGCCCCGGAGATCCACCGTCCGGAGGTGGTCGAGCCGGATCGGCGGGTCGGGGTCGGGGACGGCGGCGGAAGCGGAGGAGCCTACGGCGGCAGCGGCCATGGCGGGGAGGAAATTGTTTGCGACTGGGTGTGCGACTGAGTGTGTGTTTGCGCGGCTGAGTGTGAGAGTGGGGGGAAATGCGGGATGGGTTTTATTTGAAGCGGTGGGAATCGGGGGAATTAATGAGGGCGACGGTTACAGACTTCTAGAGACTACAGTACTGGTTCGCGCTCGTATCACCGCCAATTTGACCACTTTACTATAAACGACGAATGCTACATCTGTTTTTTTTTCCTTCTTTTTTTACTCTTTTTGTTCTTATCCGTTTCCCTCCAACCACTTTTTTTCTTTCTTGGATTGTATTTTTGGAGCAAATTATCACGCTAATAATGTACTCCCTCCATTTTAAAATATGACACATCATTTTTTATGTTAGAATTTAGGAGAGGGTAAATGAGTGGATGAAATTGAATTAAAAGTAAAATGAATGAATATAAAAACCTTAAACTTGTCATAACTAGCATGTGTCATTGTTAAAGAAATATTCTAAATTAGAAGGTGTGTCATTGTTAAAGAAACGGAGGGAGTAATATGATTCCAGTCACGTTTAGTCAGCAGTTGTGATTTTTAAATAATAGATTAAAATTAAAATATGACAATGTTAAGATAATGGATGGAGATAAAATTAAATTTTGGGGTGATCATGGTACACTACACATTAGTCATGCTAAAATTCTCGTTCAAATTTGTCGGTCATACCGACGGTTACACAGGGGAAATTTTTGACTTAAAATTTATCTTCAAATAAAATTAAATACTAAAATCTTAACATAGTATAGATGTTAATTTTTTTATTAATTGGTTAAAATTAGTGATTTAATAATGTATCACACTATTCATTCTCAAAATTCCATTTAAAATTTGTGATGGGTTAAACGGAAAAAAATACATACCATAATTTTCATCGAAAATAATGTTAAATATTGGAACTATCAATATAGAATGAATATTAATTTTTATAATTTCAAAATTATTGATAAAGTAGGGTATCACACTATTCATGCTTAAAACTCCATTCAAATTTGGTGGTCACATTGGTTCGCGGGTTGGATGAGAAAAATGCATAACATAATTTTTATCGACAAATATAGTTAAATATTCAAAACCTCAATATAGTATGAATATTAATTTATGTAACCGGTTTAAATTATCGATTCACTAGTGTATCACACTATTCACGCTCAAAACTTCATTAAAATTTGTGGTCATATTGGTTCGAAGATTAACTGAGAAAAACATAATTTTCATCGACAAATAAAGTAAATAATTAGAATTCTCAATATAGCATGAATATATGAATATTAATTTCTATAATGGGTTAAATTATTGATTTAGTAGCGTATCACACTATTCTTGCTCAAAACTCTATTCAAAATTTGTGGTCATATTAGTTCTGGGTTTTTTCGAGCATAACATAGTTTTCATCGTCAAATAAAGTTAATCTTTAAATCTTCAATTTCAATATAGTATAAATATTAATTTCTATAAAGTTAATCTTTAAATCTTCAATTTCAATATAGTATAAATATTAATTTCTATAATGGAATAAAATTATTGATTTAGATACACTATTCACACTCGAAACTCCATTTAAAATTTGTGGTGATATTGATTTGAGGGTAAAAAAAATTCATAACCTATTATTCATGCTTGAGGGTTAAGGTTATTAATTCAATAGTATATTCACGCTATTCATGCTCAAAATTTCATTTACAGTTTGTGATTATATTGGTAAGAGGGTTAAGAAGGAAAATACTTAGAGTCCGTCTCTTGAAAGACGGTCTTTCCATAAGTCATGGAAAGACCAAGGTTTAAAGTGTAAATTAGAAGAAA
>JAUOBV010000002.1:9486333-9497465 GCA_032360425.1 Rubia occidens
CTTGTGTGAAACAAAATTTTATAACATGAGTATGCATATATAATATATTCATATTAATTTATCTTCCAAGCTCGTTTGATGAGAAATATGGTGGTCTCTTATTCATTGGAAGAAAGGCGATATCCCTCGCACTCAAGATCCATTAACCTTAACACTACAGATTTATGATGAGTTAAATTATGGTTCAAGGGTCAGTGATACGGATATCAATGATAACTCCAAAAATGAAGATATGCCTAGGTTTGATCAGACATTTGAAGATCATGTTTGAGATTCTCTAAGATATTTGGCATGTCCTATAATTAGGTCAAAGAAAACACTTAGAGATGTGGTTTTCAATGCATTTATAAAGAATATTCATGATGAAGATTAAAAAATCACGAGATAGATATGTTGGATTCAATTACAAATTCAGTTTAGAAAACTTTTCAAATCAGCCCCGAAATTTGAAAACTTTTTAAAACAGCCCCAAAAATTGACTTCAACCCCTTGAAGCCCACGGGACAAAACCTTAATTCCCAGGGTTCTCAAACCCTAACCCACAACTGATAACCCACAAAATCTGATTTGTAAACCCTAGAAAAAATCCATGGCTCACAAACTCTAATTCTTACGGTTTTAAACCCTAGTTTATGGTACTTATTTCGAAAAATTTTGTACTAAAACCAAATTTGTTTGTCTTTAAAACGTTTTTGAATAAGAAACCGAGAAAACCTCCCCTCTATTCGAAGGAAATTCTGGGTATTTAAGATCAGAATGATCAAGAATAAGACTCTTTTCTGGACCGACTTTTATGACAATATATGTGTAGGTGTAATCAATAATTCACGAAGAAAATCAAGATCAACGGAACAAAAGAACGATTACAAAAAAGTAATGGATTATGAGAATGCAATAGTTTTTAGAAGAGTGGACGAAAATATCACATACACATAAATTGTTTAATCTCTATAAACTACAAACTTGGCCTTGAACGTGAAGGCGGATAAAACTGGTTTAAGCTCAGACCCTGCGATGTCCTTCAGCTCTAAGATGAAGGTGAAGGCAGATGGTGACACCTAAGTATTCCAACGCTTGGCCCCTTCGATGTCTTTCGACTTAAGATATTATCCTCCTAGTAAGAAAGATCAAACAAAGAACGTTAGTATATGACGACACGAATGAGTTTATAAATTTTTTTAAAAAATCAAAATTTTAAAAAAAATACTCGAAAACCCCTGATGATTTAGCCAAATGATCTTTTGCTTTGCTATGATACCAAATAATATGAATCACCTTACGAAAATCTGTTCGCTGAATGTTTAGAAGCACTTATCAAGTGGTAGATCGAAGCACCTTCCTTTTATTCGAAGGAGATACACTCGAATTCAATTAATGAACACAACTTGATCTTCAGTGACACAAGGCTTGGTCTACAAACCAAGTACCACTTGCACGAATTCAACACAAAGAACAGCGAGCTCTAAGCCTAAATCGAAAACAAAACCATTAGGTTTAAAAACTTGAAAAGCCAACGAGTTTGAACTCAAAATACGATTTATTTTATTGATAAAAGGATATTAAAAACGTGAAGAACATCCCCTATTTATAGGTATAGCTTCGACCAACATAAGACAGGATTCGGTAAATCCTAACAAAAATTGGAATAACTTATGACAACTTTAAGAAGGTTAAACCATATCGAACTAAACTACCTAATTAAATCCTAATATGGCCGAATTCATCAAGCTAAAGTCTTGAAAGAATATTGTCTTATCTAATCTTGTCTAATCTAATATAATCTAATCAGAACTAGATAAGTTAGAACCGAATATTACCTAATCTATTCAAACCTTAATTAGTCTAATCATAAACAATCCTTCTAGAACTCATATGAGGACACATATTCATCACCAAATGGCCAATTTGGCTGTGATAATCATGGACCAAAATAAATAAAACTAAACTAAAAAAGTTGTAAATTGTTGTCGAACCAGGCCACTAAATGAAGGTCCAACCAGTTATTTTAAGACATTTCATTTGTCTTTATATTCATGAATTTAATCCTTGGAGACAAGAGTGATACTAATCCAACATATCTCCCTCGTGATCTTAAAATCTGCATCATGAATCTTCTTTATAAATGTGTTCAATGCCGCATCTCTAAATTTCTCCACTGACCTAGTTATTAGACCAGCGAAATCACTCAAGGATCTCTAAAATGACCTTTAAATGTTTGATCATTCTTGACATGTCTTTATCTATGGAGTTATCCTTGAGATTTGTATCTGTCTTAAACTTGATGACTTCTTCCTAAGATTTGAACTTAATGAAATGACCTCTATTGAAACTTCTTTTACCATCAGTGGAAAAATGAGTTACTCCCCCCGTCCCAGCCGATTCTGCACGTTTTCCATTTTGGCATGTCCTAGGAAATTTTGTACACTTTCCACTTAAGTAAAACTTTAACCTATCGAAAGATATACATGCCCTTAAACAATTAAAAATTTACACAAACCCTATCCCACCCCCACCAACCAAACTCTCCCTCTTCCTCTCCTTTCACTCCCCCACCGCCCATTTTCTCTCCTCTTTTCTTTAATCCAAAACCCAGCCTCCACCTCTTGTCCTTCTTTCTCTCTTCTAAATCTTCCCTTCCTCTTCACTAAGTTTGCCTTCTTCTCAACTGCGGGCCACTGCGAGCTTCGTCTCCGGTGAGATCCAATTGTAAGCTTTGTCTCCGGCGAGAGCCTACTGCAAGCTTCATCTACACTGCGCACCCATCTGCAAGCTCTATCGCACACCGCTTCGAGCTTTGTCTCCGACGAGAGCCCACTGCAAGCTTTGTCTCTATAGCGCGCCTCTGTGAGCTTTATCGTTGATGCACCCATATTGATGGGTATCAGTTTCAGCGTCTCCTCCGGCATGGTGGTGTCACTGGTGGGCTTTCATCTATACCGTTTAGTGTGCTTAATAGCTAGTAAGTAAGGGTCAAACCCTAGTGGTGTTAAATATTACTTGGCAATTAAGCACACAATCTTTACCAATTTCGAACACAATTAATTAACAAGGTGGGTTTTTGAAGATTTGTTTATTTAAAACTACTTTAAATAAAACATTAAAACAAAATATTTAATTTGAATGAATAGAAATCACCCATCTAACAATGTCCACCCATCTATTTCATACATTGATCATAGGTTCTCTAGTTACTTCAATTTCAAATATCGTTCTCATTCCCAACATATATAGTTACCAAACAAACAAACAAGCCATGATAACACTTATTGTTAATTAAATCAAACAAATGGTCAAGATTCAATTAAAAAGAGTTTTGCAACGAAGAATTATATGAGATACATGCAATAAGGATCATAAACATACATAAATATCGCATCCAATCAAGTTCTCTATCAATCAGCACATACGCCATAAACATCCACTAATGCAATCAGGACTTGCTACCATAATTTGTTAGCATGTAAATCATAGCAATATGAATATTATCAATTAATCTGGATGATCAACCTAGATAAATCTATACAATCCAATGAATTCAAAAAAAAAAGATTCAATACATCAACGATGGCTTCACTCATCAAATGAAACTAAGAAGAGCGAAGTGTTTATATAACCCTGAGTTCTTTGTTATGTGCAAATATAACCCCGAGTTTTTTTAAAGTGCAGTTGTACCCAAAGTTATCGAACTGAGTACTTGTACCCAAATAAATTAGGAGGAAAAATGGATACATGGGTATAAGTTTACATATTTTGGCCGGCCATGGGTATATCTGAACTTTTGAAAATAGGCCATGGGTATATAGGGACTTTTGAAAAAATGAGGGTTATATTTGCACTTTTCAAAGAACTGGGGGTCATCTAAGCATTTTACTCAACTAAGAAATTAGTTCTCCATAGCAAAAATTCAAAGAAAATATAAAAAAATGTAATCCCCCTGTCTCAGTTTAACCTGCCATTAGACCATACATTTTGTCAAAATTGAGTAAATTTAACCATAAAATTCTATTGATATATAAATAAAGATATTATCATCTGGTATACTACAATTACATTATACATTTTTTTCAAAATTGAGTAAGTTTAACCATAAAATTCTATTTATATATAAGTAAGGATATTATCATTTGACATAGTGTTAGAGTCGACTTAATGTGTATTTTCTTAATATTGTTTTTTCATAATTTTTATGTGTACATGATTAAAGATATTAATGGTCAGGCATTTATTGAGTCAATTGTCAAAATTTAAAGCGTGTAGTTTAATTTGGGATAGAGAGAGTATATGGATGTTTCAAGTGATGAATCTCGAAAATCTGGGTATATCCTATCTCAAAAAAATTTGTCCTATTTATAGTAATAGACAACTAACTAGACTAGTAATAAAAGTGGTCTCCTAATTGAAACCTAATTATTTTATCAATAAGAAAATAAATATAATTCTTCCAAGACAAGACTTCAACCTAAAATACAAGAGTAAATATGATCTGAACAAGAAAGGGATTCTTGTATGAACATAAAAATACCAAAATCCAACCAAATATTTCATGACTCCTCGAATCACACACCATCACCCATCGCCTACGCGCCCGTGAATTCCACTGGCGTAACCATAGATTGACAATGGGGGGTTTAGGGTTCTAGAAAACCCACATCTTAGGGCACGTCTTCCATCGCACCTGCCCCTCATATGTGGTTTGTTATTATGTTTTCCTCCATTTGGTATCAGTCTTTTACATTTGATTTTCAATATTTCACCCTGGGTCTAATGGTAGTTCTTCAAGTTTTCATTTTCATTTCAGTCCTCGTAATTCTTTTAAATCTTTAAATTTGTTCATTTCTTCAAGCCATCTCTAGACAACAAAATTACAACATATGTGTGCATATAAACACTTTAAAATATGTTAATAATTAATACTGGATGTGCTACATGAAATATATCCCAACAGTCATCTAAACTCAATTTAGACGGCGGTTCATATTGAGAACTGCCACAACAAAATGAAAACTCACATTTTTTAGACTTTAATCAATCTCTTATTTTTTCCTCACTACCAATACCCTTAATCCACCTTCTCAATCCACTTCCAGTGTTGGACCAGAGATATTTATTTAATGGAGAATCAAAACGGTATTAAAAAATTGACAAATATGGATAAATATGAAACAAGTACGAAGTTAAATTAATCAGTTCAAGAATTTAAATTGTTCATTTTTTTTAAAGAAATTGATGAAAATTATATGATTTTTTAAATTTATTTCTTTACTTCCTAAATTCTAAATTAAATATTTTTAATTTAAATGAATTTTTGTCTTTAAATGTCGTCCACGGGTACATTATGAAAAACAATTATTCATAAACCGTCGTCTAACTTAAAGAAAAATAGGGTTGATAAAAATTGCCGTCTTGGTTAGTTTTTTTTTTATTTTGGATAAAAATTCAGATTTGGTTTGTGAAACTGGAAGTTGAAAAAATGTGTAGAAATTTAAAAACAGGTTTCATGTAAATATATTCTATGCGTGGTGCTGCCAATGAGTATGGTTTCCAAGGTGTGTGTCTCATTTTCCTAGGTGGAATATGAACAACACTCTTTGAATCATCATTGCCATTTATTTACTACTGGCATTTTTAACCCAACTCCCCAAACATATCATCTCTGTACCCACTTTGTTCACCCTCTTCTTCATCCAAAAAAATTTCATCGAGCATATAAGGCATGGATACCATTCAAATCTCTACCAGATGAAATCATTATTTTTATACTAGGACGAGTTGGGGCAGGGTCATTAATGAACCTACGAAGTGCAAAATTATGATATGTTTTAGTTTGTGTAAATTCCAACATTTGTTTCCTGTTCTTGCTAGAAAAAAATATTCGACTATGCTTCACATATATGTACGTGTGTGTGTGTGTGCATTTTACGTATACTGTAGTTGTTGTAGGCTCAAAAATCTTCGACAAAAGATGTAATCTATAGAAAAGTTTTGTTGAAAAATATTGCGATTATTCAGTGGCATGATGTGAATCATCCATTTTCAAACCATTTTAATGCATGTATTTGGTGTGGAAATCCGGAAACATTGTACAAGAAGGAAGTAGTGAGTTTGCATGTGTCATATTTAAAGAGTGAATACACTTTTCTTAACTTATATAATATTCAACTATCTTTATCCAATTTTAGAGGGATTATGCTGGAGAGTGGGATCCAGCCAATGATGATCATTGCTTTAACAAGCTGCACGTTTAGGAAATCTTGCATCATCTTACGTGTTGGTGATAATTGCACTCTCTTTGGACAGTGAAGACAAGCAGTTTTCATTTAAAAGTTTTATGCTTTTGAAATTAGGATGATTCAATCTGACAAGGCTCACTGATTGTCGGAACTAGTTGGCAGACATTTTAAGGGCGATTTGGATTAGACATGAAACACTCATGAACCATCATCGTCTACGCTTCTGCAAATCACCAATCAGAAGACTCGGTTGGGGTAATGCATGGGAGGAAACTAACTGTGTGGCATGTTCCTACGAAATAGATATCATTCTCATATGCGATGTTTTGGGTCTACCTAACTATTTACTAGAAAGAATTTGGCAATAAGGCAATAGTGAATGCGTTTTGGACAAGAAATATGTTGATATTAGTTGGTTTGTGATTATATTGATTTACATAATTGAATCGAGATACAAAAAGGTTGATATCTTTGAGTGTTCAAAACATCTGGTAGTGGTTTCAAAATCGAAACATAAACATTCTAACTCATTTGGTCATGTGCGATAGAATATCTGAAATAAAGACAATGTATGAATCACAACTTTTAATGAAATACATTTCCAAAATGTACAAATTCCAACCCGAATTGTTGGTTGAAATTGGAAATCTGGCAAGCATTTTGTTCGACCCTAAGATCCTCGATCTCCGTCTCATGGGATTCCATTTGGTTAACGAGACATGTTAATACTTTTCTGGCCTTCTACATGAACCCTTTGTCGCTCCCTGGGAATTCAAGACATACAATCCAATTCAACAAAGAACATCCACACAACAAACCAAATTTACATTATTTCATTATGGGTTACTGATACCCGTTGATAAAGAAGCATCATACTCCACGTTCATGACCTCTTTGCACTTTAGCGGCTCTCCCCGACACAACCTTCACCCTCAACTTGTTGGTTTCTAAATCCACTTCTTATTTCTAGAGGTCTAGCCACTTCTTGTCATAGCATTAGCGAGGCAATGGACAGTTAACGGGCATGATTCCCTTCTCTCATATCATTTTAATGATCAAGCAACTATAAGGGAACCCTTTCTTCATTGTCCCGACGACTTTGGTCATGTGAGGGAATATGGTGAGCTCTAAACTGAAAGTTTTCATTTCTATTATTTAACAGAAATTTAGTAGCCTTACAATTGTAGATTCACAAGCCCGCCCTCCATTTAGTAAGCACATTCATACACACCCACTCGAGAATTAATCTTTTCTCCATGCTCAACTCCGAAAAGTCATATTTATCGTTTTGGTCAGACTTATCTCCTAGTAATGTAAATTAGTTACGCCTCATTTCTACTGGACGATGAACTCGAAATTCAGTCTTACTAGGCCACGATTGTTGGTAATATACCTTATAAGGGCCATCAGGGGCGTTGGTCAAATTCCGCCATTTATTATGGGACAGAGGGAATATGATATGAATCTCCTTGCAAAAATTATGGATTGCGGAATTTAAAATCTTGGACCGAATGAAGGGATCTGCAGCCCTCACTTGATCGCACAAATTGATCAATAACTAGCCCTCGGGATTACTCTCAACTCGAATTGATCACCAACTAGCCCTAGTGATTGGCTTTCAATTTGGGAATTTGTTCATTAAATAGCCCGCGGGATTTACTCACAAACAAAGGGTTCACTAACTAGCCCGCAAGATTAGTTCACAAAAGTTATTGATACTTAATTAACCCGCAGGATTAAGCAACAATGAAAAACAAAGAGTATAAACTCGAAAGTCTGAATTTTTGATTGATAATAATTAAGGATGGCAGTGGGGCAGGTTAGGTACGGGTTATGGTACCTCCATACTTTAATATGTCGTGTCACAATTTTTCATCATTATTTTGTACAAAAAAAATATCATATTTAGTTTTTGTTAACTCTCTAACACAAAAATTAATTTTATTTTATTTGAACTTTATAACTATTTTTTAACTTAAATTTTCATGATAATCTGAATTATTTTTAAAATTTATATAAATTTAAAAAATTCACTAATTATTTATGTTTTATAATTGTAGGATAGTTTAAAATAAGAAATAATTTATATCTTTAATTGGTATAATGTAAAATATAATATAGTGAATTAATATCTAGAATTATTAAATGTATAAATTAATTTTCATTTTGAATATTTATCTAACAAAATTAAAATTATGTAAATTTGTACAGTTAAATTTACACAAATATATTAAAATTAATTTATTTTTGACAAATATGGTAACTAGGAAAATTGACGGTCTCAATTGATCCTCTCTAGATGGTCTATTTGAATTCATATTTTAGTAGCGTCAGACTGAAAATTGCACTAGACCCTTGCAATAAAGATGAGATTTTACCTTGAGTGTCTATTATGGTGTGTGGCTAGTGAGATTGTTACATTGGATATAATCTAAAAAGGGTTTAGAATATTCTATATTTACACAATCAATAATTTTTAAAATAAATCTGATTAATGTTAAGAAATTGAACCAAGAAGAAAGAGCATAATTGGGGTGGATAATATATATGTTTTCCATACTTAAAACAAAAAAGGTAAATAAATTATAGAAATAGTCATAAGTATCCGAGTGTCTAACTTCATAAAAATGGAAGACCGTGAGGGGAAAATAGAAGGTATTTTACTTTTACATACGGGAGGGGAGAGTATTAACTTATTAAACCTTCCCTCCAGTCTACAAGTTATTCGTATATAACAGCAAATAAGAGTTTGCACTTGTCGGATCCCCCCTCCACTTTCCCCTTTCTCTCTCACACAGACACACACAGATCATCCCCTCCCCCTCTCTCTCTCCCACCATCATCAATTCATCAACCCCTCTATATGTTGAGCCTTCAATTCTCCCTCCTTTTATTTTAACAACATTTCAGTCACCGTATAACATTAGTATTTACATCAATCAACAAGCACTTCTGATTGTGATTAAAAAAAACACAAGAAGAAGTTGCATGGGATACTAGCAGTATCACATGATCATCGTCCTGGTTTAAGGTTCGGTGGAACGACGTCGTGTTAACTAAATGCCGGCATGGCCTACCAGCATTACCGATCGCCGTTCGGTGACACGACGCACACGAAGGTGTTCGTGGGAGGGCTCGCTTGGGAGACGCCCACGGATGTGATGAGGAGGTATTTCGAGCAGTTCGGAGACATTCTTGAGGCGGTTATCATCACCGATAAGACCACCGGAAAATCCAAAGGATATGGCTTCGTGAGTACAGTCTCAATTCGTTTACTCTATTTGCACTGGAATCATCTTTTGATACCTGATCGGCTGTACACAGGTTACTTTTCGCGATCCCGAATCGGCGCGGAGGGCTTGCGTGGAGGCGAATCCTATGATCGATGGAAGAAGAGCGAATTGTAACATTGCTTCTCTAGGGCGGCCTAGACCTTCTCCCCAGAGAGGTTCGTTCCGTGATCACGTGGCAGATTGTGATTTGATTATCTGATGACTGAACTTTCGATCTGTTTTTTTTATAATTGCATTTTTATTTTGGAAAAATATAGGAAGGACGCAAGGTGGAGGAAGTAGTAGTCCGTATCATGGAGGAGCTTCATCATCGTATAGTGGAGTTCAGACACCACCACCACTACCTCCCCCACCTGCTTATGTTTATCCACCATATGGGTAAGTATTTAGTAATTTTAATTAATAATTACAATTACAATTTTTATTTTAATAAAAATTGTAATTGGTTCAATCACTGCCATTTTTGCCAGTCCATAATACCCATAGGAAATGGTCCATGTGAAAGTACTGCAGAAGGAAAAAGATGTAAATGGCAGGTATTGCCAGTGGGATAAAATTACATGGAAAATATAAATATGATTGTCGTATTATTCCTATAATATTAGTTTCCATATTAACAAAATATATACCAGTATATATGGGGATTGAAATTAATCAATGCAGTCGGATTGGCAGATCAACCATAAATAAGAAATTAGAGTTTTTTGGTATGAAAATTGGTTGAATTTAGGGGGTTTTGGTGGAATTTAAGCTTATGGTACGATCTTGGCAGGGTGATTAATACATTATTATTATTATGTACATGCTGTATTTTTAATAAGCATTTATACGTAGCCTGTGGTATTTAAATTATTAGGTAGAATTGAAGGAGATATGATAAATGACCGTTGAATATTTAATGGAGTAGAGCTATCTGAAGTATTAGATAAATAGTTTTACCGATTGGTATTTTCGACCTTATAATTTATCTGGGAATTTATGTCTCCATGACTCCTTGTCCAGCTCAATGCTTTTGTTTTGAGGCATGGGAAACGTCATTTTTGTAATTGACCTTTAGATATCGAAGAGATTAAGCCTAACAGATCATGCAGAATGGTCAAACCCAGAACTGAATTTTATTATTGGCCTCTTTTTAACCTTTTTCCTTTTTCACGCAGAGCATGCGCTCTGAAAACAACTGAATCTTTTTAGAAAGCTGCTGAGTATAACTAAAATACTGCTCATTTATTATCTTCATTGCATATTACACACACATTTTTATAATGAAATTCTGCAGCAACCCCATCCCTGTTAAAAAGGTAAAATGTGTTCACGAATTTCAAGGAAAGCTACCTAAAAGTGGGTAACGGTGTGGTATAAGTTGAACATAGTTTGCTCAGGAAAAAACGCACACATAAGTTTTTGTGAAGTATCACTAGCATTGTTTATAAAATCATAATCATAATAGAGAAAGACTCATATGAGATCGTTTCACCATAACTTATGGTGAGACAAAGTACAAACTAAAGTTTTATAAATTACAAAAAATACCACATGTCATTCTCATCTTTAAATAATTCTACTTAAACCCCCGTCTCACCATAAAATTAGGTGAGACCGTCTCACCCAA
>JAUOBV010000002.1:9966736-9985812 GCA_032360425.1 Rubia occidens
ACATAAATGGTAATGAAATCATGTCTAACCTGCAATAACCGAGTAAGTTTACTATCTCTGTATGGAACATGAACGCCTTCTTTCCGCTTCTTCTCATCACCAAGAGCACTTATAACATTACCCAGAGCGAGAAGTCCCTTGTTAATGTGAACACCTGTTTATAAAAACCTTGTCACATGAAACTCCAGTTACTCCAAACAAAAAATGTATCATCAAAATTTCTACTTGGAGTTTTACTTGCCTTCCTTGAAACGAAGACCATCAGATCCCGTCCTTTTGGCACGCTCTGATCCAGCAAGATCCACTAAATGTAATTTGGCACAAAGATACTCCTCATTCATGTATTCATTTGCATTTCCATTACTATGAGCCATAGTATTAAGCTTACGCATCTGTTCCATAGTAATGGTGAAGATGGCATGTGAGCGGCTGACAGCAAAACCAAAGAAGAAAATGTCACATTTTCATATTGTTTGATGTACTAAAACATCAAATTTGAAGAATTGATCAAGTTAAATTCTACCTCGATGAATTGTTCATGTTTGTGCTCCCAGTTGCCCTGCCCAGTGATCCTTGCTCCAGGCAATCAGCCATTTCTTTTAGAGTTTGAACACTACGTTCGCTGGAACCTGCAAGTGTTATAACACCATTTGATGTTTCTCGAATTTGTATCGGCGGTTTCCCTGGGACTGTAACCTTCCCCACATGCCCATTTGCTGTCTCAGACTTGGTAACAGAACTTGAGTCCAACAAGTCTCTTACTTCTTCTTTATGTATCTTCACAGAATAATTCAAGCCGTCAAATGCTTGCAATAACATCACACGGGCATGCAAAAGGAGAAAACAAAAGGAAGCCAAACCTCAATGTAGGACACGTGCAACTGGAATTCAGTTTCATGCTTCAAAGTTTCAATCTTGCTGAACAAAGCATTCATAACTTGGGGAATCAGTCCTGTGTGGGCACCATCTTTGAAGCTCGTTCCCATTGTATATGTTTTTCCTGATCCAGTCTGCATTATATGGTGCGTAAAATTACGTGGACATACAAAAAATACAATGGCTGCATGCATTAGATAAGATAGATTTATGAAGTCTCTTACCTGACCATAGGCTAGAACAGTGGCATTATATCCTTGGAACAAGCCATCAACAAGAGGTGCCACACACTCTTCAAACATGAGATGTGAAGGAGATGCTGAGCTCCCATAAACTTGATCGAAAGTGAAGGAATGTGTACCAATTTGTACCTGGCACATAATCAAAACTCACTTTAGAAAACCGCAAAAATAATCGACTTTCCAGGAATACCTAGGAGAAAGTAAAACAAGAAACTACTACTCCTGTTAACCTGGGAATAAGCCCATTGATTTAACACAGGTGAGATGTTTCTGCCACACAAAATTGATTAAACAATTTGCCACACAACACGTTTGCTTTGATCAGAGGAATTTATCCATTGATTTTGATAAATCATAACAAAAATATATATGATCAAGCATTGCCAATTGACAGATTGCAAGAAATGCAGAAAATAAAGCTGCTTTCATAATGGGCTGTTTCCAAGTTTTGAACACTGTTCAGACATAATAATGAAGAATTATTAAGCCGCAAGATGCAGGAGGATGTAATCAGTAGCTTGCCAGCTTTAGAAAAAGAAAAAAGTTGATTAGGCCAAGAATTATGATGACACATCCCACTTGCATTAAACACATATTAGCAAATTCAACACAAGATTGCACCTTTCTGCTAATGAGATCAGATGAACAATAGGCATTCTCTGAACTTTTTCCCATTTGGGTAAAGTTGAAGGGGTAGAAAAAAAAAGGGTGAAACCCATCTCCAGATCTAGCTACAATGTCCATGTCATCATAAGAGTTAATAAAAGCTGTCTGTCTCCAATTTCAATCACATGAGAAATTCTTTTGAAAGTTAAAAAGAAATGTTTTTTATCTTCCTTCTGTTCAATGGGAAATGAAGCAGAATTCTGACAGTTTTCCTGGATAATCCAGACAACCCAGAAAGACAGAACAACCCCAGTTCATTTCAACAACCTAAGTTTACCCAAGAACAACAAAAAATGGAAGGAAAAACACAGAAATTCTGGAGACTTGATCAGTACACTAAGATCTAGAAGCTGATCCAACAAAATGCACTTCCACAAATAAGGCAAAATCCTTGAAATTGCAGAGCTTAACAACATCCATCCATCCATCACATTATGAATGCAGGTGTACCTGAGGCTTTGCAGGGACCACAGAGACACAATCTTTACAGCCCTGAAGCCTCTCATCTCCAATAAGTGGCCTAATATGAACTGCAACTTTCACACAGCAATCTTTATCCTCCTCCCTACAACCAGTTTCCATCCTCAAACACCACTCAATCAGCCCAGAAAAACAGCAATGCTGCCAACTTCTTCGTTCTCTAAGTTCCTGGAAAAATCCCTTCTGGGGATGAATCTCAGGAGAATGAACACTTAAAGAATCACACAAGCTGAGGGAAGAGATTAAAGGGCAGTTGAGGGAATAGAATTAGAACTAGTTGGAGAAGAAGAGGGAGAGGAAGGCTATATCAGAGAGGAAGGTGTGTGCTTGTGTGAGTTACTGCTGGGACAGCTCCAATAACAACCACCACTTTAACTTTTTTGTTTCCCATTTGTTTTTAGTATTTTGTTTTCCCACCATCTACAAAATTTAATGTATATTAGTATGAAAATATCAATCACTAAATTAGTTCAACTGATAAGTAGAATATTGTCATAGAATGTGGAATATAGGTTCAAATCCCTTTTTGGAGCGACTCGAATCAAAACCTTAGTAGTACGTCCCACTTTAAATTATTTATTTACTTTTTTACGGTTTTCAATGAGCATGTTTGACAGTAAATATCTCTAGTTACATATAATAATATCGCATAAAAAATTAATATTTAAAAAATAAATGTTAAGACAAATTTAACAATATCTCACATGATATATTTATTATTTATATTTAGCGTCAAAGTTTGTAAAGTTTGACTCTCAAAAAATAAATAAGCAATTTAGAGTGGGACGGAGAGAGTATGTTCTTCCCTCCATCCCAGCTTTTGTTTTTTCAATACAATTTTTTGTCAAATTTTGATCGCATATTTGAATAAATATATGAAAATAATATTATCGTATATGATATTGCTCAATTCGTCGTTACAAGTAGTTTCTAAATATTAACTTTTTATTTACCGTTATTATACGTAGCTAAATATATTAACAGTCAAATATATTTATTAAATAGCGTGATAATTCCCTATCCGCAAAAATAGCAGGGACGGAGAGAGTAGTAATTTAGTCTTTGTGAGTTTTAACATAATATCAAGCCTAAATAGATGGATCCTAACATCGATTAAATAACCCAACCCAATACTGTATCAAATTTCAAGGTATTAATAATTTTTATTTTAAAATTAATTGGTATTAAATAGAGTAATTCAAAATCTTATATATTAGTCATTACTATGTTGATCTCCTGAAATTTGCATTGCTCATAGAACTCAAGGCGGGTGTATTATTATGTTTTTTAAGTAATATGTGCAAACGTTGCAAAACTCCACGATTTATATCGGGCCAAATGAAAGAGCGTCCAAATTTGCATTGCTCAATAATTCAATATGGGCTCTGATACCATGTTAAATTTCAAGGTATCTTGATTTTCCATCTTAAATTAATTGGTACTAACTCAAGAACTTATATTATGTAAGTTATTTAGTCTTTAATAAAACGATGTGGAATATATCTATCGACATAATCACACCCTGTGCTAGCTATTTGGAAGATTTATCAACAATCTATATGAGCCATGTGAATCTTACTACATTATTGTATGAAGACATGGTTACTATAAGTGAATGGCTTTGATGAATGGCTTAATTTTATATAAATACTTCATCCGTCCCACTTTAAAATTTCGAATTACTTTTGAACACAGTTTAACACAAGTTTATGTAGCATCCTTTTAATGAGTTCTGACCACATATTTATGATTAAATATAGAAAAATTAAAAATAGAAAGTTATTAGTGGGACAAACAAAAAAGGAAAGTAGAAAATTATAGTGGTACAGAGGGAGTATATTAATAAGTGAATAAAAATATTGAAATTTATGAACATACGGAGTACTCCCTCTGTCCCAATTCAATCTGCACACTTTTTGGTCAACTTTCTCTGACCATGTTTGACCATAAATTTTAATTAGTATATAGACTCTAATATCATCATGTGAGATATTGTTAGACTCCTATTTCGACGTAGTTTCTAAATATTAAATTTTAATGTACCATTAATATCCGTAATTAAAGTTATTAATGGTCAAACATGGCCTGAGAAAGTTGACAAAAAAGTGTGCAGCTTGAACTGGGACGGAGGGAGTACTTGACTTCTATATATAAACATTATTAACTAGATTGACTTTCACTAACCAACTGTCAACCCCTACTTGACTTTCTTTATATGAACACTAATAACTAGGTTGACTTTCACTAATCAACGGTTAATGCTTACTTGACTTTCTATATATAAACACTAGTAACTAGGTTGACTTTCACTAATCAACGGTCAAACCCTTACTTCACATTCTATGTCTAAACACTAATAACTAGGTTGACTTTCACTGATCAACCCCTTATTTGACTTTCTATACATAAACACTAATAACTAGGTTGTGTTCAACTTATCAACAATCAACACTTACTTGACTTTCTATATATAAGCCATAATAACTAGGTTGTCTTTCACTCATCAGCGGTCAACGCTTATTTGACTTTATATATATAAACAATAATAAATAGTTTGACTTTCATTGATCAATGGTCAACCCTTACCTGACTTTCTATATATAAACCCTAATGAATAGGTTGATTAGTATAAATAGGTTGACTTTCACTAATCAACAGTGAATTCTTGCTTGACTTTCTATACATAAACACTCACTAATAACTAGGTTGACTTTCACTAATCAACGGTCAATCCTTACCCGTCTTTCTATATATAAACACTCACTAATAACTAAGATGACTTTAACTAATCAACAGTCAAATCTTTCCTGACTTTCTATGTATAAACACTAATAACTACGTTGACTTTAGTGATCAACAATCAACCCCTACTTGACTTTCGATGTATAAACACTAATAACTAGGTTGCATTAGCTGATCAACGGTAAATCCCTACTTGAGTTTTTATGTATAAACAATAACAACTAAGTTGACTTTAACTAATCAAAGGTAAACCCTTACTTTAAATTATATATCAATTTTCTTAATTCAATGTATGCATTGATTTTCTCAATTTTTTAATTCCTGTTTAAATTAATAGTTTTATTATTTTATGGATATTACTTAAACCTTTTATAATTTTTTAACCATCCATATTTTTGTTTTTGGAAATAATTATATTTTCTTAAACTTTATTCCTGACAAACAATTTTATTTATTTAGATTAAAACTAATACCTATGCATAATTAAGTTATCTCCACCTAATTAATGTTTAATTGACTTTTTATAGGTTTATTATTGGCCCAGTAAACTGGTCCAAAAAAAAAACCTTAACACAACATATAAAATGAAAAATGATGAAAGAATGAATCTCTTTTCTTCTCTTCATTTTTCCCTTCCTCTTCAAGATCTCATAAAACCCCTTTTTCATTGTAACTATCCCCTCTCCAATCCGCCACCATCTGGTCCTGCTCCTTCTCCATACGGCCATTATCTGCCGTAGATCCAGCCAAGGCAGACATAGAGGAGGTTGCGGTAAGCTCATCGATGCAACCCTTTCCCGGTGTTTCTATGCAAGATATGGATGGTGAGTTTGAATGCAGTGAGTTGAAAATGAATTATGTGAGTGTTTTAGTAAAAGAGATGGATTTCGATTCCTAATAATTTTTATAATTTGTACTCTTGCCGCCGATGTGGGTTGAGCTGCTTGTGGACTAATTCCTCAATTCTTGTAGTTGCGGATAAGCCTGATGCATTGCTGTTTGAGACCATTTCTCCTCCTCATCAAGTATTCGTTGCATTTTTTCCTTTTTTAGTTAGTGTTTAAATCCTTAGCTTAAGATAAGAATCAATGGAAATATAAGTTTTAAGTTAACATTGTACCTCTTTTCTGTATATTGCTAATGAGTGAATGACATTTGTGGAATTTGTGTGTCAAGGTACCCTGCTGATTGTGTTTTAGTTATATCCATGTGTTTGACATTGAATTGAATGGCCTTGTTTCTCTAATTTGTGATGTTGAGTTCCTGAGTTATGCTTTGATGCTAAGAGGCCATTATGTTTTTGCTGAAGCTTTGGAGCATGATGATGGTATTACCAAATGCTGGAAGTAATTCTCAATTCTTAAAAGATTTGGAGAGCTGGTGATAAAAGAATATAACAGTGGTAATGTTTTTTCTGTTCAACATAAGAAGGGAACAAGATGATCATATATCACCCAATACATGTGAAGTTTTGAGTTATAGATGATTAGCTGAAATTATTCGAAGATGGGATGGAACTCGAAGAAAATGAAATGAAAGTGGAAGATGGTGTGTCATAATTCATGGGAAGGAAGAGGGGGCCAACTTTTATCTTCTTTTGTTTTGATTGTGTTTGACAACTCTTACAAGTGACAACCATAGTCTGGTAATTTCTTTTTAATATACTATTTATCTTTGGCATATTCAGATACCTTGAACTAGGATCCTAATTAAGGTTCCTCTAGAAACCACTAGTTTTTTATGTCTGTTTTGCACTGAATTTACTTATATCTGATTGTTTGTAGTGGTCCATGTTTAATATCCGGAGATATTATCTCATAGTGTAAGTTTTATTTGATTTCTGAGAAGATAATTGCTTTTTAAAAACTTATCTGCCTTTTATACAAGAATGCTAGGTCTGTTACGTATACAAGATTACACCATTTGTTACCAGGAAACATATAAACACTAATGAAAATGGCTATGTGTGGTCAACTGTTGAATGAAATTTACATATATGCTTTAGAGGTGTTTGTATCACAATACTTGTAGACATTTGTTGTGTGTCTGTATTTGTTTGTTTTCTTCTTTTAGCTGCAAAGATGATTAAGTCAACTTAGTATATGAAAATATCAGTTTTAGAATGGTAAAAGCTAAAAGAGCTACGAGATGTTTAGGAATTATTTCACTCTGAAAGATAATGACTATTTGATGACTTACATGTAGGGGCATTCATGATTTGGCGTAAACAAGATATTCGACCAAATTCAAATTTGGTTTGGCTTGCAGGCTAAATCGAATTTGAATTTGGTCAAACCCTAAAAGGAAACCAAAAATGTATATATTTTAAGTTAATATCACTTGTATTATATCAATATCGTTTTTTTCCAATAGAGTTAGTAGATCAAAATATAATTCAGTTTATCAATGTTTTAAAAAAATGTGTAATATATAATAAAATTCCTTAAAACTCCTTTAACATTATATATAACATAAGAGAAAGACATGTAATGTTAGTTTTGCACTTTTATATTTGAGACTATTGATGATATTTTTGTGGTGTAAGTCAGAATTTTGAAATTTGATTGTACCTTTAAAAATGAGAAATTTGGAGAAGGTATTTCGAAACTCGGTTTCAGGTTTTGTCATTGAGTGAATTTTCTTAGAATCCAATTTGGTGTTCCGCTTGAGGGTCAGAAATGACCAAACATAAGAAGCCGAAGAACTCAAAAACCGAAATGATGGTGTTATAAAATTCAAAAAAAAGGAATGGATCATTATTATAGAATAGAGGATGAATAAATTTGTTAATATCTCAAAGGAAGGATTATAAAAAACAAGAAGAAGGAAAAAAGAGTCATGTGCTATGTAATTTCTACATTTATAAACGTGTGTTAATAATTTTGCAGCCATATATCGAGCGTCTGGATCAGAGTTGAAAGTGCCTCAAAGTATGATTCACCAAAGTCAAAGGGATAGAGATCAGCGAGCTTGATTTAATGGCTGCTACCCCAGGGAAGATAGAATTTTTTAATGTAGTTTCAGGTTTTTTGTCCCCGTTTGTTGTCTTATGTTTTTTTATTCCAGCTTTAGTTTCATGTTTAAGTGAGCTATCTTACGCTTAAGACTATTAAAGTGTGTTTTTCTTTCTATTTCGTTTGTTCATGTAGGTTTTAGTTGAGTGGTCGGAGCAGCTCTCAAATTTTCTAGATTTTTTTCTCCATCAGATTTCCTGGTGATTCCGAGTATAGGGTGAGTTACTATTAAAGTAATTTTTTTGGAGGCATTATTGAAAATAAAATAATGACCATTTTATGTTTATATGTGAAGTACTTGAGTGCAAGGAAGGAGGCTTTGCATGTTTCGACTTCCCCTTCCACCTTTGTATGCCAAGAAAATTAGCAGAACAGTGTTTTGCACTTCCGCTAGAAGTATGTACATATGTGGATCTATGGAAAAGTTCAAGAGGCTTGGATTGATTTTGGATTTTTTTGTTATTTAGTGTATTATTTAGTGTGAACCATGTTCAAAACTAAGCACTAGATTCTTAGTTAATTATTGATAATTTTATATGTTGTATTATTATTAAATGTAATCATATATTGTGATTTTACCTAAAATTATTGATGTGCCAACTATGTCGAGAATAATTTTTATTCATGTATTAATTAATTATTAATATTAAATAAAAGTAATGATGCTCAATATAGTCACCATCGTCTAAATGTTATGACCAAATTTCAACCTTAAAATTTGGTCACTGTCTTTCAGTGACTAATTTTTAAACAATTAGTCAGGTTCCATCGCCACTAAATCCTCTAAAGGGATTGGATGAAAATTTACTTGAGTGACCCATTCAGTGACTAATACTATTGGTCATCAAATTTTAGTGACTAAACATTATTCATCATCAATTCTTTAGTGACTATAAGTTTTCGGTCACCATTTTTGTAGTGACTACAAATCACTGGTCATTAAATATTATAGTGACTAAAAGTTACTGGTTGTTAAATATTTTAGTGACTAAATCATTTTTGTCACTGAAACTTCATTTGACGAAGAAAATTTGGTCATCAAAGCAACAAATTAGTGACCATTTATGGTTTATTGGTGACTATTTTATTGGCGAATATATTCCATCTCTAATATTTATGACCAAAAATACTTGGTCATTAAAATCAAGCGCCGTGACCAACTAGAAAAATTCATCACCGGGACTTTTTGTGACGGAGATAAAGTGATCAATCGGTGACAACCCAATTTTGTCACCAAAAGTCATTAGTGACGAAATTCTAACATTTAGTTACCAGAATCAGTCTGTCACTAAAAGTTTTTTTTCTTGTAGCGCATTGGAGTTTGAAGAAGAACAATACCGTCAACAAGGCCGAATAACTGATGAGACATTAGAAGACACGTAATTTGAGTCTTCCACAATAAATAATTTTCTAGCGATGATAATTTAACGGTGACCAAGTTAGATGGATTTGGAGCTGAAAAATGATACATTTGGAATGTTGCAGGTGCACCAAAATTTGTACTGGCTGAACTATCTGAACTGTACACAAATTGACGCTGGTTTTCATCAATTTAGTTACACAAAAGCAAGGTCCCGCCATGTGACCCAAAACTGAATTGCTTTTGCTGAGATTGCATACAAATTTTCTTCTTGCATGAGTCCCACCAATTGACCCGAAGTTGAATTTTTGCTTTGGTGCTGAAACTTGTAATCACGCGCGAGCAAGGGTGTTTGATTGCCACGAGTGTGAAAAAGCTGAAGGGGGCACATCTGTTGAGCCAAAGACGATGTAAAAGACCCCTTGAAAGCCGGTTGGAGCAGGGCCGAGGAAGGGCAGCGTCAGAGGCTAGGTTCCAACAAAAATATGCGGCAGTACGCAGACTGAGCCAATCCAAAATGATGGGTGAGCGATCAACGAAGGCCACGGCGATTATTCCATGGTGATTGAGCTGATGAGACCCAAGAGCTCGTTCAGGTAGAGCCAATCCAAGAGACGGGCTGATCCGTCCGGGGCTGAGCAGTGCCGGAGAAGGATATCGCAGGCGTCTGGCAGCGGGGAGCGTGTTAGGATAAACGATATCGTAGATTATATATGATTGAGATTTGACTATGATTTGATTGATTTGATTGACATGTTTAGATACATTGTATATCTAGGTTTTGTACTTTTTATATCGTTCCTATCTAATACAAAACTTCTAATGGAGAGTTACCTTATTCACATGGTATTAGAGCAGCCCGTGTTCTGATCTTTCACGCAGCCTACGTTCCAACGACCGCCACTCCAAGCCGTCTCCCTCTTTTTTTCTTCCACAAGCAACGACCTCTTTTCCCTTTGCTTTCACCATGGCCGAAAATTCCAAGCTTCCGTACACTACCCTCCTTCATATGTTCACCCTCAAATTAACTCCCACAAATTATAAACTGTGGAAAAAACGAGCACTCCACATTCTTACACCCCATGGTTTGGACGGTTTCCTTGATGGCAAAAAACCATGCCCGGTTCTTCCTCCTTCGAATCCAGTTCATCGTCATCCTATGCTTTCATTGCTGGTGGTTCTCCTGGTGGCACGAAGTCAGACTCCAAGGCAGAGTATGAATGTGTTTTGGCCGAACGTGATGCATGGATTACCGAGGATCAAAGGGTGTGTAGTTTGTTTTTTTCGTCGTTAACTCAAGAAGTGTTGGCGGAGCTTGATGATTGCACTACTTCTCACCAAATGTGGGAAAACATCTCGGTCGTCTATCAGAATCAAAGTATGTTCACCATTTTGTGACTTCGTTCAAATGCTTTTACTGTTTGAAAACATGGTACGGTTCATTAATTACACCTTCAGTTTCAGAGTATTTTTGATCAACTTTCTGCTCTTAGTTCACCTGCTTCGAATGATGATCAACTCTTATGGTTTTTTTTACTGATCGTAGACCTGATTATAAAGAATTTTCTACTCCCTTAATCACTGCATTTCCCACGCCTTCATATGCCGATATTGTCATCCGTACAAAAGACCACGAAGTTTTTTTTGAACAAATTACAGGGCCAATATTTTTCTGGGAACTCTGCTGTCAACCCAGTTATTTTCGCTGAGTCAGAATACTCCCCTGGCTGCCACGCATGGCCCCTTGCGCCGGCGGGAACCACGCGTGACGGTGGCGCGTCTGCTTCGCGCGCTGCCGTTTGGTCATTTTGGTGGTCGTGGCCTTTAATGTCAATGATGTCGCAAAATGGGCCATGAATGCACTATTATCGCATGGTTCTGCGCCCTTCCGAAACATCTCATCTTGCTCAGCAGTTTTAGTCTTCTTTTCAGCTTGAGCCGGCTAGTTTACCTTTGATTGGTATCATGACTCTAGCGCTTCCTTCCTTATGAGCTTTTATGCTTTTAACCTTGAGAGTGCTACTCCCTATACTGGTAATTCTCTTATTGCTATTGGAAATGATAATACTATCCCTATTTCTGCTATAGGTGATTTTTGGCTTACGAGTTCTTCACGCCTGTCTGATATTTTGGTTGTTCCTGATAAAACCAAAAATTTGTTATCAATTAGTAAGGTTACCGTGGATCTTGGTGTGTTGATTACATTTGATGATCGTGCTTTTGTGATTCAGCACAAAATCACCAGAGTAGTCATGGGAAGAGGCCACATTGAGTACAGTTTATACGTGCTGGATCAAGGTGAAGAGGCGCTACATTCCTTCATTCAGCAGAATAAACTCGGGCTTCATTTGAGTTGTGGCATGCCCATTTGGGACATGTGTCCTTTAGCATTCTTTCTTTGTTAGTGAAAAATGGTGAACTCTGTGTTTCTTCTTTGTTGCCGAAACGTAATGCCTGTGCCTCTTGTGTAATGGAGAAGGTTCATAAACTGTCTTTTGTTGAGAACTCTAAAAGAGTTAAGCATGTTCTAGATTTGATTCATTGTGATTTGTGGGCCTTGTCTCCTATTTTGTATGGACATGGGTTTGCTTATTATGCTCTATTTGTGGATGAGTTTTGAGATTTATTTGGCTTTATCCCCTTAGGAGTAAATCAGATTTTGTTGATATTTATTTGAAATTTGAAGCGTTTGTGGAAAATCAGTTTTCGTCTAGGGTTAAAGTTTTTCAGAGTGACGGAGGAACTGAAGTTTTAAATAGTCATCTTCGAACACATTTTGACATGAAATGGATCTATCATCAGGTTTCCTTTCCTTATACACCTCAACAGAATGGGCGTCCTGAACGGAAACATTGTCAGGTCGTTTAAATGGGCCTCACCATGTTCTTTCATTCACATCTTCCATTATATTTTTGGGATGACGCTTTTACGATGACTGTTTATGTGATCAATCATCTTCCTACACCTGTTCTTAACGGAGCATCGCCCGACCGGGTTCTATTCGACCAGCCACATATATACTCAAAATTCCATCCCTTTGGTTGTAGAGTATACCCCTTTGTTCGCCCTTGTGCTGAGCACAAGCTGTCTCCTTGAAGTATTCCATGTGTGTTTGTTGATTATAGCTCGCAATACAAAGGTTTTCGCTGCCTTGACCCCACTTCTGGTCATGTATACATCACTCGGCACTCAAGGTTCGATGAGCTCTGCTGCCTTTTCTTCTCTGGATGTATGATCTTTTATTGATCTGGTCCTTCCTGCTTCGGAGCTTGCGCCACCTTCGCCGCCTTCTTTGGAACCATGTTATTTATGCCCCGGTGATACTCCTGTTGGGGCTATTTCAACTTCTGCGGATCCAGTCTCGGCTTCTGCTTCTCCTCTGGTGCACGCTGGCTATCCTTCTGATGACCCGCAAGTTGACTCCTCTGATCCACCACCTTCTTGAACTCATTCCATGGCCGCTCGGCCTCGTAACGCTTTATGTCGTCCGTGTCATTTGGATGATTATGTTGTTCATTGTCTTGCAGCCGCAGTTCTTACCCAGTTTGAGCCTCTGGACTATCGAGCTGCCTTTCGTGATCCTCAATAGGTGGCGGTGATAACTAATGAGATGACGGCTCTTCGGTAGCAACATACTTGGGATTGGTTCCACGGCCGCCTGATGGGAATGTGGTTGGCTCTAAATGGGAATAAAGCTTGACTTGTTGCTCAGGGACTCTCGCAGCTACCAGGTTTTGACTTTGATCATAAATTCTGTGATTAAAACGTGCACCCTACTTGGCCTGACCATGTTTGTCATCTGCGGAAAGCTATCTATGGGCTTAAGCAGGTTCCGAGGCCTAGCTCGACCGATTTAGCTAGTTTCTTCATTAGCTCGATTTCATCTGCAGTTCCTCTGATACCTCTCTGTTTGTGTTCTCTCGAGGCAGTGTTCTTCTCTACCGCCATCTGTTAGTTCATCTCTCGCACTCATCAGGAGTTTCCTATAAAGGATCTTGGCTCTCTCAGCTATTTTCTTGATCTCAAGGTCACTCCCACTGACTCTGGTGTCTTTTTGGGGCAAGTGAAGTATGCTAGGAATATCCTTCGTCGAGCTGGAATGTCTAATGTTGTGCCAGTTTCCACTCCATTTGTTCCAGTTTCTCAACTTCTCGCTGATTCGGGTAAGCCTTTCAATAATCCCACTCTATACCATTCTTTAGTTGGCGCCTTGCAGTATCTCACTATTACTAGACCAGATTTGGCTTTTGCTGTAAATTCTGTCAGCCAGTTTTTTCAGGATCCTCGTACCGATCACTTTTCGGCTGTCACACGGATTCTTCGACATGTCTGTGGTACCACTCACTTTGGATTGTCTTTTCATTCATCTACCTCCACAGATGTGTTAGGATACTCCTATACAGATTGGGCTCATTGTCTGGAGAGTCGGCGCTCGAGTTATGACTATGCTGCCTTTCTTGGGGCAATCTGATCTCTTGGAGTGCCAAGAAGCAGCCTACTGTCTCCCGCTCAAGTTCTGAGTCTGAATATCGTGCGTCTGAATATCGTGCGTTGGCTAACATTGCGGTGGATCTTGTTTGGCTCTCTCATTTCCTTTAGGATTTGCATTTTTCGCTTTCTGACTCGCCCATTTTTCTGTGTGATAATAACAACGTTATTTTACTGGCTCAAAATCCGGTTTCTCACAAGCGCGTGAAGCATATTGATTACCATTTCCTTCAGAGCCCAAGGTCAGCCTGTTACCCCTTTCTGTCCACGTTTGTGCGATGATTCATACCACTGAACGTGAGGGGGCGTATTAGAGTTAAGAGTCTCACATTGGTTGTTGACTGTCACATAACTTAATAAATAAGATTATGGGTTACCCCAACATAGTATCAATATTTTTTTATAATAGAAGCCCACGATTCTAATTTGTTGCCTCCGGGAAGCTACATGTTCGTCATGGGCCGACGTCCCCACTCTCTGTTTGAGTTATTCAGATCTAAGATCTGCGTCTCGGGTAACCAGACGCTTCGTATGAGGGAGGGTGTTAGGATAAAGGATATCGTAGATTAGATATGATTGAGATTTGATTCTGATTTGATTGATATGTCTAGGGTGACTTTATATCTTTCCTACCTAATACGGAAACCCTAACGGAGAGTTACATTATTCACAGAGCGACTGACGATTCAGAGGCAAGTAGATCCGGCTCATGTCGGAGATGGAGTCAGCGGTTCTTATTGAAGATCTGTAGCAGCGTACGACAAACCGAAAGCTTCCGGCGGAGGGATTGAAGCCATCGAAGAAGGACAAAAAAATTGTTGGAAAATTTTTCATAAATGATACCATGTAGGGAAAAATTAGAATAATTGTGGTTCAACCAATTGGTAATCCTGATTCTCTTTATATATATAAATACAACCACCTAAAGTACTAATGGTAAAGCTGCAACATACAACTAGACCTTATCATACTCATCTACGTGGTATTAAATACGAGTAATTCATCCAAGACAATCATTTATAGGAACCACATGATACCAATTTTCACAACAGGGTAAATGACTTCCCTCGTAACAGGTTGACCCTTGGCTACAACATATCCTCATTATTGATAGAGAAATGTGGCTTTTTCAAGACGATGATCAATTGATCACGTTCCAAATTTGTTCTTAAAATCACGTAGAAGGGGGATTGATAAGAACACACGCAGAAAAACATGCATCGGGGGAGTTTAGGGTTAAAATATTTGGAGTTTCAGGAAGAATACAGTACAGGAGGGGAATTTCTTGAACTAAAATTTTTGAATATTTTCTTTTTCAATTAAGGTTGGAAGATATCAATTTTGGAGTTTCTATTTTTATTCTAAAAGGAAAAAAAATTAAACTTTTGAGCGCCGGAATGAGGGATATGAGCGCCTGGACAGTTGGATTGCTCTCTCATTCGGTCCTCTCATACGCTCCTCACCTTTCTCATCGATGGTTTTCGCCGTCGCCACCATCATGGCGGGGTAGATGCCACCACCGTCATCGGCTCCTCCTTCTCCCCTATTCACCTATGCAAATTCTCTTACCCTAAACACAAACAAAGATGAGACCCCCAATTTAACCAGGCCTCCTTTCAATCCAAAACCGCAGGTTGATCATCTTGGTGAACCAGGTCTCATCTTCTCTGACGAGGAATGCGATTGCCTCAAAGCCCCGCTGAAAAAGACTTTAGTTGGAAAGTTTTCTTGATCCAGAACGACGATGGAAAAAATCTGAAAGGATTTTAAAACAGCAGGCTTCAAAGGGGCGGTTGATATCAACCTCCTGAATTCAAGGCAAGTTCTGATTAATTTTAAGCTTCAAGAGAATTACTATCGATCCTGGATGTACAAGATCTAGAATTTCGGCCCTTATTCAATTAGAATCACAAAATGGGAACCTCATTTCAATCTCAATCATGATTCCCCAATAGTTCCGATATGGATCGTATGCTATGGGATTCCACAGCAGTTCTTTGATTTCGAAGCAATGATGAGCATCAGAAATATGATTGGGGCTCCGGTTAAAGTGGATCAGGGTACAATCAATCGAACTTGCCCACATGTCGGTAAGGTCTGCATTGAGTTAGACATTACTAAGCCAAGGCCAGAAAGGATTTGGCTCCAATACAGGGGAGAAGGTTTTTGGCCATATCTGGAATACGAAGGTGTACCAGATTATTGCTCCAAATGTTTCAGGATTGGTCATCTCCATTCCTCATGTAAAGCACAAGATTTCCAGAACAACAACAGGAGGAATGGTTTGAGACCTGTTGAGATAAAGCCATCCTCAAGCAAACTAGCTCCTACAGCAACTGCTCGAGGTAACACTAATCTTTCAAATCCCAATAATGGTAAGATTAAAGGGGGTTCTCATGTATACATACAGGTGGTTAATGATCAAGCAGTTTTAAATCCACAATAGGAAGATAAAAATGATCATAGGAAGGCTGAAAAGGTTCTGGAAAAACAAAATGAAACCTTTTTTTATTCATGATGTTTGCAATGATTCTGATTCTCAAAAACAAATCACAATTGAAGATATCACTCAGTAAGAATTGGAAAAAGAAAATCAAGTTATAGGTAATCACATCAGTGGTACATCCACTGGTGTGACTCTTTCTAATGGTTTCCATGGAGAAAAGGCAGATGCAGGTGAAGCGCAGATTATAGCCATTAATGCAATAACACAGGAACAAAAGGATTGGGAGAGCTCAAGATAATTTTGTAGCTTCCCAAGATAATGACGTAGCTACTCTCCAAGACCAGGAAAACACTGATCAGGTAAAGCCCTAAAACTTTGATCTTATTGATAAATCTCTGATTGATAATATGGCTCTGAAGCCTAAAATGCAATGGTCAACTGAAAAGGAAAGCAAGGAAAAAAATGGTGATATCATTTTAGAACCCAAGGTAATTGCTCAAGATAGATTTAATAGACTGTTACATGAGTCAGTAGAATCATCACAGGAACTAGCAGAATCAGTAGTTCAGCCAAAAACCCAGAAAGGATTACACTAGTACTTTAAAAACAGTCCACACTCGATCTTCCCAAATTGATCCCAAATCTTTAGTTCAGTAATGATAGACTTGAATATATATGTTTGGAATGCTAGAGGGACAAAGAATAACAAAGCTCAGGATAAGGTCATAAATATTAAAAGGAAAAATAAAATAGGCCTTTTTGTTATTTTAGAACCTATGATTAAAAGTGATCAAAGTGGTAACATAGGTTTTAATTTAGGTTATAATCATTACTTTGGAGACCCCCGTGATAAAATTTGGATTTTTTGGACTGATGAATTTAATGTTTCAATATTAACTGTGCATGATCAATTTGTTTTAACTGAAATAAAGCATGCTTCATTTTATTCTTCCTGGAAAACTGCTTTTGTGTATGGTAGACATGATAGGGCAGCAAGATACCCCCTGTGGTCGAACCTGGAAAATAATTTGCAAGGCCCACTTTGTTAGTTGGAGATTTTAATGTCATTAGAGAACCTAGTGAGTACCTGGGGCAATCAGCACCAAATATTAATAGTATGATGGATTTCAATGTTTTTATCTAAGAAAATCATTTGAATGAAATCTCATCTTCGGGCAATCATTTTACATGGTCTGGTGTTAGAACCGACAATGTTTGGGAAAGGCTAGATAGAGGGTTGGCAAATGAATCTTTTTTAGAGCTTTTTCCAAACTCTAAGATTTGAGTGAAAGCTTGGTTTCCCTCGGATCACTCTCCACTTTCAGTAACTCTAGCAAATAACAATTTTAATTCAGGACCTAGGCCCTTTAAGTTTCAAAATTGCTGGTTAACTCATAATGAATTCATTAGCACGGTTAGGAAAAACTGAACTTTGCCATGTGAAGTAAAAGGAATGTTTGGTTTTTCTAAAAAACTTAGAAGACTGAAGGGCAATTTAAAAGAATGGAATAAATTGACTTTTGGTAATATACAAGATAGAGTTAAACATGCTGAAGAAAAAGTTCTGGAAATGGAATTAGCACACCAGCAGTTTAATAATGGGTCATCTAGGTCAGATTTAAACCAAGCTCAAGCTGAATTAACCATAGCTCTCACAAGGGAGGAAATGTTCTGGAAACTGAAATTCAAAATAAAATGGTTAAAGCTGGGTGATTCTAACACCAATTTTTTTCACTCAGTTGCGAAAGGTAAGCATTTCAGACAGTCTATCACTAAGATTAGAAATAGACAACGACAGTGGATTAATAACCAAGAACAAATTGGGAATGAAGCTGTCTTTTATTTTTCAAACCTTCTTACTGCTGAGAACACAGATAGAGATGGAACAACTGCTGCTTCACTGTTGCAGAATGTCCCTACTTTAATCACACAACAAGACAATGAGAAGCTCAGGGCTTTAATTGATATGGAGGACCTGAAAGAGATAGTTTTTGAAATGGATGGGGACTCATCACCTGGACCTGATGGATTTTCAGGTAAGTTTTTCACCTCATGCTGGGATATTATATGTGATGATCTGCTGGTATCTGTGAATGAATTCTTGAGTGGCGTTCCAATTCCTAGGGTAATTAATCTAGTTTTATTATTCTAATCCCTAAAAGGCCAGTGAACTCCTCTTTCAATGACTAAAGGCCTATCAGTCTCTCTAACTTTATTAATAAAATATTTTCTAGAGTTTATACAGAGAGGCTTAAACCCATAATGCCAAAATAAATCTCCCTTGAACAGTCAGCTTTTGTTCAAGGCAGAGAATTGGCAGAAAATGTTTTGTTGATGCAAGAAATGGTAAGTTTTTTAAATAACAAAACAGGTGGTTTTAACTTAATGTTTAAATTGGATATGATGAAGGCCTTTGATCGGGTGTCATGGTCTTTTTTAAACTCCTTACTGTTAAAAATGGGATTTCATGGTTTCATTGAGAAAAACATTATGGGTAACATTGCTGCAACCCATTTATCTATTTTAGTGAATAGAAAAGCTTTTGGTTTCTTTAGGAATTCTAGAGGAATAAAGCAAGGAGACCCTCTGTCTCCTTTCCTCTTTATTTTCATGCCTGAAGTTTTCTCTAGGAATCTTAAGCTTTTGTATTCACAAAATAAAATAGGGTACTATAGATTGCCACATTCAGTGAGTAGAATTACTCACTTAAGTTTTGCAGATGACACAATGCTTTTCCTTAAGGAAAATATAATTATTTTAAA
>JAUOBV010000002.1:10234676-10245712 GCA_032360425.1 Rubia occidens
AAAGAATTGACCCGATTTGGTCTCACCTCCCAAGATCCAGCCTCCTCCACTAATAATTGACCAACTCCTTTCCCTTTCTCAAGGCCTCCTCCGAAACTTTCCTTTTCTCCTGCTCCCATTCGTACCCAAAGTCCGTCTGACAACTCTATTACTGAGACCTTAAGTATCATCCAGACCCTTCCATTCTCCTGTATCCGCCGCCTTCCTTTTTTCGCCATTGGTGGAATTTGTTAGCACCGGAGAAAGCCTTGTAGCACGTTCGATGGTTTAACCCCTTGCTGCGGGCGGATCGTGTATTTCAGCATACGTGTTCAGAGCATCTTCACCGATCAGATTCCATGTTTGCATCGTAATCCCCATGTTAGCGCCATTGGTGGAGTTTGGTGGCTCCGGCGGAATCCCTGTAGCATGTTCGGCCGATTCATCTATTTCTGCGGGTGGGCAGTGTATCTCGGCATCCGTGTTCATAGAAGCTTCTCCGATCAGGTTACATTGTTGCATCGTAATCTCCTTGTCGGCATCGTACCGTGCTTCGCTGCTGTCCTTAGGGTTGATTATCATTTCATTCTGTGATGAGTTTTGCTCCTTTGCCACTACATGTATTCCTACACCGGTGGTAAGACCTGTAGCTGCCATTAACAAGATTCCTTTGGGATGTTGCTTTTCAGTGCTGGTATTGAAGATACTGTGTTGTAGGTAATTGTACTCGGCAATTGATGGGTGGCTTATGGGCAGCGTAGCTGCGGCCGTTTCATTGACATCCACTCCGAACGACGTCGTTTCCGTTTCAGGGTAAGATATTCTTTGTATCTGGGTTGGGTTTATGGTGTATTGGTATTTATTTGAGTATTTCGTTTCAGAATGGTGGGTTACTTGGGTTATATTATTTTGGGCTGAAATTGTGATATATGAAGGTTTTGGTTAATATGCATTGGGCTTTGTTCTTTAGCTTGGGCTTCATTTGGATGGGCTATACTAGGAAAATGATTATTTTCTAGATATTTCACTATTTGGGCCGAATAATTCTGCTTGTCTTGGCTCCTTTCCTTTTGGTCAGTAACATGCAAGACTGGGGTATTTTCATTTTGACAGGTGTAACTCTTACTACTCCCTCCTACCCACCAGTAATGACACACTTTTTATTTTAGTCTGTTCCACCAGTAATAACATATTTTGTCTCTTTCCATACCTTTACATTGGCATATTCCGCATTTTCCATTGCTGACATACCTCCGAAGACAACTTCTTCCGCCTCTCCTGCTACTGAGGCATATTTTGACACTGACTCCGGTGCAAGATACTCTAGTGGCAGGCCGTAAATTCTGATCACATTGTGCAATGGTCTTTGGCTGATGGAAGAATGAGTGCTCAACGGAGTTGTTTACTACGTCCCATTTGTAACGGTTAATTTTCAGTCAATTTCAGTATACTCCCCCAGTTTTTTAACATTGACTCAGTTTTCTTTTTGAGATAATTTTTTAATATTGTCTCCTTTCTTTTTTTTGAGCAAATTCTAGGTTGTTTTCATCCACTCAATTTACTTTTTACCCTTTCAATGAATTCTCGAACACTAATTCTGCCTTCCTAAATTCTTATGTCAAAAACAAATGTGCCACTCAACCGAGGCGGCCCCTCAGGCTCGATCCCCCTGTTTCGCCGTCGCCGGCAACACGAAAATCCGCCGTCTTTATGTACACACGCATTCAGCAGCAGCTACAGAGTCATGGAGAGGGAACAACATCCGTAATGAACAAATCAAGTGGCTATGCAGTACTGGCCGTTCCCCCTCCCACCTTCAGCACGGCATAACAAATTCCATTCCCTCCCACCTTCACTATGCAATTGTACTGAACAACATTCCCTCATAAATCTCTCTCCTCGTCCAAATTCAGAATCCGCAGTGAGGCACAGAGGTGACCAAATTTTCCTTCCCTCGCTTCGATCCACATTCTCAAGAATCCCGCAATGGCACTTCCAACAATCCTGCAATGGTGATGAAATCGTCCCCATGTCTCCTGCAGTTAGTTACAGTAATCTCTTCATTTTTTAGCTTTAATCAGATTAATTTGACAACTAGAAATCTCACTCCGCGCAAGTAACGTGGTCGTTGACTTTATAAATGTGAATGTGAGCAAAAGTATTAGGGTTGATATTACGTAGGTAGGTTGAACCAAAGTAGGTTGAACTAAAGAAAGTCAGAGGAAGTAAAGATTGAACCAGAGATTGAAGGGATTGAACTAAAAAGATTAAAGATTCAACTAGAGATTGAACCAAATGGAGTACAAATTGAACCAAATTGAACAAATTTGGGGATAGTAAAGAAAAGGTAGAACAAGAGTTTACCAGCAACTACTTCCCTGGTTGAATCTTTTACTCCCTCTGGTTCCATCTCCGCAATATCTTTACTCCCTCTGGTTCGATTTCTTCAATCTCTGGTTCGATCTCTTCCATTTCTGGTTCAATTTCTAGTTCAACCTTCTTTAGTTCAACCTTTGTAATATCAACCCTAATACTTTTACCCACATTCATATTTATAAAGCCATCGTAAACAATATAACGACTACGTTGCTTGCGCAGAGTGAGATTTTTAGTAGTCAAATTTATGTGATTAAAGCTAAAAATGAAGAGATTACCGTAACTATCTGTAAGAGACATGGGGACAATTTCAACACCATTGCAGGATTCTTGGAGGCGCCATTGCGGGATTCTTGATAATTTGGATCGAAGCAAGGAAAGGAAAATGTGTTCACTCTGTGACTTAATGTGAGATTATGAATTTGGATCCTGAGAGAGATTTAAGAGGGAGGGAATGCTGTTAAGTACAATTCCATACTGAAGGTGGGAGAGAATTTGTTATGCAGTACTAAGGTGGGAGGGAACGGGCAGTAAAGATTTTAACCAGAGGAGTACAGATTGAACCAGAGGGAGTAAAGATTTAACCAGAGATTGAAGAGGGAGTACAGATTGAAGCAGAGGAAATAGTGGTTGAAGAGATTGAACCAGAGGAAGCAGATAAATTGCTGGTAAACTCTTGTTCTATCTTTCCCTTAAAATCCCCAAATTTGCAGATATCTTGTATAAATTTTTTTATTCTTACAGGTGGATATTCATTATATTGGAAAGCTTAAACACTCAAATATACAGTATCTTTATGGTTATTGCATTGAAAATGAACATAGGTTTCTAGTTCATGAATCATCTGATTTAGGGGCCCTCGACAGACATTTGGTTACAGGTAAGTCTTCTTTTTATGAATACATGCAGAATATATGAATAGTAGACTCTTGGAATATTGATCTGTTTATGTAACAGAATCAAAACCGAAATTGCCATGGCTTAGAAGACTGACATCTTGTTTATTTGCTGAAACAGAAACTAACCCGAGAACGAGATTGACATGGAATAGAAGAATGATGATCGCATTACACATTGCAAAGGGACTTGAATATCTTCAGAGTAGAGACAGGCCACTCGCATATCATCATTCAATCTTCAACACTACCAACGTCTTCCTGGATCAGGTCAGTTGCAATGTGAATGATAATTGAGTTGTTTGATACTGTGCAATACTGCTATGTGAGTGATAATTGAGTGTAACTTTTCTTGAAATTGCAGTATCAGACAGTCAAACTCTGTGACTTCCATATTACGAGAGAGGGAGATGAGATCAATGGCCCCCGTGAGGACATCTACGGGTTCGGATCTGTTATACTGGAGATCTTTACTGGACAAAAGGCGAATGAAACGACTATTTCGCGTGATGATCTGAAACACGAGAAGTTCTTGAGGCGTTTGGATAGCAATATTGATGGAATATCCAGGAAGGAAGCTGGCTTACTTCCTGATCAAGTCAACTTGCTGCTCAAGACTTCATCAGCCGGAGCTCATTAATCTGGAAACATCTGGAAACAAAGTGAAGCTACCAGAAGCAAGAAGAAGACACAAGAAGTCCTTGCTGTTCAAGTTAGTTAACTGCATTTTAGTAGTTAAGCTGTTTGGTAGTTAGTTAGTTAAAACTGTATAGAGGTTGTAGTTTCGGTTAGATGATTAGCTAGCTACTCTATAAATACAGATCATGTAAATTCAGTGTTTAACTTAATAATTCAATACAGAAAATTCTCTCCCAAAAGCTCTGTTTTCTCATAGTTCATCTTTACTGTTCTTGATACGGTTCTTGATTGGGATCAGTGCTTTCTTCACTGATTCTACATATATGTCCATGTCCCTTTCTGGATTTTATCTGATGGTTGCAGTAGGTCGTCTGTAAGCACGTATGATCTGCGGAACATAGACAAATTAGTACACCCGAAGGATTCTTTTGTGGACATTTGTGTGCGTTCAATTCTTGGTTGTGAAGGTACTGTTGCAAGTTTCTTTGACTTAGCTTTCACCTTGGCAGGAAAGATATCCTGTCCTCTTATCATTTCCTTTCCTGTTTATTAGCGAATCATTTTCTCCGGAGTAAACTTCTATCTATACAGTCTATTCAAGTTGCTTCAGATTACTAGGTTAACACCCTCTGTCTCTTAATGTAGGTTTTGCAGTTGGACCAATAGACGGGCGGGTTGCTTTGCGGTATACCATTGACACCCAGAGAAGAGGGTTAGTTCAAAATCCCGAGATATCAAAGCACTCAATGGTCCACGTGTTTGAAACTGAATCAGAGAATTCATTTTTTACATGATGAGATTTTTGTTTGTTACTCCCACCGTCCCATAATTATTGGCCTATTTACTTTTTCACGATTTTCAATAATCATGTTTGACCGTCAATATCTCTAACTACATATAACAATTTTGCATAAAAAATTGATACTTAGAAAATAAATTTTAAGATGAATCTATCAATATATATTTTCACGCGATATTTTTATTTATTAATGCTAAATTCAGTTTATTGGTACTGAATTTAGTTTATTAGTGGTAAGTTTAATTTACTAATACAAAATTTTGTTTATAAATGTTGATTTTAGTTTATTGGTGATGAAATGTGTTGAAATTAAACCCATCTCGACATAGCCTCAATCAGACGAAAAGAAAATGATCGACCACTTATTACATGTACGGTACCATAGAATATGGATTACATTATTTCTTGTGGGGAATGACTATATATTACAAACAATATGGATGAAAGAAGGAGCTTTATTTTACATCTGGAGACGTTTCTCATTCGACAGCGTTTTGGCCAACTTCTTGAGAGCATCTTCGTTAGTGCCATGGTTCAAAGCTTCGAAAACACCGGTTTGTATGTTAGCCCTAGATACCGGTTTCTTCAGCAACTTCTCCCCTACTTCTACCAGTCCTTCTAGATTCTTCTCCGTCGCGATGTCCACCGACGACAGATCTCCGGTCAATGTGTCATCCTGCAAATTGATGATGAATCATTTTTTTATCACTAATCTACGTAAAAAGTGTGACGATCTCAAGTATCATCAGTTTCTGACAGGAAACTAAAATTACTGAGATGATCTGATCGATCTGACCCGACTAATCCGACAACTATTTTTAGCATATAAAATAATATTGATCTAATTACGACTTGCCAACCTGAATTGATACCTTTCTACTCGTATCCATAGTAAAATAACAATTCATGACCGCTATCTTTTTTATGTATTCAAACAAATGCCCTAGTGGACAAGTTGATCAATTAAACCCATATAAAATATGACATCTCAGTCTTATGAACTCTTCAACTGGAGAGTTAGCTTGTGCTAGTTGATGAGAATGTATGCGCCTTACGTTGACTTTCATTTTCTTCTTATAATTAGTAATTATATGACGACATATGATAATACCTGGCTAATATATAAATATTAAATATATTAAAGACCGAAATCTTAAAAGAAAACTGTTAAGAAAAAGTATACGGACACGACATATAGTACGTACTTGAATTCGAAGATAATTTCCCTCAGACTGAAGAGCTTGAAAGATGGTGGAAATATGAAAATCCACCATGTCGCTACTTGCTTGAGAGAAGGCGTCGATAAGCGGCGTAGAACCGTCGCTAGTCAGCCACCCCAAAACGCCCCATTTCGCCGCCTGGTGCGCGGTGTATAGCCTTTCTTCTTTAGAGCTACCAGTGCCAAGGGACAAAACGATGAACTTATTGTACTCCAATGGATGCATTTTGACGAAATCCGTGTTTCCGGTGCTCGCGGCCCTCGTCACGTCGTTAATAGCCACCAAAGCCTGAAATCAATTTTATGAACACTGAGAATTTGCAGTATCGGATTGAAAGAAAGTTTGAAATAAAATTAAGGAAAAATATAAATTATGGGGAGGACGTGTTTGCTAAATATGTCCTCCCTATTTGAATCCAGGGTAGATTACTGTAGCACCATTTAAAGAAATTTCTCGAAATTAGTATAGAGGTATCGTACCGGATTATTGGCCGCAACACCACCGTCGATGAGGTTAAACTTCCTAACGACGCCGTTATCATCGTTAGTTTCGAAGTAATGAGCGGGGAGGTAAGTCGGAGCGGCGGAAGTTCCGATGCATATGTCACTTAGACATGCATCTAAACTCGGGTTTTTCTTTAACTATAAAGCAAAACAAATCTATTGAGGTAATGAAAATGAAACTAAGTAATTAATAAAAGAATTTTTTGATGATTAGACTAACCATGTAGCTTGAAAAGACCGTGGGTTGGAGATAAGTGATGTCGAACGTTGGAATGACGACGTTAGTTAACGTTTGGTGCAGCTTTAGGTCACCGAGCTTTTCCATAACGATTTTATGGAGATATTCGCCGTTATATTTCGGTCCCGTCACAGCTTTAATTATTTTTTCGGTTGCACCGAAGAGATGATAGCTGGTGATCATGGAAGTAAAACATATATTAGGGTTACAATGAATTAGTCTTTTGTTTCTGTTCTCCGGATCTTATCTGCACCTAGTTCAATTCAGTTCAGCGAAAATATAATTTGATAAAATTTAACTTAATTTGATTACTACTTATTATCAATATACTTATTATCTTTTCAATACTATTTTCAATAATCTCATTTTCAATTCAGTTTACATCAAACAACTACCTTTCTTGGGGGAAGATTTTAGGGCAATGATCAAGGTAGAAGTCCTTGATATCCTTAGCAGAAAAGAGAGGGCGGTTGTTCTTGTCCGGAGCAGCAAGCATCGCCGTCACGAGACCGCCGGTGCTTGTGCCGGAAATCACATCGAAGTAATCGGCCAGTCGTGCATCTTCGCCGTCCAATTTCTGTTAAATTTCAAAAGAATAAAGACTAGTTAGCTAGTAAACAAATGTAATTCACCGTGCATTAATACATGAATATGAAACTATAATTACCTGAAGCTCGGACTCTAAGAACCCTAGAACAACTCCGGGGATGATTCCTCGGATGCCACCGCCATCAATGCTCAAGATGGTGATCGATTTTCCGTAAGTCGGCGATTGCAAAGCGGTTGCTCTAGCGGTTGCCATTGTTGATTAACGTAAAAATTAACGAAAGGAAAGATTTGCAAGAGCTTGGAAGTACTTAGAGAAGAAGTGAAATGTTTGTGAAAGAAAATGTTTTGAGTTTGAGAAAATATTAGATGGTTAATGGTTGTAGAAATTAGGGCTATTTATAGTGTATAGAGTGAGATTTGGTCATGAAATGAAACTCTGCATTTGACTGGGATTCCCTGATGACTGTCTGACTTTTCCAATTGGACCACTTATACGTTGCATCGAATTTTCCGGAGATGATCGACGTTACCCATCATGCAAATGTGAATTTTCCATCAATTCTATGAGAATGGGAAACAAATTACACGTTTCGTCACTAGTTTCGTAACACGTCGTTCAACGTTACTAAAATATTGTGAAGTGTTCTCAATTAATTTCCTTACCGATCATTAATTAGCCGATTTAACTGAATCAACGTTTTTAATAGTTGTAGTTTCATGGCTAAAAAGTAGGAAACGAGGGACGATAAAAAAATTATGAATATGATTGGATTGGTGATCATCGAAACATAGAAGAGGAGACTGGCAGAGGTGATGAACTAAACACTATAAGAAGTAAAAATTTAAGAACATAATTTGATCAAAAAATTGTTAAACCATGTCGTATCTAGTAAAAAAATCAATTAAATACATTTTTCCAATTATTTTATAAAGAAACTTGAAACTTATAATTTCAAAACTTTACAATCTGGCCTATTTCCATTATTAGTGCATGGTGTCCGGAGAAAATATTAGTTGAGGAAATTGGATGATCTGTACCCCAAGTTTGGTTTTAAGCCTCACCATTTTAGATTGGGTCTTTCAACAGATGGTATGAATCCCTTTGGTAATATGTGCAGTGCTTACAGTTCATGGCTTGTTATGTTAGTTATCTACAATCTTCTATCGTGGCTAACAATGAAGTGGAAATATGTGTTGTTATCTATGATAATTTCTGGGCCGAAGCAGCCGACACCTTTGGTTGACGATTTGTTGACCTTGTTTAAAGATGGCGTACAAACTTTCGATGGTAGCACTGATGATTTTTTCACATTAAAAGCCCTTTGTTTTGTACCATAAACGATTTCCCCGCCTATGAAAATTTGTCCGGCTAATCTGTGAAAGGGGACTTTGCGTGCCTCGTTTGTGAGAGAAAGACTACTTTTTCCCAATTAAAACATGGTTGCAAGACTGTTTATCAGGGACATAGACACTTTCTCCTGGAGCGCCATCCTTGGCGTTTGGCTAAGAAATGGTTCAACGGGGAAGTTGAGCCCAGAGGTCCTCCGATACCATTATCGGGTGTTGAAGTGTACGAAAAAATTGTGGAATTGCCTAATGATTTTGGAAAGGGGAAGTGAAAAGTTTCAGTTGAAGGGGAGTTGGAAGAAATGTTCGGACTTTTTAGGCTCCCTTATTGGAAGCATTTGGACATCAGGCATTGTCTTGATGTCTTGCAGATTGAGAAGACGATTCTTTGGTTGGTTCAATGCTAAATACTCACGGGAAAACAAATTATGGGTTGAAGGCTCGACTCGACCTTGTTGGAATGGGGATTAAGAATAATTTGGGACCTATTAAAGGTGGTGATGATTATTGCCTCCCTCCTGCATGCTATTCGCCTGAGTTAGAGAAAAAAAATCTTGCTGTGAGACATTGAGTAATGTTAAAGTCCCGGGGGGCATATTCATCCAATATCGATTATTGTGTCTCCATGTCCGAACTAAAGTTGCAAGGATTAAAATCTCCTGATTGCCACAACCTCATGCAAGAATTAAATGCTATTGGCATTAGGTCAACATTGTCATCCCATGTTAGACTGTGCATTACTAAGCTTTGTTTTTTCTTCAAGTCCATTTGTTCGAAGAGCTTAAGTGTTACGAGGTTGGACAGGTTGCAAGCAATGATTGTTGAAATTTTGTGTCGGATAGAGATGTATCCCCCTCCCCCTCATTTTTTCTACATTATGGTGCATTTGATTGTTCATTTGGTACGAGAGACTAAGTTATGATGTCTGGTATTTTTGAGGTGGATGTATCCATTTGAGAGGTACATGCAAATTTTCAAATATTTTGTTAAAAATCTATACCGACCTAATGCCAGTATTGTGCAACGTTATGTGGCTGAGAAGTCAATAGAGTTTTGCACTTATTATTTGAAAGATGTGGATTCAGTGGGCATTCCAAAATCAAGGCACAGTGGCCGGTTAGGTGGGCAAGGGGGCCAGGCAGGGAAAACTACTTAACCATATTGCGGAAGATTTATGTGTTGCTCATCTATATGTACTTCGTAATCATGAGGATGTTGTACCCTACATCGAGATCCACATGGACATGATGAGAATGAAGCATCCACTGTATAATAAGTACAACATCTGCAACAACACCCAATCCATTTTGCTTCGTGGTTGAGAAGTCATGTCAAAATTGGCAAACATCCCAATACGGTGAAGTGGTTAGCGCGGCGACCCTTGGGCACGGTCCTATCGTACGAAGGTTACGACACTAATGGTTTCACTTTTGCCACAAAATCCGTGGATGACAAACTGTTACTCAAAATAGTGGTGTGGCTCTTGTTTAAGAAGCATTACATTTTGGCAGTGTGAAGGACGCCAATCCAATGTGCGCCCAAAACTCTTATTTTGATACCATATATGAGATATGGGAGGTTGATTACGTGACTATGAAAGTTCCAGTTTTTAAATGTCAATGGGTGGATGTGAACACTAGACAATAAAATTGAAGAGTTAGGATCCACTATCCTCCCAAAGATGGCAGAGAACCGCCTTCTTCGGTCACATTCAAAGGTTGTTCTCGGAACTGCCTGTGATCACATGCGATCAAAGTCACAGCCAAAGAAGTCACATAAAAAGTAACTTCTCTGGTCCATTGGAACCGCCTTTAATCGACCCACTCTACTCTAGTGAGTACTCCCTCTGTCCCAACCAAATTTGCACATAATCATTTTTACAATTTCCAATAAACATGTTTGACTGTAAATATATGTAACTACATCTAATAATGACACAGAAAAGGTTAATATTTAGAAACTATATATAACGACGAATCTGACAATATCTCATACGATAATATTATGTAATAGTATCTCATACGATAATATTATCTAACAGTATCTCATACGATAATTAATGTCACACATCACTCTTCAAATATGCAGTCAAAATTCGACAACTTTAACTAAAAATTTATGTACAGATTTAAATGGGATGGAGGGAGTATAAATTTTGTTAGTTATATATATTACTCCATCTGTCCCAGAGAAAATGCCACAATTGCCTTTGGATCGGTGTTTTATGCAAGATGAGGTGGAAGTGTTGAGGGAAATAAGGGAAGGGTATTTTGGTAATGGAAGAGTTGACTAGTAGATTTAATCAACGTTTTAAGGGATAATATAGTAAATGTATAATCTCTTCTTTTTTTGTCAATTTAGGTGAAAATTGAATTGTGTGTATTTATTATTTTGGGGATAACAAGGTTATCCCTGGGATATAATTTGCCCCTTTGAATTAATAATTAATTACCAATACATGTGGGTAGTTAATATTATACCGTGTCTATC
>JAUOBV010000002.1:10250969-10263077 GCA_032360425.1 Rubia occidens
AAAAAAAATTTAAAAATGGGGTGCACGTGCACCCCGGGTTACTACGTACATCTGCCCCTGCAGGCAAGGCGGGAAAATTTAGGCCAAAGCCTTGGCTGATCGCTGGTATAAATAGGGAGGGGGTGGATTCTTCAGAAATCGTTCTGAAGATATATATCCCCTTCACAAATAAAATACAAGGAAATTTAAATCATTGGATTAATTTACGACGGAGCTATGGTAAATTAAAAAGCAGGGGTCTATCTTTTGTCAAGTGAATATTTTCATCTTCCTATCACGAATTGAATTAAAATTTATGATTGCATGCTATTTTATGTCTGTTAATTTTAAATGTGTTATTTGAGAATTTTATATTATGTATGAAGTGTTTATAAACATTATGCTCTTTTCATGTTTATTATTTTGTTTCATAATAATTAAGCATGGAGTCTACTTTATCATATTGTACCTAATTATTGTGGTACTATGTGAAGTTAATTACTAATTATATGTGGATGACCGGCTTGTACTTTATCTTGCCGTGTCAAATTTGATTGTGTGCCACTTGATTACTTGTCTGTGTTATTGGGGTTCTCGACGCGATTGAAGTTTGGTCTAGATCGGCGGGGAACGGTATTGATCGAACCGTACGACTAAATCGGCTACTCATGGCATTTCTGGTATGCTAGCATAACCTACTGATACGAGCTCGTAACTGAACATATTGGGCGTGGTTGTCGAGTATGGATTACTGGATCTGATAAGACTTCGGGCACCACTGAAGGGTTTATGCCCTGATGCCAATCACAGTGGCCATGTAGAAACTTGACTGCGTCTTGACATAAACCACCTATATCCTTTTACTATGTGTTAGGATTTATGTGGTTATTATATTTTTGTGATTAGTAAATACTGGCGATGGAACCTTACTAAGCAAGGAGGTCACTCTAATTTAAACAACCCTAGCAGGTGTAGCTGAGCAGATAGAGTGAGAGCTCGTACGTGTCGCCTTCACTTCATTTAGGATAGGATCCTGGATGGACTTTTGAATATAGGAACCAATTTAGAACTTTTGTTGTTAAACCATGTAAAACACTTATTATAGGACTTTCATTGTAATAGTAAGTTAGGTTTTGAATTCTAAATTTACTTCTGCATAATATGTATTGCTTGTTACTGCATGTAAGTAATCTGATAAGTTGGATTCTTAGTAACACGCTTAGGTCTGACCTAACACTTACAACAATCAAGGTGGTAAGAGTTTGGGGGTTTTACAGTAGTCGTCTCCCCTCCATCTCCCCCCGATGCGACCTACCCGCCACCCATTAGATTGAAACAAAAATCACAGCGAAACAAAAATCACATCGACTCTATAATCCAACCGATGCGACGCCAGATCTGTTGTCATCACTGAGTGGCGGAGGCTGTCAATCGGTGTCGCTGCCATTATTTCTCAGAGTTGTTCAGGGAGAAAATCTCTGCGCCACCCGCTCGCTCCCGGTCGAAAAAGTCCGCTCACCACCCCCTCTGCTACAAAATTTCCTAGCCACCCGCTCATCGCTGTGGAAATCCGCCAATTATTGGGCTTCACATCAGTGTTCGTCTTCAGAGCGAGAGTTGCCGGCCTTTTTATTCTAGCGGCATTGGAGGATGGAGAAGACGATGTTTTGAGAATGTGGAGTGGCGATGGGGTTTGTGAATGGGGAAGAAGACGACGAAGCCTCTTTTTCATTTTTTAAATGTATTAAAGACAAGGGCAAAATTATCATTTTACATAAATCCAGCCATAAATCAGTTGACTGAAAAGTCAAATGAATCAAATGTTACATTGGCGCTTTCTGAAATTGCAGGGTCATATTGACACTTTCTGCATAAAGTAAGGTTTATTTTAGTACTTTACTCTATCAATTAACTTTTACCAAATCAAATCATGCATTGAAGATAATCTATACCAAACAAAATCTTACATTGGAAGAAGCATTTTTTAAGTGTCACCCCATCAATTTTAACAAAATTCATTTAATAGACAAATTTATATAGTAGAATTTTTTTACGTGATCCACTGTATATCCGTTAAGGAACTAACATAAGACACAATCTTTGGCAACTAACATTCATATATTGGTCAGTTAAATTACGTAAAAAAGAATTATCAACTTATTAAGAACTTCAATATATTCATTTCATTTCAATTCACCCCACTTAATTAAACTCTAAAACAGCAGTACCTTGTATGGCAGCAAATATTTCATTAGCCATAATACACCATCTTTGTCACTGCATCTTGATCGTGTTTGGAGTATTTAGATTTTATGATGATATGCTTCTTAAAATTTCATTACGTACGTATACGCATTGGATACGGTACAGTCTTCATAAATTATTGAAGGATTTAGTCAATCATGTGAAAAGGGAAAATGATAATATATTCAATGCCAGAAATTGTACCATTAAACATGTTCCTCTGCATACAAATTTTGAGATCTAAAATCACACAAATTAAATAAACGAGCCTGTTCAAATATTGGGATCCCACGAATAAAAATACAGTAATTGTTTCCCTCAATTAATACAAAACGAGGTAGCTGGCGTATGATTGGATTGCATGGAACAGAGCAAAACCTAAGAGTCAAATTGCCAGCCTTAATTAAATTAATTACAACAAGTGCTGTTTTCAAGCGTTGATTCTATTTTGTTGTTGACTGTTTATTGGTTCGAGCTTTTTGCAGGATTTGGCAACACTTCCAAGAAAACTTTTGCATTTTTTAAGCAGACTTTTTTTTATCAGAATTTTTTTGGGAGTGATTTGGTCAGAGATCAAGCAGACCCAACCGACCTCTGAAGAGTATATTTTTCACATGAACTGAGCTTTTAACGAAGACAAAAGCAAATAGAATGATGACTTTACTATGTACACGTGTGTGTTTTTTGTGTGTTATGTAATTTACCTATTTGGTCTGTTTTACTATTTGTGGCATCATAGATAGACGTACTTGGATATATGTGTAAAAAAATAAATGGATGAAATTGAATGTAGAAACTAAAAAAGTAGAATGAGTTGATGAAATTGAAGGAATCTAGTAAAAAAATGAAATGTGTGTCATTTAAAAAAATCAATAAAGTAAGTGTGCCACAAATAGAGGAATAGAGGGAGTAAATGATATCATATGCCCTAGTTCACTTCGATGGATTTCTAAGGCTCCGATACTTGGAGTTTATCTGAACTGATATGACCTGATTTGATCTGAACTAGTTGAAATTAAATTAGACTAAAAATAAGTGTGTTAAAAAATAGTAGTGTATGACTAAGTTAAATTAAATTAAATTTCAATAAACTGAAATTACACCAAACTGAATTAAATTGAAGTGAAATGATTTAAACTAAACTAAATTGAATTTAACTACAATGAAATAACATGTGGAGAACCGGCCTAAGTTCATTTTTGTACCCGATTAATGTTCTACAAAAGGAAATAATAGTAAAAATGGTAAAGTTCAAGCTAATAAGCTATAGATGTGGTCCAAACGGTCCGAAACTATTCTAAATTATATTGGACTGACTCCGCGATCCTAAATATTCACTACTCCCTCCGTCCCATATCGATTTAAACAGTAATTATTATTACGTTATTTTAAAAAATTGACCGTTAATATTTTTACATATGTATAATAACGACAGATAAAAACTATTATTTAAAAACTACGTATTATGATGAATTGAACAATATCATATAAGATAATATTATTTTTTATACATCTATTCAAATATGCGATCAAATTTTGATTAAGAATATGTGTCAAAAAAGTAAAAGTGCAAATAGAGTTGGAACAGAGGAAGGATTTAGTTTGGCCCATGATCATAGGTTTTTTAGAGTAAAATACAAAATCGACCCTATTATTTTCTGAAACTGTCAATCTAATCCTGTAAAATTTTAAAATACGATTGTAACCCTAAATTTTTCAGGAAATGTGCCGATATAATCTTTTTTCACTATTACATCGTTGTCTTGCTATTTTCGGCATTGACCAAACCTAAAAAGACTAAATTGCCCTAGCATTAAAACTAAAAATTTAATGACAAAAATACCCATGGTTTCTTCTTCTTCATATCCAATACCACCGCCACCATTTTGCCCTCACCCACCCTTCTTCTTCTTTTTTCCCGATTCTTCAACGACGACAGTACTTCACCTCACCGACGGTAAGGTTTCGAGTGATGACTGTTCGAGGGGTGAAGGCGGAGATGCTCAAAACTCTATTCGAGGTGAAGACGAGGGTCAAGCCATACAGAGGTAGACCAGAGGGGGTCGGGAATGATGGTGGCACTATGGTGGCCCTAGTCGAGGCTATCAGGGTAGAGCTAAAGAGCGGAGGTGGCGACGAAGAGGGTGAAGCAAAGGAGAGGCGACGATTCGATGCGGGGTGGGGTTTCTAGGGTGGGGATTGGTGGTGGGGAGTTGGGGTGGGATTTCTCATCACCGATAGGCGGTGATGAGTTTCTAGGGTGGTTGGGGTTATAAAGGGTGATGATGATTTTTTGGGTGGTTGGGGTGGGTTTTCTCATCATCGATGAGTGGTGATGGGTTTCTCAGGTGGCTAGGTGATGATGGGTGGCGATGAGTGGTGGTGATGGGTTTATGAGGTGGTTGGTGGCAGGAGGTGGTGGCTTTTGCGGTGGGAGGTGATGGTGGCTCGACGATGGTTGGGGTAAGGGGGGTTTGAAGAAGAAGAAAAACGGTAAAATGGGAAACAAATAATCCATCTCAAGGATAAGGGATATTTTTATCATTTTAGATTTTGTCAACTCCCAATTTCTTTAGTCAATGCCGAAAATAGGTCAAAAGGTTATAACTGCACATTTTGTAATAAACTTATGGTTATTTTTGACATTTTCTCGCGATGCATGGTTATATTAGATTAAAGTTAGGGTAAAAAGTGTGAATTTTTTTATAAAAAAATTATGGATCTATTCATGGGTGAGCCTATCCAGAAAGATCAATTTTTTAATAGGGCTAGTTCTTGTACCTTGTCAAATGGTTCGGGTCAGATCATTGAAATTGGTACAAATCAACTCAGCAACAACAACTTTACAAAGTACACAAACTACAAATCATAGCGTAATTTACATACTAGGAATTTTATATTGGAATTTGAGTTAAGTGTTAAAATAACCCTGACTTTAGGTTGAAAGTGCCAATATAACCCTGCAATTTCAGAAAGTGCCAAAATAACCTTTGACTCGTTTGAGTTTTTAGTTAACTGATTTATGACCGAACAAGGAAATAACAATTTTGCCCTTGAATTGAAAAGACGTCTAAGTGCTTGAATGACCATGACTTTAGGCTGAAAGTGCTAATATAACCCTCCAATCTCAGAAAGTGCTAAAATAATCCTTGACCACATTGACTTTTTACTCAACTAGTTTACTGTCGGAATAAGGTAAAAATATTGTCTTGCCCTTATTTAAAAAAGTAAAAAATCACAAAATATGAAATGACGTCCTTGGCCCCTACTTTATTTCTCCTATTTTCCTCTTGCATTTTCTATTCTTCCTCAGACCTTCTTCCCGCTCCACCCTTCTCCCTGCTTTCTTCAGCCTGAAGCACAGAAATCGAGGTGTCACCCAACCACTTCTCCTCCGAATTTCTCCTCCTCTCATTTCTCCTCCGCCCGATCACCGTCGAAGCTCCCTCGTTTCTTCCTTCTTGAATATCACATCCAGCGGCCCTGCTTCGACTCTCCGTCGCAGGTAAAAAATAATAATTTTTCGTTGTATGTGAGCTCTAGGTCGGATTTGGAGCAAATAAAAAATTTGGTAATTTGGGCATGAATTAAAATTGATATTGATGTTCTTTTGCTGTGATTTCATCGTTACACTCTCTTCAAAATGTGTGAAGTACTCTTACACAATATTTCAAGCAGAGTTATTTCAATTTTAAAAAAATACAAGGGAAGTACTATGGGGTACTAAAATTGACAGGGAAAGCTTCCAGCAATGACAGCGACTAAAACGGGGAGATGGCACGACTCGGATTCGGTGAGGAGTGAGGAAGGGAAGAAGGTGCCTCTTCATTTTATAAACTATGTGCTGAAATAACTCTGTCTTTATATCGAAAGTGCAGATATAACCCTGACTATATTGACTATGTGCCGAAATAACCATGTCTTTATATCGGAAGTGCAAATATAACCCTGACTTTATTGACTATGTGCTGAAATAATCCTGTATAACTTTTAGCGATATTTCGGCCAAAAAATAGATTTTAATTCAAGGGTATTTTAGTCATTATATTTTTTCTCTTCGCCGAAATTTACACGGTCAACACCGGAAAGATAGACTTTGGGTATATCGGCACAATTTTTTTTGAAAGTTAGGGTTAGATTGGCACATACTATAATAAGTTATGGTTATTTTTGCACTTTCTGAGATTAGAGGATTATATTGACACTTTTAACCTAAAGTCAAGGTTACAAATGTAAATAACCCTTGTTTTTATAAATATAAAAATACAAATAAGAATAAGAATATATTTTCCCTATTGCCCAAGAAACCGAATCAGACTATAAATAACAAATCGTTGGCAAAATCATTAATTATTATAATAAACCAAAAACAAAACAGTCGTCGGCAAAGTCAGAATCAGCCGATATCGAATGGAGCGACTACAGAGGATGTTCGCCGGCGCCGGATCTCTGGGCCACCCGCCGCCGGACTCTCCGACGCTCGACACCTCCGAGCAAGTCTACATCTCCTCCCTCGCCCTTCTCAAGATGCTCAAACACGGTAATCAGTTATTCAATCTAATTTGGGTTTTCACTATCTCTCAGTTTAATTAGGGTTTCGGTAGTGTGAATTTGAATTGCTGAGTTGATGAACAGGGAGAGCCGGAGTTCCTATGGAGGTGATGGGTTTGATGCTGGGGGATTTCGTGGACGAGTACACAGTGCGCGTCGTCGATGTGTTCGCGATGCCGCAGAGTGGGACCGGCGTTAGTGTCGAGGCCGTGGATCATGTTTTCCAGACTAATATGCTTGATATGCTTAAACAAACTGGCAGGTATGATGTTGTTGCGTTTATTGGATTGAGATTAGGTTTTTGGTATTACATCTGAATTGTGAAAACGCTTTGTTTCAACTGGTCATGTGCCTTTGCATTGATTAGTGAAGGTTTTGATTGTAATAATACCTCGTATTTTTTTCTCAATGAGGAATGGTTTATGCTGTGTAATAGTTATCTTGAATAGCTTTCAACTGGCATTAGAGATTTGAGTGTACACTTTTGCTAGAGTTGTGTTTCATATGCTCTCTGTTCATCCTGATCCGGTATCTAATTGGCACAACTTTCCATACCGCTGTTGATGAAGCTGTGATTTAAGCACGGATGCTTAGGTTAAATTCCTAGCTAGTGAACATAAATGCTATTTATTTGGGATTTAGTGCTTGATATTTACTTAAAACCTGGGGTCTTATGCTTCTCTTTGTTGGATTCCGCAATTGATTTCACAATTTTTTTTAGCCTTATCCATTACTTTTATGTGTTTCTTACCTCCTCTTCGTAATGCTGCAGACCTGAGATGGTGGTTGGTTGGTATCATTCACATCCAGGATTTGGTTGCTGGCTTTCTGGTGTGGATATTAACACTCAGCAGGTTTGCATCCATCTATGGCTTGTTACATTTTCCATGTAAACCATAGAGGGTCGGTTATTGCTCTTACTTATATTTTGTAACTATTAAGACTCTACAAATTGCTTCTAATTTCCTTTGGTTTGCATTCATATAATTCTTATGCTAGTTACTGTCTCATTCACCTGTTAAATTGTGTGTAGAGGTGGCAATGGGGCGGGGCGTGTACGGATTATGGTCCCTCCATACCCATGCTCACCTATAATTTTTATACCCATACTCGCTCCATCACCCATAGCTGGTACAACGTTAAAATTCACCCCCGCCCCATCGAGTATGATTTAAAATCCTCCACCGCTGCATCACCCACTTGGGTCTCCATAACAACTTCAAATCCAATTTACCCACCTCATCTACATCTCCAAAAACACATAAAACTTTACTTTACAGTAATAAATTTAATAATTATTTACATGAAAATATTATGGGCAAGATGTGTTCATTATGATAGTAGTTTATTATATATTATATTAGTGTGTACATAGCGGGTTTAGTGGGGCGGAGCGGGGCGGGGCGGGTATGAATTAATATCCATACCCGACCCACTACCCATGGCGGGTATCATTTTCATACCCATACCCGCCCCAACCCCACTAAATCTACCTCCATACCCGCCCATTGGGCTGGATGCAGGGCGGACCTCCACCAAAACCCACCCCACTGCCATCTCTAATTGTGTGTGTCTCAGTGGGCAGTTGGCTGATATCTTATTAGAGAAGACCGCTTTATGATTTTTCATCAGAGGTCCTAGATGTTAGATGTACATTGTGTTACTGATGATATGTGAATAGTTCTCTACCCGTGCACTTATTTCTAAATATACCCATTTTTATGGATTTTAATTTTGATGTTCGTTATGTTGAAAAAATCAATGTGTAAACTATCAAAATACCTTTATTTTCAACATGAAAGCTGTTACATCTCTGAATCTCAACTTTATGTTGCAACATTTGTGGTGCTTTGCAGAGTTTTGAAGCTCTAAATCAAAGAGCAGTAGCAGTTGTGGTGGATCCTATCCAGAGTGTCAAAGGAAAGGTGGTAATTGACGCCTTCCGATTAATTAATCCACAAACTATGATGCTTGGGCAAGAGCCACGACAGACAACTTCCAACCTTGGCCATTTAAACAAACCTTCAATACAGGTATTTCTGAAATTCCACTCTCTTTAACCGTAGGCGTGTATAATATCATGATAATCTCACGTTGGATGACCTACGTCGCTTTTACAGGCATTGATCCATGGTTTGAACAGGCATTACTACTCAATAGCCATCAACTACAGGAAAAATGAACTTGAAGAGAAGATGCTACTGAACCTTCACAAGAAGAAATGGACTGATGGATTGACACTGCAGCGATTTGATGAGCACTCCAAAACCAACGAGCTGACGGTTCAGGTTAGTTAAACGTTCCATATTTTACTCCTCTCGGGATTTCTCTCATAAACTTACGAGATTTGGCCTTGATGCAGGAAATGCTTAAGTTAGCCGTGAAGTATAACAAAGCAGTTCAAGAGGAGGATGAGCTTCCACCAGAGAAATTGGCCATTGCAAACGTGGGAAGGCAAGACGCTAAGAAACATTTGGAAGAGCACGTCTCTAACTTGATGTCATCGAACATCATCCAGACCTTGGGAACAATGCTCGATACAGTTGTCTTTTAAGCGGGAAACGATTCAGTTTGAGATAATCTCTTCGGTTAGAACTATTGTACTGTCTGATCTAGTTTGGTTCTAATGGCTGTCGTAATGTTGTACCTTTATCAGACTTGAGCTGTACTTTTGATTATCTTTTGTTACTCCTATTTTTATTCGAATCATTGGTTTCATTTCTTATTTTTCAAGTCTTATATTCTTGAATAGAAGATACTACAGACATTGAGGAAACGAAACAGCTGAAAGTTTAGGTACATAATAAGAAACTGCTTTGTTGTACACACAATCGCTGCATAACCTTAAACCTGGTTAATGAAAGCAGCACAACGTTCGATCAGCTTGCGAGTGTTGTCAGAATCGGGGAAGAATATCTGAAAATCATGATCCTCTCCGGGTGTTTCATCTCTCTCGGCCTTTCCTTTCCACCCGCTCTTAACCAAGGTCTCGTAGTACAGCCTCCCCCTCTCCACCAGAATGTCATTTCCGGCGCCAAATATGAGAATCCGGTCACAACCCAAACCCGAAAGCCTCTCAGCGCCGCCTTCCACAAAAGGGTTGATCAATGGATCATTGCACCCCTTATCCGTCGGGCAAAGAAACGTCCACCACTTATCCACCATAGCTTTCCTCGCCGGATCTTCAACCTCCATCCCAATCGGTTCTTCACCCCAGAAATACGGATGCATCATGATGATCCCCTTGACGTGGATCCCAAGCCTCGCACCGGTCCCTCGCAGGGTACATGTAAGATGGTGCGAGATATTCGCACCAGCGCTGTCCCCTGCGAGGAACACACTGTTGAAGTCCACGTCTTCCTTCAGCCATTCCTCTGCCCCCTCGCCGGAGCTATGCGAGCTGATCCACTGCACCGCTGCCAATGAATCCTCGTACGCAGCTGGGAGAGGGTGCTCCGGCGCATTCCTGAAGTTGACCGACGCAGCAATGACATTCGCCTCCGCCACCAGCTGGTTGAGACTGGCGTGGTAGAGTGGATCAAAGGAAGAGGAGATGCAAAACGCGCCGCCGTGAAAGTAGATCACTAAGGGAAGCTTTTCGGGCTTTCCTACGGTGGAGGCGGGGCGGTAGAGTCGGACAACTACGCCGGTTTCTGGGACGGCGACGACGTCTTTGGACAGAACGGCGGTTCGAGAGTCTAGACCGGCCGGTGCGACTTCGCTGGCGACCAGCCTTTCCACGGTTCCATCTTTGTACACCCGTAGGTAGGGTACGACGTCGTGTAATACCTCTGAATCGCGGGAACCCATGTCCAGACCAAAGCAATCAGTTGGAACTGAGAAGAGTTGTACTTGCAGGTCAGTTCAGACTAGACTTTATATTGAATTCCTCTTTGTATGGCGGACAATTTTTTTATTACTAGAGTTGTAGAAAGATATATCAGAGACTAACATATAAGGTTTTAGGTCACCTACACTTAATACCAATTGGTTTTAAGATGGAAGTCCAAGATGCCTTGAAATTTAATAAGAGTAAAGTGCATTCAACGATTCAATACCAGAGTTCTTTGTTCATTGCACATATATCTTTCAATTTTTTGAAAGTGTGTATGTACTCACATAGCTGGAAATCGACTTTGGAAAACTAAGGGATATGTGTGCACTTAACTAGGAATTTGGGGTATATGTGCACTTTTAAAAAACTGAAGGGCATAGCATATGTGTACTAAACAAGAAAGTAGGGGGTATAAATGCACTTTACTCTTATTATTATTTCTTTTGGAAGATTACAAACCAGTCCACCACCGAATCTAGAATTATCACAGTCACACTTTATGTATCCATTGAAATATAGTGAAACATGAAATTGAATCCAATCACTAAAGCAATACTATTGAAGTCGAAACCACCCCGATGACACATTTACGAATCCCATGAGAAATCAGAGCAGAAACCACCAATACAATTCTCAATGTCGAATAATCCATGTTGAGAGATTGCTTCAAAATTCACAACTTTAGTAGATCTTTATCGAAATTGTGGCTTGAAGTATAAACCTTTCCTTTATAATGAATTCCTTTATATTGTAGGGCGGATAATCACTAAACCGATGTATAATTAACTGTATACACTTTGACTTTGGACTAATTTTAAGCAATTATTCCATTAGCTTATAGTAAATAATTATCAAAAAAATTAAAGTCTTTGGAAAATAAATACAATCACGAATATAACAAGACCGATAATATGATAATTTATGCATCATTTCAATTTCACTACTATCTAAATTATCAATTTTAACTAAGGGCCAAAATCACAGCTTGAATAAAAATCATTAAATATAAATGGAGTCGATAAAAAAATGTTGATTCGGCAATACCACTTGTAAATGAGAATGATGTACCTTTCTACTTTCTCTCTCTGTCCCAATTCAAGATGCACACTTTGACTTTTGACAGTTGACTTGAATTTTTTTATCCTTAATATCTCTCATTAACGATAATTAAAACTTGTAAAAAGTTGATATTTTGAAAATATATACTATAACGAATCTAATAAGGTATCACACAATAGTATTTATACTTGTATCCTAATTCAATTTTACGATCAAAGTTAAGAAATTTTGACTAAATGAATAGTTAAATTGCAGCTTGAATTGGGATAGAGTGAATAACTATCATTATATTGAACAACTCTTATAGTTTTACAAAGATTTGAGTGAGACGGTCTCACTCATTCTTATGGTGAGACGGGGGGTCCAAATACAATTATTTAAAGATGAGAAATGACATGAGCTAGATTATGTAATTTTTAAAAGTTTACTTATTACTTTGT